>CM017917.1:9073722-9319169 GCA_008369825.1 Triplophysa tibetana | reverse complement strand
TAAAACATGTTATTATAGCATAATGAACTTCATTTCACTTCGTTTATGTGGCTTTCTATTTATTATTGTGCTATAGATTATTTGTTTTTAATCTTGAACATAGTGAATGTTCAGACGAACATTTAAACAGAGTTTAAAATCATTTAATCATTAAATTAAACCATTTAAGTTTCTTTTCAGAGAAACAGACACGGGATCCAAAAAAACTTCAAAATGTAAATAGCAGTTAAAGAAAACTGCAATAAACTAAAGATTTATTTTCGCCATGATACATCAATAAACATGTACCAATGTGAATGTAATGAGTGATGTGGCCTCGCGGTGGCATCAGAGGAATATTATTAGATAGAATGTGACGAATGTCCCGGTGTTGGTGTGTGTGTGTGTGACCTTGACGTTTTTTCAAGAAAGATCACAGAGCTTATGCAACATAGGCAAATAAACAGTTGTGATTAGAGTTAAAACATTTATACTCAACCGTAAAAACCTAAAATAAAAGTGACTGAGTGAAAACTGAGTTTCTGGTATACCATGAGTGAAATTAGTTGAAAGCGATATGTGATATAACAACGCAAGCATTAGGAAACATAAAGACAAGCTGACAAAACGCAAACAAACATGTTCTAGTGCCTTTTTGTTTCAAAGCACGAGTACACCTTCATCCACCAAACATGTATTAATCTTACACTGAATATCATTTCTTTGAATAAGCCTAATATAAAAAAATAAAAGATTACATTCCCACAAACGATATGCAAAACACTTGTTTGTCTTACCTACATAAAATCTTGATATTAATCATGGCAACTTTTTTAAAGATTGAACAAAGAAAATCTAAATATTTCCACACCTTGCAGTGCAGATAACCCTGGTTAGCAGTCACTGATCTTAAAAGCTACCTTCATTTTGCATTTTCTGTGAACAATATTTCTCACAATTGGTACAAAATAGATCTTAACATACATGTACACAGTAATATAAATACACTGTACAAATGTGTTGCTCCCTTTAATTTTTATAGCCAAATGGACTTTACAAAATTAAACTTACTTTTAAAATCTTGACCAGTAATAACATTTATTTACATTTACATTTATTCATTTGGCAGAAGTTACAAGTAGGAAGTAATAACAAGTAATGACTAAAAAGTTATAATTCATTTGATGAGTTCATGTGAATCCTAGGATGCCATGACTTTTTCATTTTCAACAGTTGATATATTTACAGTGAAGATATATTTATTTTTCTCAGTTTTATATGTTTTAATTTATTAATAAATCTTGGCCAAATTCTTACCAATTTGAAGAACACCTTTCACAACCACAGATGTGATTAAAATCGAATTATACAATGGAATGTCTTTGCATTTGGAACAATGTTTGCGTATCACACCTGCTCTTTTCATTTAATTCAGCCATTTTATAGTTAGAGTGTGATATGCTTTTGAAAACAAAATGGGGAACTCCGAGTTGTGCGTGAGAGGATGTGCGTGAGAAGCTCAGATGTTTACCTGCAGCCCTTAGGGCATGGGAGCTATGCACTCAGTACCTCTCCTTGTGTGTTAACCTTCTAGCTGATTTTGCATAAAGGAATTTAAGAAACCCAGCCTCACAAAGCAAGTCAGTTGAAAGGGCACACGTGCACATGAGGGAATTGCAATTGTTGTTAAAATATGCATGCACAGACAAACACTCCTCACATATTTAATAGCATGCTGCCAGGCAACATCAAAAAATTCTCTTTGACTCCTGTGTCATCGGTTGTCACTTCATATTAAGATAGGACGTAAAATAAATAGCATGCATGCAGACCTGCATGTAGAATAAGAGACAGCATGAGTGGAAAAGCAAGCTTTATTATTTTCTCAGCAGGAATATATGTAACAGAAAAGGGATGTTTTCAACAGGGTCAGGACAGGAACAACAAGATAATTACAATGGTATCTCATCTGTACAAACTTGCCCCCAAATGCCTCTAGCAATAATCTGCTTACTGAAGAACATGACTGATGTCATACTGATGTCATACTCATAATTTAAGGTTATGAGAGTTCCCCATGTCATTGTAATGGAAAAAAAACTCCCAATATACCAGTGTTACAAAAATCTGCTTTAAATGCATGATGATGAATATACGCACTCATGGCTGCAGTTGGAGAACACCTTGTTGTTTCAATAAAAAAATGGAAAAAACTTAGTTGTCTCTGTACAGTTTTCTTTGACATTTTAACACCTGGCACTTGAAGCATGACCAGGAATGAGGGCTGATAGTGATAGTGGTGGCCAAGCCACACTGAAGAAAATCATTACACTCTAAAAACCTCTATCCACTGAAATACTTGTATGTCAAATACTGTTAATAAAAGAGCACACATTTTAGTCACAAATGTCTAGCCATTACAGAAGTTAATTATTTTATTTGTCAATAACTGCAACAAAAGCCTTTATAACCCTTTAAGTTCAATATAGTTAAAAACAACAACAATAAAATGTACTTAAATACCTGGATAAAATATGTACTAAATATGGTATACCCACTATTTACCCCATGTTACTTACCAGAAAAAGCATGCATATACAGGTATGTATGTATTGCCTGAAGAGCATTGGCTTAACAAATGTATTTGTTTAATGTAAAATTAAAACTATTACACCCAGATAACTGTAGCTCCCATTAACATGCATATTATATAAACATATAACTGTTTTGTAATGCTTATATGTGCCTTGATATCCCATAAAAACAATGATTACATCTAAAAAATCCACAAAAAAACATGTTTAGCCCAAATCATATATTTCACCCCATGTGTGTAACCTTAAAAGACTTAAATTGGTGTAAGTTTAAAATTTATAAAACAGAATCTAAAAAAAAAAACACAACTCCGACAGTTACAAAATACCACAAAATAACAAAATATTATGTTTGTTGAAAACACTTTAAAGCCATCCCCAGTATACAAGGCACACACGTTTGTGTCTGTGAGGAAGGGACTTAACAGCTAAATCTAGGCCACAATTATGACGTCAAAGAGGATAAATCATCAGTACACAAACCCAACTGTAAATTTGTGTAAAAGTTATTAAAAAATGTCTCCCCATACATTTTAATTCAAAAAGTTACAAGAATGAATATCAAAATTCGCCACCACCTGCAAGGTTGCAATGGGGTAATTAACCAAAATCAATTCACTGTGTGTACAAGTACATATTTGTAAATGGTATTGGTATTAAAAAGGAACCGCCATGCCAGTCTCGTACTCTAAATTTCAAAACTACTTGCTCTTAGAGCAAATAGGAACTACTGTGGTGTTAAACAGACTCACGGGTCAAACTGCAACCCGATTATTTTTTTTAAGATTCTGCTACTCAAACGTAACAAACAGGTGAAGTTTCACAGAAACCAGCTAACAGGCAACCATTGTGTTTGTTCAGCGAACAAAACCTACAGTTGCATAATACATAGCTTCACCATGCCATCAAACATATTCTCTTTCTAACTATCGCAATTTTTAAAATACACATATACTGTATATTTTGTTTTCAATGGCAGGTTAAAGCTTGTATTAACTCAAAAACAATTACCGTCAGTTAAAACCACTGCCTTTCTTGGCAGACAAACAACTCCTATGGCTAGAAGCAGCTGTGTATCCAAAGCACTTCTACGTCATGTTGCTGATGGCCTGGAAAACAGTAAACAATTCAATAAACACAAGACAGATAAAGTGTTCGTGACAAGTTTAGAGAATCAGATTGGAAGCTATTTCAAACACTCAAATTCCATCAAACACTCAAATTCCATCACATTGCATCAGCCAAGATTGAAGACGTGTCTCATACCTTCATTTCATTTGACTGACAGGAGGCTGGTTCGTATGACTTTGAATTAACACCTCTTTTCATCCCATCAAGACGAACCTGATCCCATATCAGGGGGATAGAAATTAAAAGAAATGTTTATAAAAAAAGAAAATTGTGTAATGTCTAATTGTGTTTAAATGCACTTTTAACATTAGGTTGTATTGAATGTCATGTAGATGGTGAAAAAATGTCATGTTCAAGGTGACAGTCAGCTGGAAAAAACAATCAATTTCCTAAAAGTAATCTTAATATAGATAAAGCTTGTTACTCCACTAAGTGAAAAACCTTTGTTAGCTTAACTGTACGTGTTAACATACTTTATACAGTAAACAGTATATTTACTCGCTATATAATGCATTAAATGCATTTGTCTTTCTTCCATTACAGCAAGACTTTGTTGTTTTTCGACCTTAAAATAATGTCTCTAAAATGATTTCAGTGGTAGAACAACTCTTAACCAGACTAATTCTACTGCCGCTGCTATCTGTGCAGCCTCATAGCGGCCACAATCACACTATGTACGTTCTATGTTCGGGTCAGTATACACACCCCCACCTATCCCCTGCCTGCGGAAGAGTGGGATTTGGTTTTTAAATGACGTTTCCGCAATCGATGGTTCCATCAGCTTATTAAAAAAAATCATGTTTATTGTGATGCCCACGGGGAAGCTTATACTGTGACATCATTTACCACACTGGAAACAGACCACTGCCCATTTCAACCACATGAGGAACTTGGAACAAAGGTTCTATAGTGATGCTTTAATGCACAAAATCAGAAATGCTACTTATGCTACTTTTTTACTCCCGTATAAACTGAATAGGGACTAAAGCTGTCAATTACTACTTTTCTATCCAATATCCTCCTACGTAGACGTACGAGAAAAGGACAGAACTTTCATTTTTGGGTGAACTTTCCCTTTAAACTAAGCTTATCATTTTGATTATGATATCATTCTCACCAAAGCGTGTAAGTAGTACTCCATTTGTAGAAGGCACACCAGCGTTTCCATCATCTGTTCTTTGCGAAGCGTATGCAGTCTGACCTGACCCGCAGACCCGCACAGCTTCAGTTCTCTTACAGTGCTGTTAAGAGCAACTGATGCACACTGCAGCGCGCTGAGTCCTGAAAAAAAAATCATTGCTCAACACCCTAATATGCATAAAGTGAACCAAAACACATACATTTTTACTAGCATTATGTACGAAACAGACTGAAATAATTCATAATTCAGAGTCAAGAACCCTATCAGTCTGATTCTTTAATCATTTTTGAATATATCATGCAGTGACATACATCAATTGTTTTTTCCTGAACTGAACACTGTTGGGCCAAATTTTAGCCCGTTTCTCATGCGTGACCACTGTAGGACTTCAGAAGGCCCCGAATACAATGCATTGGTCATTTGGAGCACTTTCATGATACTTTCTTGTTTTTTGATGGTCTGATGCTTGCCAGAATGACAGGATTATAAAAACAAGGCAATGACTTAAACTAATAGATTCTTTTAGAATCACGGTAGCAGGCATGTAAACACAGCCCTCGGAAATGAGAGATTAACCTGTCACTTGCAAATTCACCTGAGAAAACTATTTAAATGCTTGTAAGGAAATTAATGTAGGAAAGAATGGTTGCACAATGCGCTCACAACATTAACTTAAAGAGAAAGAAAGTGAATATACCATTTACATCTGTCTCCTCCAAATTTACATAACCACCACTCCGCATAAAATCTTTCAGGACCTGTCAAAAGCAATTAGATTTAGATATGAAATTATTTACATGTGAATAAAACTAAAAGAAGCTACAAACAGCTGCAGAAAAAATTAAGAGACCGTTCCAACTCTTCATTTCAAATCAGCATTTCTAGACGTATTGGGGTCATTCCAGTCCAGTAATTGTTGAATTTAAACAAAAAACAAAGTGACATTAACTCAACCAAATGCAATGTGAAAGACTGACAGCATGACAAGATTGATGAAAACTGTGATAAAAAATTGAGGTTATCACATAAAAAAAAAGTTTTATCTTTTCCTAAATACACGTTGAAATATAACTGATGTATTACTAAACAGTTAACATGAACTTGTTTTCTTTGCAGTATTTGAGGTCTGAAAAAATACACAGCATATTCCACCGCTGCATTTTGTTTTCTCTTAGTGAGGCACATGACAGTTTTTACCTCTAGGACTCTAATGTATCCATTCTCCGCACTGAGATGGACACATGTCTTCCCATATTTGTCCTTTTCATTGACATGTGCACCAAGTGACACTAAATCGGATACCATGAAGTGTTGATTTCTCTCTGCAGCAAGATGAAGGGGAGTCTAGTAGTGGGAAACAATATTTGCAAAATTTATGCACTTTCTCTGAAAGATTCAATTTTGTATTCCTGACTATGCATGTCACCTTTCCCTCCAGATCTTTCATATCCAGTTTCCTCAGAGTTGCCATTCGTCTGGCAATAACAAACACAAGAGCTCTTTTTCCCTCCTCGACCACTCTGTGTAGGAAGCTACAAAAGAAAAACATTGATTGTATTAGTCCTATTATATTTACAGCAGTACCGTTTTATAACTGCAAACAACAGTGTTAATAAGAGAAATGCTATTGATTCTTTTCCCGCAATAAAAGGTTAACTGCATCTTTAAATGCGACAACAAGGGCTACTAGTTTAGGCTTAAAGTACATTTGTCAGGATTGTGTGCGTGAGCATATCAATAACCATCGATTCAGTAATTTCAGACCACAGTCCAAACTGTTGGATCCACCACGTCATCAATCACTGTTGTGGTGAAGTGCCACAAATTTCAGCTGGGTCCCCACGTGAGCCATAAATCTCTTTTCTCCTGCCCTGCTTGAGGACTTAATAATCGGCTTTGTCATAAAGTTGGATATGAGAAACGAATGCGTCTGCTTATTCAACGTGACAACGATGATGGCAGACCCTATTTCTATCTCTCTTTATTTCATAAAAGTTTCAAATAAAAGTCGCACTCCAAAAGCGTTCCCTTCTATTCTCCTCGCTTGGTAGATTATTTTCCGGAATCTGCGTGCCGTTTCGTTCATTTTTATAAATTACATCCGTCTTTGAAGGATTACCTATTAACATCTGCATGAAGTAACCATCTGCAATGGCTTGAACTTTTGAACGAGTTCTCGAGAAGTAAAAAAAAATGCACAGCAACTCACGTTCTCCCCTTTTCGTCTGCAGCGAAAAGCTCTTGGTCGGATATTTCATTCAGGAAAGTCTCTTCTCTTTCCATTTGGGCCCAGAAGAAGGTCAAACTTCTCCAGTCCTCCTGCTGAGGACTGTGCAATGGTGGAAAGTTTTGCGGCGAAACCTCCGGGTCTTCTTGATTTGGACTCATACAAGATGTTTTTTCGGGGGAGGGAACCTGGTGTTCAATGGCAAGAGACATACCATACTGATCCTCATACCTGTGATCATCTGTCTCGTACATGCCATATTCTGCCTGGTTCATAAAGAAAACATCAGCACCCTGGTTGTAAACAGGAGAAGGGTAGGAACTGGAGCTACAATACACTGGTGAGTTGGTTGAAGGCGCAGAGAAACTTGGGGACAGTGCCAACTCGTTCTCTTGGTCATATTTGATGATAAAATCCTGTTGAGGTGAATCCTCAACCCAGAATTTCTCTTCATACTCTGAATCGTGTAAACTTGAAAGCCTTTTGTTTGATGATCTATTAGACTGACAGGTCTTTAGATCCTCTTCCAACACCTCTACTAGAATTGCCAGCTCCTCCAAACCTTTTGTTTGCATTTTTTTCTATAACAGACATGAAATTAAGGTCACACGTGTCCATACATCTAAAGCATGAATATGCTACTTATGCAGTCTTGTTAACACCCACCAGACGATTCCTGCGGGTTACACTTGCGTTGACTCGTTTCTTATCCCCTTTAAGCCAACGACATTAGTATTTAGAAAAACAACAAACTTGATTTGATTATGTGAATATAAAAGAGCTCTAAACCTTACCTTTGAATCCCTTGGATTGTTTCGACTAGAAGATAAGGATAAAAGAAGGACAACGATGAGTTTGTTTCAATATGGCCATGAATATGAAGAAAAGGATGAAAATGTATACCAGATCTTTTGGGTCAATGCCGTTGGCTATCCGTATATTTCTAAGCATGTCCCGTACTGGCATTTTCACCCGGACACCAATGTATTCATTTTCTGATATGGCCTTTTCTGTTAGTGAGCCGTCTGTATGTTAAAACAAACCAAATTTACTTTTATCTGTTGTAAAACCATACCAAACATATTCAATTATTATGGTCTCACATGACATCTGTAGTAAAACTTTGGTAATACATGGTACACATAGAAAACTAAATCAGAACAGGGGTGTGGATTTTGTAAAGGATTATATGAAATATTTAAGATTTAAATTTTTGTTTTGTACTGCAATGGTAACTTATAAATGGTAACAATTCAAACAGTATCTAATGGCACACAAAAGCACATATATTAAACTGGCATATTAAAAAGGCATATTAAATGTATATTGCATTTGTGAATTTATTCTGTTATTTTTGTAATCGTCTGTAATTTCTTTTAAAATTTCATAAATTTCACAAATGTATTTCTAAAGAACGTTTTAAAAAAGCGGGCACTACTAATGAATATTACTGTACCCACCTGTTTTGGAGCTGGATTCCCATGTGCAGGTGTCTGCCGGGTTCTGTGTCGGTATCGGTAGATTCGGTCCACTTTCATTAGCAGCAGGAGCTCCGGTCAGAAGTGATTCGGGCAGTATTAGACATCGTTTGGCCCTTGTTTGACTCCTCACCATGATGTTTTTCTAATCGTTCACTTGACCAAGACGCAACGCGCTTTTAGACTTTTATGATCAGAGACAAAGGTCTTGGGAATAGGCACACAGGCAGTCGTGCTCAGTCAACAAGTGTGTACGTATCAAGTTATGCGGAAGAAAAGTTTTGAATTGCTTTATGCAATGAGAAGGCGGGACATCTGTCGAACCTAGAATTTCCTGACCTTTCCTGTTTTACCTGATGACTTTTACTTGTCATCATACAGTCTTACATAAATAACGTAAACAAGGACGCTCGATTCAGCTGCAGTGCTTAAAATATAAACTGCAATTGCAAAAGTTTAAACGACGAAGCCTAACCAACCTTTTAATTTAGAAGTCTTCCCAAACAAGCACAATATACGATAATTTTTACCTATATAACCTATATAACTTATATTCTATTTACCCCCTTAGTTATTCTAGGTGTTATCAAAAGTCCTGAGTTTTGTTATCTTAAAGAGCATGATGGGTTGTAATGTGAGAAGCTCTGTTAGGTAGGGTCTAAACCGTTTAGGGCTTTATAAGTAATTAAAATAACTTTGAAGTCAATAGGCCTATGATGCCTAATGGGTAACCAGTTAAGGTATGATCAAATTGGGGTTATGTGATCGTATTTTCTTGACCTGGTTAGACCTCTGGCAGCTGAATTCTGAACTAACTGTAGTTTAATAGTTTATTGATGATGCAGGACAACCACTAGTGCATTTCTGTAGTTAAGATCGAACCCAAGACCTTAGCGTTGCTTTAGCGTCATGCTCTAATCTAATCTAATTTCCAGTTTTTCATCAATTTTTCATCATATTCTGTCTGTATTGGATGTTGTCAAGCTTAACACGTCAACCCTGTAATAGTGAAATATTAATTTATATAAAAACTTCAAATATATATTTAAACAGTGCACAGTCAGCTTCAAAAGGGAATCACTTTGTTAACTGCAGGCACACCATGTGTTCATTAAATGTTTACTTTATAAAAGATGTCCACCCTGCACTCTACAAAATATTGTGTAGACTCAACAACAAAAAATTAACGCAACAGTTTGCATCAATATTTTGGGGTTGTGACAACTTCTAACAAGCTTAAATTCATCCAACATACTGCTTGGGTTGGGCAGATTCAATTTTTTCTCTTAAATGAAATGTATTTATAATTAATACCAAGGAAAAAATTGTTGCTGATTACTGATTTTTTGAATACTGATTTAATCAAGGACACTGGTTTCAAATGCAATTTTTGGTTTTATATCTCAATTTTCACAAATAAATAATCAATTACAATTAAAAGCAAGAGCTGATTGTGCCTATAGCATATCCGATGATATTCCTTTTGAGTAAAACGATAGTGTAGATTGATCTTTTGCCTAACCACATCCTAAGCAAATGGTCTATCCTTCAAGACAATGGTAACCTCTTAAAACAAGCGAAACCCTTTACAATGCCAAGACAACAAAATATTTAAGCAATTTAAGTCTCATGCTGGTCTTGTCTTGATAAAAAGACATAAAATATATAATATTTTTTACTTTGAATTTGCCCGTGGAAATCTTTTGTGGTTTCCACATGTGGTGTCTGCTTGCAGTTTAATAATAAAACATGTCGGAGCATGACCAACATATATTTCTAACAGCCTGAGGTCTTGTTAATAAAATAATTTTGAAATTAAATGGAAAATCTCACTACTGTTTTTTTTTGAAGTTGTGAAGTCTCAAAGGCACTTGACAGTGATATTGACCCATTTGGTTTGACTTCATGTGGTCTTGCGCAAAAGGATCGGCTCGTGACATCAGTACCGCGAGAGCAATTCGACAGAGGTACTGCGCAATGCAGCCCGAAGTCGAACTGAGATCATATACTGACATCTACCGACGATAGGCAGGCATTAGAATATGAACATTAATCTCAACACAACTTAATCCCGTTATTGGTAATTTTGTGTTAGTTTTAAACAATTAACCAATTCACGAACCGCAGCTATTGGGGTCCGTGTACGTTTTATTCATTTGATATCCTATTTGAAATAAATTATCGGAAACTGAAAGATGAGTCGTTTTTTGTTTTTTTGTTTAGTTCACCAAACGAAAAATAACATTTCGGCCCGATTTTTCATTTTTCGTTTGCCGTTTAAAAAACGGATTTTGGACTCCATATGGGATTCGTATATGTGGGCGGTTCATAAACGCCCCTTTCACCCGATTGGTCAAATCGCTCACCATTCTGTACGGACTTGATTCTACACAGCAGATTAAGAGTCTGTACGAGTGCGACATTGACAAGTGTTTGAACTTTAAAATATGTTCACTTGAACCACCAGACAGCCTCGCATATCTTAGGCCCTCTAGGTTAAGAGGGACGCGCACACTGGACTTTCTCTTGTTTGCTGTGCACCCTGTCACACAGCAGTTTTAGGCATTGTTCTGTTTTTTGTTATAAATCAGAAATAGCAAGGAGTCATTTTCCCGCAATAGAAAGTTGGTTGGATTGTTCCCCGGTGTGGGCGTGGCCCTTAATGCGCTCTCTCTTAAAATCTACTTGATCCACTCTCCGTACAGATAAAGTAACAAATATATCTATACATTTAATCTGCACTGCCATGAATATGTCGTAGCTGTATGTCTGAGAACAAACAACACACATACGGAACATCAATGAATCTGCACAGTTGGGAGCCTGCATGCAGATGTGTATGTCAGTTTGTTAAACACAAAATTTAATTCTGCAAAAACGTTTATTTTATTCTCACAACATCATATGTAACCAAACGAAATGTGACCTGAAATGTTTTAGAAATTTGAGTTTATTTTATCACAAATAATTTTCTTTCAACAGCAACAATTTTATAGTGCAAGTTTATGAACATTGCTGAACTTAAAACAGCATTCTGTAATGATGATTGGGAACATTCTTTAAGGAGAAATAGTTCACGCCGTCTATAAAAAACATGTGAAGGGGTGGATTCCTTACCTCCAACTATGTACAGTGAGGGAAATAATTATTTGATCCCCACACTGATTTTGTAAGTTTGCCTGCTTACAAAGAAATGCAGGATCTATAATATTTAGGTTTATTTTAACTGATAGAACCTGAAAATCAACCAAAATATCAGTGGAAATAAAGGTTATAAATTGATTTGCATTTCAGTCAGTGAAATAAATATTTGATCCCCTACCAACAAGCAAGAATTCTGGCCCCAAAGATTGGTTATGGGCCTACATGGCCCACAGATTAGTCCTGTCACTTTAAGACAGTACTCCTAAATCATCTTGTTATGTATATGAAAGAGGCCTGCCAACAGAATCTGTATCTTCCATTTCAACCTCTCCACCACTATGGTCAACCAAAGAGTGGCTTAAGGAGACGCACATTAAATGTCCTAGCCAGTCTCTAGACCCTAGTCCTATAGAAAATCTGTGAAGGAGGCTAAAATTACAATTTACCGAGCGACAGCCAAGAAACCTTAAAGATTGACAGATGAGTGGACTCAATAATATCCTGACACATGTTCAAACCTGCTGACCAACTATCAGAAATGTCTGACCTCTGTGCTTGCCAACAAGGGTTTCTCCAGCAAGTACAAAGTAATGTTTTGCTTGGGGATCAAATTCTTATTTCACTGACTGAAATGCAAATCAATTTATAACCTTTATATAACATTTTCCCCAGATTTTTTGTTGTTGATATTCTGTCTCTATTAGTTAAAATAAACCTACCATAAAAATGATGGACCCTTCATGTCTTTGTAAGCAGGCAAACTTAAATCATCAGGGGATCAAATAATTATTTCCCTCACTGTATGTATGATTAACAATAGTTTTAGCATTTGTCTTTTGTTTTAGTTTTTAGTTTAGGCATCGACTCTTTGTTTCCAGTTTAAAATAAGAGCTTTATCTGGTTGTGAGAATGTACATATCACTATGTTTTGGAAATGTTTGAGATTAAGCTTGAGGGAGCAGTGTGTGTGTGTGTGTGTGTGTGTGTGTGTTTGGTGGTGGAATGACTATATGTAGAAGATCAGATTTATAGATATGCTAACCGTGTTGTGCCTAAACTAGGGCTTCTGTTGTCATACAGTATTGAAGATATGCTGTGAATTGGACATCCATGTGTACTGTAGATATTATCCAAATTATCTTTGGCTTATTTGTATCAGTACCTATTGTTTGATTGCTCCTGTTTGACATATCGCTTATTGCTCCCTGAACTCTCTGTAAATCTCTTTGGATAAAAGCGTCTGCTAAATGACTAAATGTTGATGTAAATATATAGTTCTATCATTTTGGTTTTGTAACAATTTCTGAATAAGCTCACGCCCATTGAGAATGAGAAACCCATTTATAAAGCAGAGTTACTGTGAGGAAAATAAGTATTTGAACACCCTGCTATTTTGCAAGTTCTCCCACTTAGAAATCATGGAGTGGTCTGAAATTGTTATCGTAGGTGCATGTCCACTGTGAGAGACATAATCTAAAAAAAATCCAGAAATTACAATGTATGATTTTTTAACTATTTATTTGTATGATACAGCTGCAAATAAGTATTTGAACACCTGAGAAAATCAACGTTAATATTTGGTAGAGTAGCCTTTGTTTGCAATTACAGAGGTCAAACGTTTCCTATCGTTTTTCACCAGGTTTGCACACACTGCAGGAGGGATTTTGGCCCACTCCTCCACACAGATCTTCTCTAGATCAGTTAGGTTTCTAGCCTGTCGCTGAGAAACACGGAGTTTGAGCTCCCTCCAAAGATTCTCTATTGGGTTTAGGTCTGGAGACTGGCTAGGCCACGCCAGAACCTTGATATGCTTCTTACAGAGCCACTCCTTGGTTATCCTGGCTGTGTGCTTCGAGTCATTGTCATGTTGGAAGACCCAGCCTCAACCCATCTTCAATGCTCTAACTGAGGGAAGGAGGTTGTTCCCCAAAATCTCGCAATACATGGCCCCGGTCATCCTCTCCTTAATACAGTGCAGTCGCCCTGTCCCATGTGCAGAAAAACACCCCCAAAGCATGATGCTACCACCCCCATGCTTCACAGTAGGGATGGTGTTCTTGGGATGGTACTCATCATTCTTCTTCCTCCAAACACGTTTAGTGGAATTATGACCAAAAAGTTCTGTTTTGGTCTCATCTGACCACATGACTTTCTCCCATGACTCCTCTGGATCATCCAAATGGTCATTGGCAAACTTAAGACGGGCCTGGAAATGTGCTGGTTTAAGCAGGGGAACCTTCCGTGCTATGCATGATTTCAAACTATGACGTCTTAGTGTAGTAACCTTGGAAACGGTGGTTCCAGCTCTTTTCAGGTCATTGACCAACTCCTCCCGTGTAGTTCTGGGCTGATTTCTCACCTTTCTTAGGATCGTTGAGACCCCACGAGGTGAGATCTTGCATGGAGCCCCAGTCGGAGGGAGATTGACAGTCATGTTTAGCTTCTTCCATTTTCTAATAATTGCTCCAACAGTGGACTTTTTTTCACCAAGCTGCTTGGCAATTTCCCCCTAGCTCTTTCCAGCCTTGTGGAGGTGTACAATTTTGTCTCTAGTGTCTTTGGACAACTCTTGGACAACTCACACACACACACACACACACACACACACACACACACACTCACACTGCTCCCTCACATAGTGATATGTACATTCTCACAACCAGATAAAGCTCTTATTTTAAACTGGAAACAAAGAGTCGATGCCTAAACTAAAAACTAAAACAAAAGACAAATGCTAAAACTATTGTTAATCATACATACAGTGAGGGAAATAATTATTTGATCCCCTGATTATTTAAGTTTGCCTGCTTACAAAGAAATGAAGGGTCCATCATTTTTATGGTAGGTTTATTTTAACTAATAGAGACAGAATATCAACAACAAAAAATCTGGGGAAAATGTTATATAAAGGTTATAAATTGATTTGCATTTCAGTCAGTGAAATAAGAATTTGATCCCCAAGCAAAACATTACTTTGTACTTGCTGGAGAAACCCTTGTTGGCAAGCACAGAGGTCAGACATTTCTGATAGTTGGTCAGCAGGTTTGAACATGTGTCAGGATATTATTGAGTCCACTCATCTGTCAATCTTTAAGGTTTCTTGGCTGTCGCTCAGTAAATTGTAATTTTAGCCTCCTTCACAGATTTTCTATAGGACTAGGGTCTAGAGACTGGCTAGGACATTTAATGTGCGTCTCCTTAAGCCACTATTTGGTTGACCATAGTGGTGGAGAGGTTGAAATGGAAGATACAGATTCTGTTGGCAGGCCTCTTTCATATACATAACAAGATGATTTAGGAGTACTGTCTTAAAGTGACAGGACTAATCCGTGGGCCATGTAGGCCCATAACCAATCTTTGGGGCCAGAATTCTTGCTTGTTGGTAGGGGATCAAATATTTATTTCACTGACTGAAATGCAAATCAATTTATAACCTTTATTTCCACTGATATTTTGGTTGATTTTCAGGTTCTATCAGTTAAAATAAACCTAAATATTATAGATCCTGCATTTCTTTGTAAGCAGGCAAACTTACAAAATCAGTGTGGGGATCAAATAATTATTTCCCTCACTGTACATACATACATGCATGCTGTACATATAATTTACTCAGATCACAATAATTATTGGGCTGAAGAATATTGATTGAATTATTTATTATTGGAATATAACTGATCAATAATTTATTTATTTATCATAACTACACAAGAGGATGTAATTGAATATATATAGTTGGAGCTAAGAAATCCACCCCTTCACATGTTTTTTATAGACGGCGTGAACTATTTCTCCTTAAAGAATGTTCCCAATCATCATTACAGAATGCTGTTTTAAGTTCAGCAATGTTCATAAACTTGCACTATAAAATTGTTGCTGTTGAAAGAAAATTATTTGTGATAAATTGACTCAAATTTCTAAAACATTTCAGGTCACATTTCGTTTGGTTACATGTGATGTTGTGAGAATAAAATAAACGTTTTTGCAGAATTAAATTTTGTGTTTAACAAACTGACATACACATCTGCATGAAGGCTCCCAACTGTGCAGATTCATTGATGTTCCTTATGTGTGTTGTTTGTTCTCAGACATACAGCTACGACATATTCATGGCAGTGCAGATTAAATGTATAGATATATTTGTTACTTTATCTGTACGGAGAGTGGATCAAGTAGATTGAAAGAGACTGACACCGCCTCTTGTGGACAGCATTAAGAATTATGGTCGTCGTGGAATTTTTGGAGTTTGATCTAAATGATCTGTATCCAAGTTCGTGATATAGAGCCTATTCATCCGATTTTTTTATAACAATGAACATTAAAATAAGTGAAAATTGGCCCAACTTGCATCAGGAGTAGATTGTGAACTTGAGCTAGCGCATTAAGAGAGAGCGCATTTAGGGCCACGCCCACACCGGGGAACAATCCAACCAACTTTCTATTGCGGGAAAATGACTCCTTGCTATTTCTGATTTATAACAAAAAACTAAAAACCTAAAACTGCTGTGTGACAGGGTGCACAGCAAACAAGAGAAAGTCCAGTGTGCGCGTCCCTCTTAACCTAGAGGGCCTAAGATGTGCGAGGCTGTCTGGTGGTTCAAGTGAACATATTTTAAAGTTCAAACACTTGTCAATGTAGCACTCGTACAGACTCTTAATCTGCTGTGTAGAATCAAGTCCGTACAGAATGGTGAGCGATTTGACCAATCGGGTGAAAGGGGCGTTTATGAACCGCCCACATATACGAATCCCATATGGAGTCCAAAATCCGTTTTTTAAACGGCAAACGAAAAATGAAAAATCGGGATAATTTATTTCAAATAGGATATCAAATGAATAAAACGTACACGGACCCTATTGGCTAGTTAAATTGGTAGTTCACCTCAAAGTAAAAATTCTGTCATCATTCGCTTACCCTCATATCGTTCCAAACCTGTATGACTTTCTTTCATTCGTAAAACACAAAGAATACAATGGCTGGTAACCGAACAGCACTGGTCCCAATTGACTTCTATGGACTCAAAACCAATGCAAGTGAACGGGGGCCAGTTGCAACATTCTTCGAAATATCTTCTTTTGTGTTTTGCAGAACAAAGAAAGTCATAGGGTTCAGGTTTGAAATGACAAGACGGTGAGTTAATGATGAAAGAATTTTTATTGTTGGGTAAACTATCACTTTAATGTAAATTAGGTTGGTCACTCGAAATATTGCCAGTGCTATGTTCTCATTATTGGTACTATTAAAAGCAAAGTTTCTTAGAAATATTTATCATGACAATACAATTTAAAAAATACAAAAGTATATTAGTTTATGCAACTAAGTAGCCTATACGCTTTTAGTCTAGAGTTAAACTTTAGTCATTTTCTAAAAGCTTCACAATTTATTGTTATTTCTTGATTAATAATGTTTTTCGATATATCAAATTAAGTGCATTTATAAAAAAAGAGTTAAACAGGCATTGTGAACTATTGAATTCAGTATTTCTTCAGCGTAGTCACTGGATAAGTGCCCCGTTTGACCACTAGATGGCTGTATTGCACCGCTAAATAATCCACCTTACGTTTCATAAACACGGTCTCCTAAATTTTAACTGTAAATAAGTCTGTGATTCAATACAAAATAGAACAGATTAAGTTTAGGGGTTTTATTTAATGGCTTCTGTTAAAAGCCATATCAATGCTTTAAAAGTTTCTATTTAGGTTTGATCAAAATATTCTAGATATATGCCCCCAAAAAAGTCTTTACTACTTGAAATTTTGGTAACATGGTTGACAGGATATTTCCCTGCTGACAAACATAAAACACCAGAAGGAATGATAATACTTAATATATAATAAAAACATTTTTTCAACCAGGGAGCTATTATGATAAGTATTGCTTCCTCAATAATACATAATACAATGCTTAAAATATCACACAGTAAAAGTTATTTTATACCAGCTATTCATTGCTAAAATTAGTTTTTACACCAGTCTTAATTAGAGAAAAAATGAAATCAAGAATGATTGAATGACAAATTTTACAACAAATGAATGTCCAATAGAGTGGATAATGTGCTTATCCACTCTATTACTCCTTCCCTCTCAATTTTAGCAGTTACCCTAATCTTGTTTGGGGCACACTTTGCTATATATCATGTTACACACCTGATGTGGTTCTGATAATTATGATGGGGGCACATTGTCAATTTCTCCATTGCTGCTTTACAGGTTTCAGCGCCAGAGAAAGATGAGTATTGTAAATTGAGTATTGATAAGCAGAAATCCACATTGGACACACCTTTCTGTCTGCATGTGGATTTTGGATGTGGAACAGTGACGTTGAGGTTTCGATTAATCACATTTTTGGAAAAAAATGGCATTGTTAGAATACTCACTGCCTTCAACTTTGCAACACAAGCCTGCACTTGCAGCTCAGTGATTACACTCTTTTCATATAACTTGACCTTGATTTTACCTTGAAGCAGAGACCATGCACTGTGACAAACTGTCATTTAAGGATGTATGAACTTATTCAACCCAGATAGAGAGAGTTTATCAGCGTAGTGGTCATAAAATAAAGTGGAGAACTGAAGATTAATAAAACGAAATAATGTGTGGAAGTTCCGGGATTACAATTTGGTAGTTCCTTGGAAGAATTGGACCGCTCCTTTTATTGAGTGCTATTGTTTAACCAAGATAAGCTTTAAAAAATCCCTGGTAAGAGACCATTTGCTGTTGTTTATTCACAAAAGGGGAAGTATGTTACAGTGTGGTGTCATAAAAACTACTGTTCTAAGTTCATGCATGTTAAATAGATTCCAAGGACTAACGGACATAAAGCTTTGGTTTATTTGTAGTTTAAAATAGATACATTTAAATTAACAATTTCTCATTCGCTTGAGCTCTGTACATGCAGACTAATATTTACATTTAAATTTATGCATTTGGCAGGTGCTTACATAGCATTGTACTATACATTTGTTTCTAACTATGTGCAATCCCCTGGGATCGAACCCATGACCTTGCTAACACCATGCTTTAACCACTGAGCCACAGGAAAGCTATAATATGGATGAAAGAATATAAACAGGTAAACTCAGAAAGACTGCTGAAGAGATGTTCTCATGTCAGTCCTCCAACAATCTTCAAATGACCAAATCTGTCACTAGAACAGGTGCAAAAATATTCACTCTCATGTCAGCTAAAATTGTGTTTAATGTGGCAATTAATTCCATTAAACCAAACAATGCTGTGAATGCAACAGGGTATCTAGGTCTATCCGACCCTTTTAAATGAAGCTTTGTCAAGAGTTGCATGTTTCCATTTTTACAGTACATCAGCAACCTCCTTGTTTAAGTATCAAATTTCTATGTTTCTTGTTTATTACATTCCTAACAACGTATATAATTATTCATACTTCATTATACAAAAATCAGAATTTTAAGCACACTTATCCTTGAATTTAACTGAGCTTGAAATGAATGCCTGTGTGTTCATTTGATAGTTTCAGACTTAACAAGGAAACAAAAATGGATTTTTTTTTATCTGGTTTGTTAATCATTTAATACGCGAATCTAAGAGATTGCTGACAAGCAAAATACTGTGACTTTCTAACTGTTTAACACATCACTATTTAATGCACATTGTGTTATGGTCCCATAGATTTACTGTTGCAAAGCTCTTTTATTTCTGGGCCTGAGACAGCACTTTATGGGTATCCACTCCCCCATCAGCAGCTAGACAGAGAGTAGGTGCCAATCTGTTCATGAATCATTTATTGATTAATGGCAAACCAATTCAGTTAACAGACTTGTACAATTTTGCATTTACATATCTTCTCCCTATATATTAGAAATTACTGTTTGTCTGGAGACTGCTTTGCATCACTTTAATTTATGTTGCCCATACTGTAAGCCAAAGGGTATTTGACTTCAAATAGGTATGGGAATTTAGGCAAAATGGCCTAAATGTTCATTTTGCTTAGGAAAAATTATTTTAGTTCTGCTTACACATTCTTTAAAAATTGACAACAATACACATCCTTTTCTACAAAAGATCAATTAACGACAAGAGAAATTTCTTAAGTCTTGACTGTACGCAAGAGGCCTTCTCTCTACACTCTTGCCTCACAAACATCATAGAGTAGAAAGACAAGCTTTTCACCACAATAACCACCAGACCTAACAAAAACTGTTCCGGTAGTATAAATGAAGACAACAAACCACAATTCAACAGCAGCGGGATTTTTTTTGCATGCTGCAATACATGATGGGTCAAACATGTCAATCAACAGACTAAAACTAAGACGAATTGATTAAAGTTTCAAGTAGTACAAAAACTCATGCAAATTTTGCACTAAACCGAAACATCTGAGCGATGGAGGGATTTACATCAAGTGTTGATATTATATCAAGTAACTGTTTTGTTGACTTTAAGATTACAACTCCATTCATTGTTTAGACATCCACAGATCCACCTTGAGCTGATTTTTGATCTGGTAGCTTACACAAATTACCCAGCAATAGAGCAATAATTTACCAGAATTAACTCAGAAACATGTAAATGAAGATGAATGTCCATTAATGATTGACGATGTTCTGTTAAAACAATAAATAGCTTGTCGACTAAACATGTGGTGTTCGATGTCAGCTATATCAAACGGACGGCTGGGAATAAACATAGAATAAGGTCACATTTTCAGGTGGAAAGATCTAAAATTAGATCAAATAAATTTTATTGCATTAAATCAAAATTCTGATTGATAGGGACTGTTTTAGGACATTGAGATAAAAAATGTTGGAAACATCCTTACTCATTATTATTCTAAATTGCTGTAATAAAAATATAGTGTAAATAAATACAAATCTTATTATTTTAAAGTGCTAAATGCTATTAAGAAAATGTATATTTAGCAAAGTTTGCATTTTTCAGTGGCTTTCAAGTTTCGCTTGATAGCTGGAGGTGTTATACCTTGGCATGTTCTAACCAACCAAAATGTGGTTGAAAAACATGCCCATCCACGACGAGTATCGTGTAGTTTATTGCAGTTTATCGCAACATTTCAGAGGCATTTGAAGGAGGAAGACATCACAGTCATTACGTTTTTTTTCGTACAACATATTCCCTTTCGCACCTCAAATCGATCTCGGCAGTTTATCCTGCTCGTGTCATACACCCCTCATCATTTGATCCATTCAAGACAACAAGGATTTGTTTCGGGACTGCCTCGGGCCCCGCACTCTACTCCAGTTCTCATGTTTTTTTGTCTCTCTTTTCCCTAACACCCAGTGGTGTAGTCTACGTGACATGCAGGTGTACACGTTAAAGAGGGTATGCATCGATGTCACTTTACCACGTCAACATGTCGGGACACCCAGCAATATGGCTAAAGTGATGCGTATACCAACTTAAAAAAGCACGATGATACGTAACAACATCGTTTTGTGTCAGGAAAGTGCTACCGACTGACTTTCTGACCATTGGTGCAAACGGAACTATGAATCAAAAGGAGATCATGAAGGACTAGCATTTAAATGACACCATTTCAGTGTTTTCGTGAGCCTTCCCCTGAGGCTGCAGTGGTGTTACAGAAAATGAGCCATACGAGGCTCATGCTACCTTCAACAGGTACATCTCTAACTATTTGAATATCGAGAAAAAGGTCAATACTCACTTCAGAAAGTGAAACCCATATATTATATAGATTCATTACACATAGAGTGAAATGTTTCATGCCTTTATTTCTTACAGATAATGAAAACCCAAAATTGAAGGTCTCAGAAAATTGGAATATTACATAAGATCAATAAAAAATGATATTTCAAAACAGAAATGTCAGGCTTCTGAAAAACTATGTTCTGTGCTCTCAATACTTGGTTGGGCCTTCTTTTGCATGAATTACTGCATTGATGTGGCGTGGTATGGAGCTCAGGTGTAATGGAAGCCCAGGTTGCTTTGATAGCGGCCTTCACGTCATGTGGATTGTTGTCATCTTCCTTTTGACAAAGATCAGTCAGGGTTTGCTGGCCAATGAAGCAGAGCCACCATGGTCATTGAACCAGCTTTTGGTATCTTTGGCAGGTGCCAAATCCTGCTGGAAAATGTAATCAGCATCTCCTTAAAGCTTGTCAGCAGAAGGAAGCATGAAGTGCTCTTAAATTTCCCAGAAAGGCTGCGTTGACTGTAGACTTGAGAAAACACAGTGGACCAACACTAGCAGATGACATGGTAGCCGAAATCATCACTAAATATGGCAACTTCTCATTGGACTTCAAGCAATATGGATCCTGTTCCTCTCCACTCTTCCTCCAGACTCTGGAACCTTGATTTCAAGTGAAATGCAACATTTACTTTCATCTGAAACGAGGACTCTGGTCCAATGTGTATTTTGAAGTCCACAGTCAATGCAGCCCTGTACTAGGACATTTTAGAGAACTTCATGCTTCCTTCTGCTGACAAGCTTTGAGGAGATGCTGATTTCATTTTCCAGCAAAACTTGGAACCTACCCACACTGCCAAAGGTACCGAAAGCTGGTTCATGCATGATGGCACTGTGATTTTCTGGCCAGCAAAGCCGCCTGACCTGACTATTCTCAAGAGGAAGATGAGAGACACCAGACCCAACAATGCAGATGACATGAAGGCCGCTATCAAAGCAACCTGGGCTTCCACCTGAGCAGTGCCAAAGGCTGGTTGCCTCCATGCCACCCCACATTGATGCAGTTATTCGTGCAAAAGAAGGCCCAACGTAATATTGAGTGTATAGAAATAAACATACTTTTCAAAAATATCCTTTTTGTACTGATCTTATGTAACATTCTGATTTTCTGACACACTGAATTTGGGGTTTTCCTAATCTTTAAGCCATAATCATCAACATTTCAGGGGTCGCAATTGCGCACTCTGTTCGCCGGTCTATTATAGTTTCTGCTGATAACCCCATGATGCTATTTTTTTAATAAAATCCAAAACAATACAATAAGCTTTTCATTGTGTCCCTTTGACCTTTATCTAAATAATAATTATCAAATATTAATTAAATGAGCTCTAATTTTCAACTACAGTATTATTAAGAAAGTTTTATTTTCAAACAATAAGTATAGTTAGAAACATTTTTATTACAAATATTTTTAGTTGTTAGTTATTAAGTTCCTATTTATGTCACATGTTATGTTTAAATAAATATGAATTTAGCTTTTTTTAAGTTTATTTCCTGATATTTATTATTTATTTATTTTGTTTAGTAGGGGCACAATCTAAAATCTTGCCTGGGGCACCGACAGTGGCTGGGCCGTCCCTGTTTGTGGTGATTCAATAAATGAGGGAGAAATGGAGAGATAACATATACTACAATGTTCATACTTGTTTCAGATGATAAGAAATGAGAACTCCTGACAAGCCTTGTGAAAGTCAGGCTAGAGACACTGCCAGCAATCTATAAGTGCAACTGGTGCTTGATAAAACTTCACAGATGTTCAATGTTAATTATTATATTTAACTATCAATGGCAATTATGGTCGCCATGCACTACTTAGTGTGACCCAGTGTGTGAAAACTAGGCTAGGAATCTAGTTATTAGTGACAAGCATCAGAGTTTGATTTAACCATTTATTTTAATGTGATTTACTTTAAGACTTTGATACATAGGTGGTTGCCCTGCTGAAAAAATAATAGGACCCTGCCCAGAACACAATAATTGCTGATTCGACATTTTTTATATTTTGTAATAGAAAAAATGGTGGTGCAATGGGTATTTTAATGGAAACTACTGGAATTCATGTAATACTATTTTAGGCAGGGTTTATGTAGAAGTAGTGCACCAAAAATAAATTACATTATAACTTGATTTTCACGTGGATCACTAATGTGCAATGAAAATTTCCAGCTGATAAAACCTGTGCTTTAAGGATTGTTGACATTTACCATATAAGGCTAAATGTGACTCTTAACTGACTCATTTAGACTGTGATGAACAAAACCAGCAAGTCCCCCCAGCTGTCATTGGCTATTGAAATCTTGCTTGCAATAAATCTTTCAGAATGCCCTTGATTATATATAGAGCTTTCGTGAGTATGGTGGTGCTCATGGGTTGTCGATCTGGGACGGATTCGTAGGCTGGGTGGGGGAATCAGAGTGTACTCACTACAAAGAACAAGACTACACCACTGCTTACACCTCCCCTGCCCGTTCCCCCATAACGCCAATGAATGTACAGTGTGGCTACAGAATAATCTTTTGACCTTTTGTTCTTTCATAAAAGACTCCCACCCATTGATGCATTAGCTATACAAGAAGTCCGAAAAGGATTTTTCACTGTGCTTTTGTTACTTATTCTATTTATGTGTTATGGCTTTAGCCGCAGCCCAAGCATGTGTACCTGCATGTCCCTTTGTTTTGCAATACTAACAACGAGCCATATGAGACGGATCATCAATGGCTTTTTTCCCCCATTACGACAGGTCGTGCCCATACTTGAGTTCAGTTGAGTTAGTAAATATAAGAGGCATTTGTCAGTCCCCGGGGATTATCTTCGGGTCCCCTTCCCGCGTCCGCCCTGGGGGAAGGTAGATGCACGAAAGGCAGAAGCAGAGTTTGCTGTCTGTTACTTCATGCGCCTGTTGTGTTTGGAGTTTGTTGATAGAGCGGCGAACTGACGTTTGTTTGTTTTGCAGGCCTTTGCCTGTCCTGGAACTCAGAGAGGCGGCGGGTACAGCCTGTAACTCTGCCTGGCATACAAGCTTCAATTTCCTTCTTGCTCTTTACTTCAAAATACTTTTCTTCGTTTACACAGAATCTGTTTGTGTTACAATTGTAAAGATTTCTAAATGTTTAATTGGTTTGTTCCAACTTGTCCTAAGACAAACCTGAGTTGTAGAGGCGGAAGATTTCACTTCAACACTCCAATCTTAGATTGTTATGAGTTACGAAAGTGTCATCAAAGCGCGATAAGTTGACAAGTAATATTCCAAGGACTCTGCACATAACAAAAATAGATATGTTCAGTACAAACCAACATTGATGGGTCATAAGACCCAGACACACATAGCAAGTCTTTCGGTCGCCTCAAAAAAGATTGATTTTGGAGAAAAGTCATCTTTCACCCAATAGATCACTCCATGAAGCCTATAGCTGTCTTTAAGCAAAGGCTCATCTGCCTCAATCCCAAGGGCTGTTTTGTGGTATTTGACCTTATAACAAATGCATCAGCACAGTTTGTCTTTTGTGAATCACCATGAGATGAATTTGCTTCCATCTTCCCTTTTTCCTGGTACAGCCTCACACGAATGCTCCAGGTAAAAGATGAGGGAGGATACTCTTTGCTCTTTCGATTTATGTTCAACATTTCGTGCTGAACTTGTACTTGTCAAATAACTGAACTTGTAAATAAGGATGTTTAAGATGCCCGAAGCAAAATCAGCCTTGTTTAATTTCTTCCTCTTTTTTATAAGAACAAATAGTCACAATTGTAAAAATAGATTCTGCTTATTTTTTGCTAACATTGTGAACATTGACATTAATGAATGGGAATGACCGACAGCAAGAGCTTATTTCCTTACTGACCTTATTGTCTTGTGCAACAAATCAGTGTTATAGAACTTGATATAGGAGAACCCCCAAAAAACTGGCTTCTTTTCTCACTGAGGCCTATTGAAAATTGCTTCTTTGCATTATACTCAATGTAGTTTGCATTAGAGAATGCTTTCATGCATTAACTGTTCGACACAGTGTTGAATCTCATTTCGACTTTAGAAGGAAGGTCTGTCTTCTTACACGAAGATGCAGTAAGTATTTTTAGCTTCCTGCTTTATTCCTCATAACTGTCACATTTTCCTGAGGCGGTTTACTGTAAATGTTTAGTGAGCTGAGAACTTTAAAAATGACGCAAAAATCTCATTGTGTGTCAGTTCTGTTTTCTATGGACAAACTGCTGTGCAGATGTCTTAAAATGTTAAAAATAAAAGTGGTGCTTTAATGATTACAGCTCAATACATAAAGTGTAGTACATTATTCGAATTAAAACAAGGTTTCCTGTTATTGTTGCCGATATGTGTAATTGTTTGTGCAACGATAGACCTGAGAAACGGAACATGACGTGTTTTAGAGCTTAAGTGGTCAATGAACCTCAAAGTATCCGCAGATGTTTCCTTTCCACACTAATAAATTGACTAGCGTGGCAGTTTCAGATAGGTTGCATGTATTCTCAGTAGACTAATTTTGGACTCAGATTTGAACAACTGTGCCCACAGAAAAACACATTTTCATTTCATTCAACAATGGACATTTTAATAGCAAACACCAGAAACTGATTTTGTTTTATTATATCTGTATTATGATGAGGTATAGTAAAGCTTTGAAAAACATATCAAAAATATATAAAAATATATCATATATGCAGAATTTTTCTAACACTTTGAAATAAATGGTGTTTAGATATATGAATTAGAAAAACAACAGGAATGTTCTCAAATAGCAGTTTGATTAAAATTATTATGAATGTATATTTATTATTACAATCAGTCATAATTACGAACAGTCATTTATTTATTCCACAGATGGAATTCCAATAAGTTGCTAAAATAATATAAACAATTTATTTTTGTTGCATAGTATCACTTGATCAATATAGTATACTGTTGCACTGATCATTATGAAAACAGATTATAAATAAGTCTCATGGCCTTAGTTTGCCCACTGGGACCATTGTAAGAAAAGAGAAGACCCCTTCTGTGTTTTTAATGTGAGCAGTTATTTACATCCGATAGGTTACATAAATGTGTTGATGCTGGTGGTAGTAAAATTATATGCACTATAAGTGAACTTGTGGCATCTCTATGTCGTGACATCACTTGAAACTGCAATGCTGTCGCTTTTATAAGGCAACCCACTCAAGCGACCACTGGACAATTACAAGATGATCTCAGGACTTGTTTAGAAAAGCCTTTGAATAACTACAGCAGTTTTGATTGTTACGTATCCAAGTGTGCACATGGGGAAATGTAAGTACAATTTCTAAATATATGCTGTGAAGATTAAAGATTTAAAGTCAATTTTAGTTCCGTATGCACATGTAACAGTTTTTATGAAATATAGTACAAATGGTGGAATGATTAAAAAGTATTCTTGTAAGCGTGACACAGCGCATATTTTGAAAAGTGACATGATTTGTCAATTGCTCAGTGTTTTTGCTTCATAAGCAGAATTTAGACAGATTGTTGATCATTTGTGTGATAATATGTCACAAAATGACATTAAATATGACGTTTTATTTGATAACGTTTACAGTTTGTTCATTAACTGGTCTTTTGGTTGCCTCATAATATTGCAGGCTGATAGGTAGTAAGACTTTGTTACAAAGTGGCCTAGTCATTTACTGGTTGTGGACGGAAATTATAAAAACAAATATATTAGAGAGCAAATATGTGTCAAAATGTTTTATTTAAAATAATTCATATTCTTAACAATACATATATATGTATAGAATAGATACAGATATAGATATAGGAGTTAGAGGGCACACTTAACTTCATCATAGTCCTACTAAACTAGTGGTTTTACTTACGATAGATCCTTTGGTGTAAATGTTTTGATGTATACCATTACAGTAAGCAGTCGCGCTTTGGAGCAACAAAAGTTTGATATGCAAAACAGTTCAATTGTCGTCCTCGTGATAAAAAAAGACTTCACAGCTGCATAGGTTCCTCTTTCTGATCTTTTTAATTCCTGCTGTGCTTATATTGTGCTACCGTAATGCAATTGTGCAATATGTTTACACTTTAAGAATTGAAATTGTATTTCTGTTTGTGTCACAAAAGCGTTAATCCTTAACCATAAGAAAACTGTTGTTCAACAGTTTATATCATTCAAAATAACAATCTAGCATATGTTTATTTAAAAAAGGCCAGGACAGGTTTCAGGAAGGTTACATATTCCAGGTGGACAGTTTGGCAGACCAATGCATGTCATGAATCTGTGATTAATAGCACAGAACTGGCCCAAAACTGATTGTTTATTTGGTGATTAAACATTGAGGACTTTACCCTTAAGATGTAACAGTTGTTCTAGCATGATACTTTTAAGAATGGGGTGTGGAGTGTGAGAGACTTTTATGCAAACAATGATCAGCAAACAGTGAAATCGCCATCAGATTTTATAACATCTTAGAACTGCTTTCAAGCATGTGTGACTCACAGAATGATTTATTTTTTGAGTCACAAATAGTGACTCACTTTTTAATTGATCAAATTATAGGTATTCATTAATGGAATGAACATTGTTTTCCCATTTGTGGCTAGAGAAAGTTTCCCACCTCAGGAACTAACTTTCACTTAGATTTCTTTTGTTTCTGTTGTTTTCGAATAAGGTTTAAGGACATTGTTTGGCAATCATACATCACCAAACAATCACACCTCCTTGGGTACACAGTGCTCGCTGCTGGAAGATTTTCTTTACAATTCACTATTGAAGGGCAGCACACGGTGTTTGATGCCGTGCCATTTGACAACTGGACAGCTCAATTTATGTTTTTGTATAAAGCCAAAATGACTTAATTTACACTAGAAACATTTTCAGCTGGGGCGGTTTTCAATGTTTTTCAAGTCCAAAGCTGTTATGAACTTTCTGTAGATAACTGCACGGTTTTATACTATAATGCATATAAACATTATGGACGTACCAAAATTCCATTTTGTAATGTCTGAAACGATCCGATTTTTTTAATTGAATTTCTAGGAACTACAGATTTTACTGCCAGTTTTCATGTATTTGTGTGTGCCTATGGGAGGGCTTGAAACAGATGTTTGACAGCCCCATTCTCACAATAAATCAATTATGTAGTCATCCAGTTTCTAGTGGGTCTGCAGAGGTTACATCCTAAGAAATGTTCAAAATATAATTCTTTTTTAACATGGAGAGACAAGTGAAGGAATTCACTCAGGGGGTTTAAGCACAACAACTGAGACGCTATTGAGCAATAGAGATATCACATGCTTTCAAGGAAAGTCAGAATCAGGTGGATTTTTGATGTATGGAATGCGGTTAAAGTGCGTACTGTAGGACTTTGGAGTGGGATTTGTTGAGTTATTTCAGTGTCCCTCAGGCTTAACATAGCCACGCTCATCCCTAATAACTTTTTTAGTAAACTTTTATGCTTTAGATTAGACCATACAAAAGGTAACAAGGCTCCAGGTAAAGTGATACGAGTTGTCTGACTGAAACCTTCAACACCTTTTGCCACACCTTATTTATTTTGGCATGAACCTAAAATTCTTCCATGTTTTAAAGAGTCTTTAAGTTTAAAAAGAAGAATATTTTAGTACAAAGTCACGAGTCGCTCTTACATCTGCCTTGTTGTATGAACCGCCTCATCAGATGCATCCGCATCCAAGCCGTACCAGGGCGTGAGAGTCAAAGACCCTGTCAAGGAGCTGCTTCGCAGAAAGCGAGGAAACGAAACGAGACCGGCCCCCCTCATCAACACAGTAGGAACCGCACCTCACACAAACCCACACGTGCACTCACACTCAATAAGCAGCTCACGTTTTTTATTACTAAAACTGCCCCCTAACATGATCTTATTCATTGTGTATTCAAGTCTTAGCTTGCTGTTTGTTCTTTATTTAATCCATCCAATGCACAATGGAGATATCCAAATGTGAGGCTGAAAAGGAGGTAATGAAATAAAAGAGTGTATGAATTAGAAGACCTTGGGTTGTAAAGAGACAGCTCTGTGTAATTGTTTGAGAGCAGACATTTGGTTAGTGTCACTTATTTGCCATTGTTATTTGAAAATAAAGAGCGGGGGCCTGGACAAAAGTAGGGGTTCTTGAATGTGTCCATACTTTAGAAGCTATGCTACTGAGCATCTTTGTGCTCTCACGATACTGTAGGTCACTTCAGGTCATTGCACCCGTCAAGAAAGAGATAGATTATCCAAAACTGAACATGAAAAATATTTTACTCACCCTCAAGTTGTTCTAAATCTGTATACACGTTTTTATTCTGATGGACACAGAGAAAGATATTTGGAAGAATGTTTGTAACCAAGCAGTTCTGGGCCACCATTGACTACCATAGTAGATCATTTTATACAATGGTAGCAAAAAAGTCCCACCGAGCTGTTTGCTTTCATACATTCTACAGAATATCTTCTTTTATGGTCAACAGAACAAGGAAATGTATAAAGCGATTTTTCATACTATGGGAGTCAATGGTGTCCGAGAACTGTTTGGGTATAGCATTCTTCCAAACATCTTTCTCTGTGTTCATCAGAACAAATACGTTTATACAGATTTCGAACTCACTTGAAGGTAAATAAGTAAATAATGACAGAAGTTTCAATTCTGGATGAACTAGCCATTTAAGGGGTCAGAGAGATAAAGGATCCTTGAAAAGATAAGAAGGAGAAATGTATAAAAAATAAAAATATAAAAAGACACACGAGCCATCTTTGTTTTAAGAGTCTCTGTCACGTTTAAAAAAATGTCTTCCAGTCTGCCTTTGATTTAGACAAAAGCCGCTTTCCTGTGGCTGAAACTCCAAGGTTATGGGTTCGATCCCAGGGATTGCACATACTTAGAAACAAATTTAAAGTAGAATGTCATGTTAGTCACTCTGGATAAAACCTTATGCCAAATGCTTAAATGTAAATGTATATATTAACCCTTTCATGCCTTTATGACAACCCATCATTTTTATGTATATTTTTAGAGAGATTTAGAGGTGGCCCTTGAGAATGTGCGTTGTTTTAGTTTGAAGCTGTCCACTGTACTGTAGTGATCTTTGTGTGTGAGAGGTTTATGTATTTGTAACTATTTCATGAGCTGGCTAATTCATTTAATTTCATTTTTCAGTTCCATAAATTTAAATAGCACATTTTAAAACAAACTGAGATTGATCAAAGTGCTATACTATACATCAAATAAAAACAGCTGAAATAAATTCATAAAAATGTGACCACAACTATTGGCCCACTAAAGAGATTTTATCATGCTTTAGCCTGGACATCTGAGACATGAAATGGATCTTAAATCATTTGAATATGTACTATATTATTTGTATGTTTTAGTACGATTAACATTCGAGCCAGTGAGGGATAGGTTTAGTTGATGTTTCAGTATTTTTTTTTCTAATGATTATACGAGTTTTGTACAATTCATAAATTATCCCCTTCATAAAAGAGTTATGCATTCCAAGAAAAATGTATGAATTCCAAGACCAAGTTATTTAAAACAAATAATAATCAATAATGCATACATGTTTATTTTTTTAACAAGTTTTGCATTTTAGCTCTCTATGATCTATCCTTTTTGCTCCTTAAAATATCAAAATAAATGTTAAGTTAGAAATTGAAAATATTTTGAATTTTATTTACAGCATTGTTTTTACATTTGCCTTAATATAGACCTGGTTGAAAAAAAATGAGCATCACTGACCCAAAGTGTGGTATTACTGGGCATTACTGAGTGCAGAAAGACAGGATTACAGAGATTCAAACTCTAAAGGGGATTTTGGTTTTATATAATCCAGGTGTTTTTCTGTGTCAGTTAAACTATTCCCCCATACAGCCAGAGGGCTGGGCAGAGGGCCTATGCAAATCAGTTTGTAGACCTGCCAAGAGGCTTGCCTACCAACCTTCTAATTGTACCTGACAACATATAAAAACATAAACAGACAGTAGCCTCCTCGTTCGCACATTAAATTCATATAAAAAGTGAAAATTATTACTGAAAAGCGAGAGTAATTATAAAAAGCATTCAACTGTGGAACGACTGAAAAAAATAGAGACCCTATTAGATCTCAAAATACCAACATCTATATTGCACTACTTGGTGTTTCTTTACACAGCAAGTCACCAGAAGCCAATAACACTTGAGTTTCTAATTGCTCTCCAAGTAGCCCTACAGACATGATTAAACCCCCAAACGACATCTAGATCATCTCTTATCTGTTTCTGTTACTTTAGGTTATCTGTAAACCAGCCCCTACACGTGGTCTCTGCCAGCGCCGTCGAAAGCAGAGTTAGGACACTCGCATAAACTTCCGTTGGAAGAATGGAATACGGAAGTAACTCGTGTCATGGAATAGTTCCAAACACTGAATTAAAACCCATTGGTAAAATAACGCCATGTGTATACATTTTAAGAAGACAAAATGCTGCTTTACATGTAGTCAACGTAGTATTCAGTGTACACACTGTGCCAATATATTTAGCAAAACGTTTGCAAAAATAGTTGCGGTTGTCTGTCCCGCTAAAATCCATTCACATGGATTTGTTTGGAACTATTGAGCGCTCCATGAACCACGTGACAACACGGTGGCCCGATCGAGTGTCATCACTCTGTTTTTTGGCCGCTCTTTTCTACGATTTCATTCAACAGCACTCACTCTCTCTGTTTGAGAGGCACGTTTATAAGCAGCTCTCTCATTGTTCCGCTGGGGGCCACAGCAGGAAACGCCTTGATCCAATCTACCAGGTGTGGGTCTGAGACAAAAGTCCCCATCGTCTTTTTAGCTGAAATTTAAGTGGAACCACTTGTCCTGACATGCAAATAATTTCGAAAATGAATCGTATTAATTGTTCTTGATCCGATGGGTAGTAAACCTTTGGACTATCTGTTTATAGATTGACTTTTTCTCAGACTAATAGTTGGACACCTGTGAAACTACTTTTTTTAGTTAACATTTTGCATTTATACAAACTCAGTCTCGACCCATAAAGTGCACAAACTTTGCCATCATGTAAGCAAAAGAGCGCTGAAGACTCTTGACTGTCTTTGATGCGAGCAAGTGTTGAAGCAAAAGAAGTTGACAGTCGTTTAAACGAAAGTTTGTAACCGTGTAGTCGACGTAGTCTAAAACGAAGAATGGCCCAGAAGGCGGCCAACAATCTTTGCTTAGGGCCTAATAATTACATTTTAAAGGCTAAATAATGTAGGCTATGAATCGAATTGTTCATATTCAATATTTAATGTAGCTAAAACAGGAATATGTGTTCCACTTTCCTTACGTTATGTTCATTAATATTTCTGCATTTGCTGATGCGCCAACCTAGACTGGATCGTTTCAGTTGCTGCACGAAGTGACGTTTTGTTTGCTTTGGCTGGTCTGTGCCTAGCCTTAAAATATTTAGCCTATACCAAATCCATTTTCTTTACTCCTTTAAGTCTGTTTTTTGTACTCTAAAGTTTAATTACATTTTAGCAATCAACTTGAATTAAATTTTAGTAGAAGTGTGTTCATAGCACTGAAATCATATAACATTAAATATATAACAAGAATCAATTAAAAGCTTAAAAAGGAATGTTTCGTTATTTGTTTATTTACATGACGTTGAATGAATTATGTGGCCATTTAAGTAGCCTTCAAGGTATAATTAGGGAAATCAACAAGGTGAAATCATCTAATAACGTCAATCCGTCTTTCATGCAGTTAAAATATTAATCTATTGATATTTAATATTAAGTAATTGTTAACATAACTGTGTGTAGCTTTAGATCATTATACTTCGTTTTATGCATGCATTCCGCGCTTCCGTCCGCATTTGCTGCATCGCGTCAATAAGAACCTATAAATAATGTATATATGGTTACGCATGTCTCCAGTGAAATTATTTTTATGCCAGTTTGATATGGCATTAAACCTAGACCGTCTTTCAAGTGGTCATTTCTGGGCGTGCTAAACGCATGCTAGATCTGACCTGAAATTGAAGGATTTGGTTCCTGATACACTTTTAAAGACATGTAATAATGAAATATGTTTAAGTATAGTTTAACTATGTAATTTAAAAGGTTTTAAAAGAAACGTTAAAATGAAAGTAATTTAAACGATAACATTTTGTGAAATGTTTTCGTGTAATCGACTGTTTCAATGTCGACCAGTAGGAGCTTACCGTTTAAACGACTAGTCGATTAGTCTCGCAAATCCCTGACTAAAAGACATCACTTCAGTAGGCTAACGGTTATAAATACAGCTGGGTTCCTGAGATTCCTTTGCAGAATCTACAATATCTCCATGATAGAAGTGCATTTTTATGTAGTACAGCCCGAATTATCACAATCACCAAACGTTTGAAAACAACTCCATTGGAAAGGTTACATACCCTTGCTTTTAGTACTGAATGTGTAAATGATTGTGTTTGCATTTAAATTTACGCATTTGTTAGACACTTTTATTCCTAAATGACATAATACATTTTATTTCTGAGAATGTGCATCGGACCGAACCCATGATCTTGGTGTTTTACGATTTTTCTTCATGCCTTCCATGACAAATTGCTTTATAAATGTCCTTGTTCTGTTGAACTACAAAATAAGATATTTTGAAGAATGTGGAACATCTGACTATTCTGGGGCATTTTTGACATTGTACATTTTCCTTCTATGTTAGTCAATGGAGGCCAATAACTGTTTAGACAAGAATTCTTCCAGACATATTTGTCTGTGTTCATTGTGACTAAGACATTATTTTTAGATATGGAGAGTGAGTAAATGAAGACAGTATTTATTCTCGGGTGAACTTCCCTTTAAGAGTCGATGTGTATGTTAAGGTGTTTAACTTTTAAACTGGATGATCAATATCAATTGTTATTATTTTGTTTAAAAAGTAATGGCATTCAGAAGGTACATTCAAATTAAGATAAAAATAAAATAAAGTTATTGTCTTGCCAATATATTTAACCAAAATAATGTGCATTGTTGAGCATGACTAAATATTTATTGTTTTCAGTACAATACTGCCTGAAAGTCCAATCATTGTAATACAAAGTCCAAAGATTTTCAAGACTCCAGTCACTACACAGCCTCAGTCAATATATACTTTCACTGTGTGAAAAAAGAAAGAACATTGACATTCTCAACTTTTGTTCTTCATGGTCCAAAGAAATGGGGTCAGTAGGGTCAGTAAATGATTAATTTCTGGATGTGGACCTACAATCTCTTTAATAAATTAACTGTACTACTGTAAAAGATATAAAAATGATACTGATACATATTTTCTCTGCACTGCTTTCCAGATAATGGTTCCCAACAACAATTTGCCGTCATACACTCATGCTGGTAAGTAACATGTAAACGTTTCTTTACTTTGTTTGTTAAGCAATGCATTCCTGCTGCATTTTCTTTTCTAACAGGGACTTTCACAGAAGCCACTCAGACTGGCCTCAATGATTCAGTGATGGATGTCGGGGGGCTCTGCAATGGATGGATCGCCCAGACCACCAGCACGACTGCTCTGCAGCCTCTAAGTCACTGGTCTCCAACAGACTGCCAACAGCTTGACCCCACCCTCCCCTCCCACACTGCTGATATGTACGTTCAGCCGATCTGTCCCAGTTACACCGTGGTGGGCCCTTCCTCCATGTTTACCTTAGGACACACACCTTTCTTCACCAATCTTGGGGTAAGTCACAAACCAACCCACTCATGTCTCTTAATGGCTGTCTTTCATATGTTGTTTTAATAGGCGTTCATTTACCTATTATCTTGTTCTTATTAGGCCGTGAGCACCTCCAACTCAACTCTGCCTCAGGTAGAGGTCCCAGACTTAACTTACATTCCATGGGCCCAGTCATTATCCACGATCTCTTGCCCCATCATGCAGGCACCGTCAATGCCAACAGCACTATCTGGCCCCCAGCTCTTCCCTGTGCCCCTGACTTTGCCTGTATTCTCGCCAGAACCAGAGCAGGTAAAGCCCCCGCAGGCCCCTGAGGGGTCTCTAGCCCTTGAGAAACTGCTGGAAGAAGATGAGGGCCACAAAGAAACCTACATCTGCAACCCCTCTTTGTTTGCAGAGGATATTTAGGATACTTAAGCATTAGCATTTGTACAGCCTCTCTTTGAATTTAGGGCGAGTATAGATCAACAGTTGGGCAGTTGTTTAAGATAGTTTAAGATGTCTTTAGCTGTTATTGTTAAGCTGCAAATATCAAATCATGCTGTCTTATATAATAGCCTATCATCTTTATCATTTACAAATCAGTACAGTAGGTGCACCCCACTAGGAATTGCTTGCCAGAACCTTAAACTTATCCTCTCAAAAGTAAATATTTATATCAATGAGTTTCTTAAAAGCAACCTGTGTGATTAGCAGCATGTTGCTTTATCTAACAGTGGCCCTTTAAACTCTTAAAGTCTTATGTAATAAATGAAGATGTTTTCTGAGAATATGGTGGTTGACCCGTAAACCACACGGTACCATGAGTCTAATGTGTGACAGAAAATTTTTAGAAAACAAACTTTTAATTTCATTCATATTTATATTTAATATAACATAGCGAAGAGATCCTCATTGTATTTTTTTTCTTCGGTTTTTGCTATGTCACACTATAGGACACATGTGCAGTTTATTTGTCAACTAAACGCGTATACAGTAGTGGCCAGAAGTAATGTCCAGGGGGAATTACTTCTGGTTTTACTTCTGGCTAACTGCCGGGTTAGATAAAACCTTCAAAATATAAGGAAAAAACGTGAGACATAAGGTATTTTAAACCAAAGCATATCAAGTAATATTCAAAGTCGCTGTTCATCCTCTCTTGTGGTAATGTCTTTGCACATGTTGTGGGTAAATTGCCAAGCATTCTTAAATTCCTCTCAAAGCTGAACTGTGGTTTATACTCTAAACAAACCCATATGCAACAAGCATACAATTTTTATATACATATTTGATCAAATATTTATTTAGTCATTAATTTGGTCACTACCGTATTTCAATCATATGGGTATTCGCTCAACAGATATTGTTCTGGCTTTTGATGAAACTAGTAACTTTGTATTAGCACCTGTTGCATCATCGCTCCTGTATGACAAATACCGCTTATTGCTCCCTGAACTCTCTGTAAGTACTTTGGATAAAAGCGTCTGCTAAATGAGTAATGACTAAATGTAAATGTAATCAGCATGACAAAATACTGTATAGGAAACAGCAGATAACTGTATTGAAGATGAGGTTGAATGAGTAGCTTTGAGAAGTTTAACTGTGATCTGAGAAATTCTCCAATGTGACTAAAGAAGAAATATAAAAAATGAAATAAAAAAAGCATGACTCTTTATGCTAAATAAATGCTAATGCAAAATGAAAATTCTGTCATTCTAAAAATAAAATAAAAATTCTGTTTTCATTTACTCACATCTTACCTCATCTCATTCCATATCCGTCTGAATTTCTTGCTTCCTCAGAACACAAAATAATATATTTTGAAGGAAGTTTGTAACTGAACATTGCTGGCACCCATTCACTTCCATTGTACGGACAAAAAAACAATGCAAGGGAATGGGTGCCCGTTACCAACATTCTTCAAAATATCTTCTTTTGTGTTTCGCAGAAAAGTCATAAAGGTTTGAAATCACAAGATCATGTGTAAATTATCACAGAATTATTGTTTATTGGTGATTTATCCCTTTAAGTTTTGCTCTTCCTTGTGTGCAGTTAATGGAAACGTCAGTTAGAAAGCCACCAGTTTTCTGAATGTTGTAGAAATCCCCTATGCATGTTATCATTCATCTTTGTATTTTACCTGCAGGCTCAGTTGTCTGTCCGGTTAACAAATCACTTAATGAGATGTTTGAACATGGGTCTGTTATTCCCTCGCTCTGCTTTTCAGATCTACTGTACATTTGATCTTTTTTCTTAAATAGCATGTGACAATAAAGAAATGTGTCAAAGTTCATCTGTTTAAAGTACAAATGATTTTGACTCCAGACAACATTGGGACAACAAAACAGGGATGCTGTTTTTGTGTACTGTCTATACAGTGTAGACATATGATATTGCGTCACATTCCGAGTACCTCACTGATCTTCCCCTCTGTAATGTTTATTATTCATGTCCTTCTTATGAACGATTCCAAGAGCATAAAAAAACAGACCAGACCAAAACACTGACACATGAAACTTACGTGAGCATTACCTCTCACATAATTTGTGCCTGATTCCTGAGAACATAACGTGCTGTCAATATGCCTCTGTGTACCTTTAAGGTGCCTATGAATCTGGCCAACAGGATCCAGGGCATGTCTGCACAGATTCTGAGAGGGAAGGCATGACTTTCAGGGAGAAGCAGGGAAAGACAGTGCTGGAGGGCGACAGTATTTGGCACAAAGCCCTGCAGAGAGCAGAATGTGTGAGAAGTAAGCTGTAAGATATGTTAAAATTGAATACCTGCTTAAATAACTTTCGATTACAGTCCATGCAGAATTGCCCACTGAACAAACTAGATGATGCATGCATGGTTAAGCACTTTCGAAAATAATCACAATGGGGCCACGTTTTTACCATTTGCCTTACAACTCAGTATTTCTCGTTGGATGAATTAATCATGTTTGGCAAGCACATATTTTCCACATTAAATGTAATTTTCATATGTTCATGAATACACTAATACCATGTCTGAAATCACCAGCCTTTCCATGCTCCTCCTCTCAAATGGCTGTTAATCATCTATGACAAAATAAGATCTCAGTCTTATAATTTCTTGGAAAATAAATGAAAACCCACCTTTCTGGTTTTAAAGCAAGATAAATTCTGAAGACAAGGAGTCATGAGAAACCCACAAATCTGTCAGAAGTAACTTAAGTGTTTAGGGGGAACTCGGGGGGGTTTACAAACATTCTTAAAAATATCTCTCTGTTTATATCTCTCTGTGTTCATCGGAACAAAGACATTTATACATACTTGGAACAATTCAAGGGTGAATAAATGATGACAGAATTGTTGGGAAACTTTCCCTTTAATTTCAATATATGAATGAAAGGGCCAAGAGGGTAAACGTTCAGATGTTGCTCGTTTATGAGGGCACTTCATTACGGCCCAGAGATGAACCCTGCAGTCAACACATCATATTCAGACGGACCACATTATACGGTTGATGTTGATGCAGCACTCTCAATTTGTTAGTTGATCCTCTCTGGTCAAGCTGATGTCAGTCAGGTGCCTAAGGGTTTGCAAAACCGCAGGTTAAGATATGGTTAACAGTCACAACTGGAATATGGTTATGGGAGAGGTGGAGTAGAAGGCGGGTTTAAGAGTAATTAGGACTAAGGTCAGGCAAGGATTTGTGATAGTTTGTGTGATGGAAGCCTAGTCTGAGTGTAGCTTAAAAGAAAGACAAAAGATAAAAAAAGTTATATAACGTGTATTGCCATTCTGACATCTTACCAGGTTGTCTCTCACCTGCCATTAGCAGATGTTACAGAGATCAGTTGATAACAGACATCTTTCAACATTGACCCTACCATAAATTTTAAGTGCTGTAATTTATTTCCCACTTAAGAATTCATTTAGAAGGGTCCTTAACACGGAATAGCTCACGTGTAGAGTACATTTAATCAGAAACTTACGCACCTATAAGATAAATATCCTTGAAAATAAAACAACAGGTCTAGACAATCCACTTTGGCAAGTGTCTATGAGAAAAACCTAATACCAACACTTGAGAAATGTATTAGGAGAAAGCAGAAAGTGGCATGCAATGACTTGCCCTCGGTTTCTGTCAGATCAGAGCAGACTTATATAAAGAAAAAAATGATTGTGGGTGATATGCCACACAATATTGATTACCACTAACTAGTAAAACTTCAAACAAGCGAATCAATATTTAAGTGTAAAATAGATCCTTTTAATAACAAAGTTTTTAATCCGATTTGTTTCATTTAAACTATTGCTTCTACTGAATAGCCTACCCTCCCCATTTCAGTTTGTTTCCAGTTGAGTTTCTATTGGCAAGTCATACGAAATGAAAAAGTGCTTTTGAAAGGTGATCTAGAAACGGGTCATATTGTCATGGCTAAAACTTAAAAAACCGAAAACAAGTGACCTACTGTTGACATGCATTTGTTTATCTTTTCAATCTTAGCCTTTCATTCCTTACATAATGAGAAAGTAATTTATGACTGTGCCATTCAGGAATGACCACACATTAAAATCCTTACTCCCAAAGCATACCATGGGATTGAAAAGTTCAGATACTTGTAGGTGGGTTTCTTCAATAAGAAGAAACATTAAACTTCATAAATGCGAGTTTGAAATTATTCCGATTCTCTGAGTCTTATGTTATTCGGTCTGTTATAATGATATAACGTCATCATTATTTCAGTATCATTTAAATCAATCATTGCATTTTCTTTTAGTTTAATTGTAATTTCAATATGGATTCAGGAAATGCTTTACGATTGTACAGTGGCAAGAAAAAGTATGTGAACCTTCTTGAAATTGTGATCTGATCATCTAATTTAAGGGTATTGACAAACATAATTCGTTTAAAAATAATAACAAAATATCTGATCTTTCATGTCTTTATTGAACACACTCATTCAACATTCAAAATGGCCGTGGAAAAAGTAAGTGAACCCTTAGAAAAAACAACTGGTTGACCCCCCATCGTTGAGGAGGAATTTTAGCCCAGTCTTCCTGGCAGAACATTTACATTTTTGGCAGACGCTTTTATCCAAACCGACTTACATTGCTTTATCCTACACATTTTACATAGGTATTTGCAATCCCCTTGGATCGAACCCACAAACTTGCGTGCTTTTAGCACAGAGCTACAGGAAAGCACGAATATGACTGCCTTAGCTCAGTCATTTTATTGGGACGTCTCATATGTATGGCCCTCTTTAAGTCAATCCATAGGATCTCTATAGGGTTGAGGTCTGGGCTCTGACTTGGCCACTCCAAAAGGAGGTTTTTGTTTTTCTGAAGCCATTCTGTTGTGGACTTGCTCCGGTGTTTTGAGTCATTGTCCTGTTGCATCACCCACCTTCTACACAGTTTCAGCGGACTTCAACCTCTTTGGCTGTCATTAGGGGCTGTTTCTTTACCTCATTGATGAGTCTTCGTTGTGCTCTTGGTGTCATTTTGACTGGGTGCCCACAAAGTATCTCCATTTGCAGATTGTTTCCCTATCTGTAGACTGCTAAATTCCTATCCTCTGAAAGCTCTTTTTGGTGAGGCAGATCTCACATGAGCGTGTTCTTCTTGTGCAGCGCAAACTCCAAAAGTTTGAGTGTTTATTTATCAGCAAAAGTAGCTGTAGTTTACACCTCCAAACGTATTATCTTAACGAGGCTCCAGGTGTGCTAAAACCTGACTCGTATTAGCTTTTTTGAGTTCATTAACTCAAGGGTTCACCTACTCTTTTCACAAGCACTGTGAGTTTTTTGGTTGTTATCAATAATAAAGACATGAAAGATCAAAAAAATCTTGTGTTATTATTTTAGACAAATTTTATTTGTCAATACCCCTGACTTAGATGAAGATCAGATCACATTTTATGACAAATTTATTCAGAAAACCATGAAATTCCAAAAGGTTCACATATTTTTTCTTGCCACTGTATGTTGTTTGACGGACAGGGATATGGGGATGCCTGGGAGTGTCTGTGTGCACCTGGATTAAGTGTGAAACCGAAGGTCATCTCAAAAAGGTCAAATAGAAGTATTCCACTAGGCTATTTCATAAGCCTGTTTGTCAGCTTACTTTTTAAAAGTCACTAACTGATCAAATCTACAAACAGGCACAGAGTTTCAGCAACAAGTCCAGGCTGAAAATATGGGCAAATTCTGAGCAAAAGTTTTGTAGTCTATTTTAGTTTTAACACCATGTCTAAACCGGACGTGACCGGCGCTACAACACGACAAAAGATCTTAGAAACGCATAGAATCCATTACAATTTTAAATTTTGTCCACATAAACCCATTTATGAACAAGTAGGTTTTCTTGTTGGTTTGCATTGTTACTAAACAATTTACAACACTGCAATATTTCATGAAAAAATAGACTTTGTAATTTTTATGTCACTGGGACTTCAAATTACATGTTTATTATGCTAACATTTAGCTAGACTGTGAAGTACACATAAATTATGGCAAATAATACTTTTGAAGACATTACACATGCTTTCCAACACTTGATATAATAATGGTTAAAGCATGAGCTCCACATGGACAAGAGCATTTGTTAAAACCAAGTTACAGTAGAGTTGGTGGAGCTGATTTTCAGCTTGTGAGATGGTAGACAGGATCTATTGGAACTGTTTAGCATATCTTGGATAATGTTACCTTATTAGACCTTCTACTTCATTGTTCGCACAGTGAATGCTGGGTAAATGTTCCTTATCACGTTCTGTTAGGTGATATCAAGATGTCTTCTGCCTAGTGACACTTGCAATAAATGGATGTTATACATTAAGCGTTATGATTTGGGACTCTTAATTGAGATGTGCAGCAAACGTCCTTGCTAGTCTACTACCGGAAATGTCATCATGTACTTCTCAAGTAGCCTAGCCAAAAAACGAAGTGAAAGTTATCGCCTTCCAGCCATTACATACAAAGAGTTAGTAACTAAAATTATTCTATTATTAAAAAATATATATATATGTAAGTTATGTTGCCTACTTATTTAATTATGTATGTGTTTTGTTACACAAAAGCACAATATTGTATATTTTATACAGTGATGTTATCTTAAGGCAACAACTGGATTTTTACAACATTTTACATTATAAAGACCAATTTCAGAAAATCCTTTTATTGGGCAAATTTCTGTTGTCTTCTTAAACGGTTCGCGCCGTGGTTGTGCTCTCTGCCTTTTCAAATGTTATTCATTGTCATGTAAATGTCATTTGAATGGTTGTACTTTGCATCCAGATGACCACCTATGTTGGACTGTTACTGGACTCGCCAGAATTGTCACCCCTCATGAATGAAGCAGTTGGAGTCCAAATTGTGCTTCTCAGTCCCAAGTGGCACATATATGCAAAATATTAAGCATGGAAATAGCCTATAATAATACAAAAAAATAGTGTAAAAAACACTACAATGGTTTCTATTTTACCTGTAAATTATTATTTTGTCTGACGAGACGAAGAATAATCACTAAGATATCAGATTAAGATAATATAGGAAAGGTCATATAGGAGTACTGTGTCAAATAACTATAGCCGATTGCAATCAAATATAACGGGTTGTAGAAAAGTGGGAGGGACGCCGTTAAATGAAACAAGAAGCCAGTCTGGGGATGGAGGAACTTTTCCTTGTCCTTTGCTCTCCGAGGGGAATTCCAGGTTGGTGAGCAGGCACAAAACACTACAGTCAACACTGGAACAGTGGTAAACGCCTTTTGATTGCAAAACATTCCCTATCTCTGTAGTTAATGAATACACTATAGCCAGATCTTTCAATGATTCATTACAAAGTTGAAAACGACATGGGTCATTTTGTACAAAAAGGAAAAGTGAAGCTCGAGCTGTTTTTAAAAACGTAATCTTGGCTGTTATTAAGGTTAAACGCACAGTTGCTGGCTCGAATATGTTTTGCACGATGTTTTTCTGTAAACCAAGGACAGTCTTTAAACCTGAAATAATTTTTAGTGTGACATTGTTTTATGTATTGTTGGTGCACAGTGTTTCATATTGTTTCATTTAAATTGTTTAATTTTGTATTTTTATTTTTAAAACCTTTCTCATGCATTTTTTATTTGTTTTTTTATCGATCTAATATTTCCCTTTAAAAGCTTTTTTAACAGTTACATTACTTGTAGCACTATCTCTGGTATTGGGACAATCTCCTCAGAAACGAAGGTCTGTTATTCTGTGAGATTTTTGTGCTGAGTAAAAATGCGTGTTGTGTAAATACGTTTGACTACAAAACTTGTTGCAAATATTAATTTAATAATTGGCAAAATAATATATCATTAAAAATAAAAAACACTACAATATCGTAACGCTACACATTTGAACATCCTAATACACTAGCCTACTATAAATTTAAAGTGGGCTAGCTATAAAAAAGGCACAAATACATGAAAATGTTTATCAATTCTATGAGTATTACCCCCATTAAATGCAATCACTACAAGCCATTCTAATAAAGAAGTCCAGGAGATTTAAGAAAAATACGTTTATTGTAGAAAAGATAAACGAATAATTTGTTCGTAAATTATACTCACACACATTTAGTTCTCTGCAAACAACCTTGCAATCAAACTACTCTAAACCCATTCATGCCGTGTAATCTCTTTTTTCCTCGACCAAAACTAAGCTATGACAAATGCATTCAAATGGATCATTTATGACACTGAATCGCGCAAAGTGCTTCAAAGTACATTTTATAAGTAACACATCTCTGAGTTTGAGATATCCCTTCTGAAATAGCTGTCGCCGGCATATGAAAAGAAACAGTCTGATGAGCCATAGGGCGCGTACTCTGAGGTCGTCATGCCTTCCTGCAGATTGGACCATTGTGACAGACAGAAACAATGCTGTAGGTTGCAATGCTGGTAGTGGTAATTTTCTGCAGAGAAACTGGAGTTCAAATCCATTCGTGTCGGAGAGCTGTAACACGAGGAAGATGAGGAGTGAGACTGAGGGGGAGAGTAACTGTTGTAATCAACTGGACTGGGTAGATTAAAGGAGTCGGATGGTGATTTTGAAACCTGAAGAGAAATCACAAACATATTTAGTGTGACTGTGCAAATACGATTTATTAGCCTATATGAAATTCACACGGTCATAAATGTAAAAAACGAATTACATACCAGGTTATTGCCGTAAATGTCCGTATTTGAAGGTAGATATCCATTAGCCCACTGCGTAGAAGTGGGGCACACGAAATTGTTGTTGAAAGTCTCAGGTGGCATCATATTCATCATCTGTTGATGATCATAAGCGTTCTCCATCGGGACGTTGACATGTTCAGTAAATGAACGTGTCGGGAAATAAGGATCTTGAGCTTGCCTTCCAGGGTAGACATCGAGTTGGGCTGTGGGGAAGACAGAAAGTACTGGCTTGAGCACAGGAGAACATTTAAATTAGCCCAGTAAGACTTGGGATGATGTCACGAGACCATCAGCCAACAGCTAATTCACATTTGAATAGTAGTTTATAAAAAGGGGATCATTCACTGTACTCTTAGGAGAACATATGTGGTGCCATTGTTTATTTACTTGTTTGTTAATTCTCACTAATGAACTATTGGGGTGATGGCCTGACGGTGGAAGAAATTGAAGATTGTAAGTTGCATGCAGTCAGTGTATTTTGTTGTGTCTTGTTCTAAGGTAGCTCATATATTTACAGAAAGAAAGATTTATAACCTAACTTTATTTAAGGCTGTTATTTGATTTTAGTAAAAGGTGCTTGTCTTTTGATAACATTTCTTGACTTAGAGAAAAGTATTTTGTAAAAACCTACAATTTAAGGTCGTAGAGCAGACATCGCGACTCGTCATGGCTTGTGATTTCTAAAGGATTAAAAAGAGATATTCAACAATTAGATATGTTTATGAGAGAGAGAGAGAGAGAGAGAGAGAGAGAGAGAGAGAGAGCGCAAATGGAAAAATACATGAATCATTATTCTGTTCGTCTAGTTGATGTGAACAATAGTGATGTGAACAAAAGTGATGTGAACAATAGTAGAAAAAAGTTCCGTTATATATATCATGTGGCAACAACTGAAACATGGACACAAACAGGCCTGAGGGGGCGTGGCGCTAAAGTGGTCAAGTTGGTAAATTGTAGGCTTTATTGCACAGACCACACTTTATTTTACTTGTTTGTTTGTTTAAAACTGCATGTAATTTGTAAGTGTATGGTTTTCATTGTATACGCGCCAATTGTTTACCGTGGATGTTTTTTGTGCCTGCAGGGCTCTGTGCTTCTGCAGTAACTCCTTAACTGTAGTCTTTACACGCACACCCTGGTACACCTTGGTTTTATCTGCTGAAAAAGAAGACATCAAGTTGTTTTCATCTTAGTTTTATTTGCAACAGTCATGCAACAGTCATTTCTTCTATGCAATTTTATTTTTCGAAAGAAAAACTGTTCTGGAGAACTACTTTTCACATAATTTCAGACATGTTCATTGTTACTTAAAAATATGTTTAAATGCATTTTTGTTCGACAATTTCTCTTATTTGCACCACATGAAAAACTCTATCGTGGAAATGATCCTTTGCCCGTCTTCCCAGTTTAAGCACCGCTGGCCGGTGAGCAAAAGGCATCCGGCAATGAAAGGGTTATTTTTCTGCATTGCAATAGAGAGCAGGAGAATTTGCTGTCCAGCCATCTTTGTCACGGTGCGAGAGTTTTAAACCAGGAGTTTAGTCTAGTTTAATTCAAATCTGGCTTCATTTAAATCCTACAAAAACGTGGTAACATATAGACCTCTGTTGGGTTTCTGAACAGTGTGCAAAAGAGCACAGTCTGATTTGCAGGAAACTTGGAAAAGTGTGTGAACACTGCTTAGGAGAACAGAAGAAAGAAAAACGTTCTCGACAGACTCTTCTAATTACGAACGTAAGTAAAATATTCTTATGACAGCAGTAAATGTACGCATGCATGTAGGGAAAATGCGTAGAAAAGATTATCTTAAACTTGGTTTGTTTAACGCAGAAACGCAATTTGATTAGGTGCAAATACGCTTAAATTCGTTGCGAAGGCGTTGTCCATGTGTTCTAAATTCTCAGAAATAAGTTAAAAAAACTCCAGAATCCAAGTTATTTTTCGCGGCTCGTTCTGCAGATCTTATATTAGGCTATTTCTTGATATAGTTAATGGGGCAGTCCTCTTTCACTTCCTAGAGAAGCCGCGCCTAACAACAACCCCCAATATGAAATATGTAAAAAATTGATAGAAAAAATACTTGTCCTTCTTTTCTAATTTTTTAATTGGTTGCTCAGTCTTGGGAAGACATGCACAGTGGGACGTCTTCCTGATTCACGATAATATATATAAAATTTCTGTCAGAACATAAGTGATTCAAAACAACGCCACGCCATGGCTGAGTTCATGGAAGCAGTTGAGTTTAAAGAGAGACAAAATGCGCGCTGATGTTGAAAAGATAGCAAAGTCCTTCGGCGGTATTTTGAAGGGCTCGTTGACAGTCAAAATCGATTCTGATAAATATTCATATGCGTTCTCAAGTCCGAGAAACGTTTGCATTCCGGTTAAAATGTTGAAATCATGTTAAATTGTCGCTGTCAAGTTTTCAAGTGACACTTGGTTTTTTCAGAGAACACATGCGTTCAGTTTGACATGATCGTAACGAAATCGCGAGGTATAAAACAGCAGATTAAATACGTCTTCAGATAAACCCATGTTAATGTAGTGCTTGAAAAAGTTGCATAAAGAATACGAGTCAGCCTGAAAAGTCAAAGGCTATCAATAAAACTGAATGAATCAGCAGAAATACTGTTAACACCAACTGCGGTTTAACTGCACGAAATTATTCGTTTTCTTTTCACAAAAAAATATGAAATCACACCAATTTGTTTTTTACTTGAATACTGTATATGTGTTTGAATTTAAAAATATAAGTAAGATTGAACCGTTTCATATGTACATTTCCAAGCAACATTTTCCAATTATTAAAGTTATATTTACTAACATTTTTTTTATGTTTTTCAGGTTCCCAAAGACGAAAACATCTTAAATGAAGAAAAAAGAATATTCACTTACCAGACATATTGGCCTGAAAAGAAGGAAAATTCTGCAGGAGCTACAATGAAATACCCCAACGTCACTTCTTTGCTCTATTATATGGGCAATAACGAATAATTCACAAAAGTCTCAAAAAGTCTCAACAAAGTAACCTCAAAACACTCTCAGGACATACAATTATACAGTAATATACCTAGGGATATTTTAGTTTGAGTTTTTCTCCCCTCATCCCTACTATTTAAAACCCCAAGAACTCCATGATTTGACAATGATTTGATTGCGCGATACTTTCAATTTGAATATTCAAAGGCTTCTTAAAAAGACTTATTTCTTAGTGATATTCGCTATTTTAGTGCATATAATAACATCTCTTGTAACAGAATGTTATGTTATTTTACATTTTGACATCAAACAAATATATATTTTTAACATTTTATCACCCTTTTGAAGTTGGTGGTTGGAGTCTCCATTAGACCCACTATTTCAACTTTGTAATGCCACAAAGGGCCCAAATGAAGTTTTACATGCCATGACACATTGTAAATATATTCTGTAACGGGAAGTCTTGTAAAATAAATAAATATTGCGTCCTGTTGTTTAGATTAATACAGTATTATAAGAATTATTGGAGTGGTGGGCGTGGCATACGACAGCAGCCATGTTTGTCATCAGAACAATTGGGATCTCTGCTGACTTCAATTTACTGTGATGGTAAAAGTAAATTGAGTAAGTCTGGATGTTAAATAAACTCGATTAAATTATTTTTTTGCATTAAAAATGAGCAGTCTCTGTTTTCAAAAACGACACGATGAATCAGCCTGCTTGTTCCAGGCCAAGTAGACTGTGACTATGAAAAACACTAGTTTTCACAATGATATAAAATGGTTTTCTGCACATTTAGGCAGTATCTTTATTTTACTGATGTTATGTAAAAAAAAATATTTAAACATGCCATATGTATAATCATTACAAAGATGCTGTTTTGATGCTGATGCTGATTTTCAAGCCCAAACTAAAAACATCAGACAGCTGGCTGAAGTTCAAACATTAATTTGATGAATACGGGTATTAAAATGAAAGAAATGCAAAAGGAATATTTTTATTTCTTCAAGATTTATTCAGTGTCAGCAAAGTGTATTATTTCATGCAAGAAGTGAGATTCATAAACACTCGAAGTCTCCACACTTTTGTCATGTAGGTGTTCTTTCATTTATAAAGGAAGCTCGAAAAAAGAAACACACGTAATTTTATATTTTTCTTCACAGGTAAAAAATAATTAAGTGTTGATAAAGTATACTGTGTTTTACAAATCTATTGTTTAAAATCTGTTCTTCATCTTTCTTCACTTAAACGGTGTCTCGACGGAATATTTTATTACACTCTTTTGTGTCATCCTTGTGTTTAAATGTATCTGCTGTATGAAAAAAAGATCTTGATTTAAAATGATTTTTCTCACGGTTTTCTTGTTAAGTTTGAAAAGGAGCAGTACATTTTCGAAGGTTATACGATAGAGAAATCTCTAAGATATCCGTCTGAAGGGTTTTGGAAGGGTGGTTTTTCTGGGACGGATGAATGAATGTCGCCGCCTGGTGGTTCAAACGTGTGACTCACAGTATACAGCACAACCCAAGCAAGTTGTCTTCCTGATACATAGCAGGCTATTAAAAAACGAGTCTTATTTGCGTTGGTTCCAAATTAAATATATAATCACATATTTGCAAACGTTGTCTATATTTTGTTTATATCAGGCACCACCAGAATAATTGGAAAAATTTCTTGAGACCCGTGAATCCCATTGTGCAAAAATTTAATTTTGGTTTTATTTTCCTTTTAGACAGTTTGCACAACAGGGTTTTAAATGATAAACTAACAATAAGAAACAAAGAAGGAAATGCATAGACATTACACAGCAACTTAAAATATTGTAACACTTAATTTTTTACAATTAATATACATTTAAATAGACTCAGAAGTCACTTATGCATCAAACAAATAACAAATCCAATATACAACTTATACTGATTATCCTCCTTTTCCTGCTGAGAAAAAAGAACCTGTGGTTTTTACAAATTTGAAGATAAATTACAATAAATTATATAAAACGAATGAAGTAAAACAACAAATTCAAGATATAATATAGCATTATTTGTTTCCCCACATGAAGCCTTAGCCCTGCTAAGTAAAACTGACAAAAATCTTTAAGTGCTAATAATCTTCCTTGTGAAATGAAGAAGAGTTGATCTGCTAGGCTGGTAAACCCTTATTTTTTATAGTTCAATATCAGAATGCCCTCCTGACCTCATATTGTGACCAAGCACTAGCAGTGTCCTCCTTGGCCCATGCCAAACTGTCGCTCAGTGCTGGAGGGGCACTGTCTGCGTCACCCACTGCCAGTTTGCTTACAGGCTCAGTCATAAAGGAAGCAGATGCAAAGGTGCCAGAAGTGGATGGGAATGAAGAGTGGTAATTTATGTCATCTAGTGAATGCAGAGAATATGACTGGGACGAGGAACCCCGAGAAGATGAGCGGAACTGGGTAGGACTGGCGTTCTCGGGGTTGACCAGAGAACTGGATGCAGACAGGGGCACAGGAGCCAGAGCATCTCCACACAAACCCTCGACCGCTTCTGTCCCTGCGGGCTCCCAAGAATCCCTCTACAGGATACGTAACAAGAATTACAATTGAACAAGAATGAAAAATCGTATTCTTGTAAGGTCTTTTAAAATCTTATGATTTCAGGTAGTGAGATCAATTATTAATACGTAGGCATCTTATTTTGATACACAGGTTCAAGAGAACAATTTTTGTAATGCCATGGTCATAGGTTCGATCTCAATTAAATTCACATACAAACAAAATGTAAAAATAGTTTGATTTCTAAGACTTTTTTAGTCCATACTGATTTATTTAAATTGTTACAAAATGCCTAAAAATGTACCTTTTTATTTAAAATGCTCATAGCTTGTGAAGTTTAGGATTAGTGGATATATTATCACACAACAGAGTAGATTTGTGTGTTTTTCACATAAAAACGTTGTCAAATATCTTTTGAAAAAGCTTTCCGAACACAGACTGGAGAACTTCCTCCATATGCTGAATCTTACCAGTAAGTAATGTGAAGGGTCACTGGGGTATGAAGGAAGCAAAGAAGATAATGCAGAGGATGAGAAGATTGTACTTCCTCCACTGGTGAACGGTGAGTTGCGGTAGTCCCCGAAAGAGTCCGGGTAGTAGCTGTCTATGAGAGAAGAGTAGCCGGACATGCATCCGGTGTCACATGATAGAGACTTCCCCACTAGAGCCGATTGGTAGACATCAGCCGGAAATGGTTTTGTTGTGGAGCAAAACTCTGCATCTGAAATGAAAGGTCTTCTCATGCCGTAGTAACTGGGAAGCATGTGAGACCCTGAACAGAGGAATAGAAATTGAAACACTGTGTCTGACTAGTTTTGATAGTTACATGTTATTATATTGGGATGTATATAACAAGATTTACAATGATGGTTTATGTTTCTTAATTCGTTTGTTCTTCTTTTAAAATAAGCCTAATTTCCAAACATTGTGCCATGACATATAGCAATAATGATTACAACATTTCATGACATGGTTGAATTTGTCAACAGTTTTTGAACAGATAGTTCAACCAAAAAGGAATATTCTTTTGCTCAATCTCATTTCATTTTACACCTGTGTGACTTTCCTTCCCCCGTAGAACACAAAAGAAGATATTTTGAACAACAGTATGGGTACCCATTCACTTCTATTGTATGGGCACAAAATCAATATGAATTGGTACCGGTAACCGCCATTCTTCAAAATATCTTCTTTTGTGTTGTGTCGAAGAAAGAAAGTCAGATAGGTTCGAAATGACAAGAGGGTGAGTAAATGATGACAGATTTTTGTACGTTTACTAATGTTAACCTTATTGTAAATTGTTACAAAACTACGAATTACAAAGCATCTACCACAATAATTCAATAGATAGTCATTAGATGCCAGTGCCTGTTTCTGAATATGTATTCATGTAATATGTGTATTTATGTAGTGTCTCACCAGTCATTTGAGCAAATGGATTTTGAGGAGTGGATACACCCTAAAAAAACATACAAAAAAACGCATCATGTCAAACATTTTGTCATAGTAACACTCAAACTGGCCGTATGTGCTCATTAGTTTTCCATGAACCAGCCCTTTACTCTGATCCTTTTAAAGAGTTTGACTAATGCAATCCAACTTTAATGAAACATGCCAAGCAGCACACAAATAATTTGCATACGTCTAATGAACTGACCCCAAATCTGGGAGAGATTCTCCTGCCATAATGCCGCATTTAGGCCAAAACAAACAACCCGATCGAATGAAATACACTGGGTTAAAAAAGCACACAGTCAGTCACATGCATGACTGTGTGTTAACATGTATAGTATTAAAAAATAAGGATAAAACTGTCAAGGTTTAAATGTTCCACAGGACCAAAATGACAATACTATAAGATTTGCAGCACACAATATTGTTATTGAACGGTGGTGAGCTCATGGTAAGGGAATACAGAGACGTTCTTCCGTTTGCACATTGGGAGCATAAAAGAGCTGATATCAAGGTAGCACTGGCTGGAGGCAAGCAAATTTTGAGGCTAGTATTTGAATGTAATTTGCTCATCCCAAGACTTCCCTATGTGAACAACCTATGCCTCAGTGCCTCTTTGAAGGCATGGTATGGAAATCAGGCTGTTGAAGAGCTCTGAGGCTATGGCACCTGATGCAGGAACGAGATAAAGCAGGGTTAAGCTCGTGCTAGTGTGCATTGTTGGGGGTGGAATGACTCTTTATGAAGGCCCCTTCAGCTAGGTAGTAAAATTGTTGTACTAGTAAACCTGTACTAGTCAAAGTAAGAATTTTTCCCCGCCCGTTGTTACAGTGACTCTGCGTGTGGTTAGTTTCTCAGATGATTGTAATTTTTTCGCTTTGCATGTGCCACGTTGCTGGAAATAATGTGACGTTTTAGTTTAAATGCAAAATGTGTGTGTTGCTGTGTTATTTTCAGCCAATTTAAACAGTTGTTTCTTATTTTGGAGTGGCTTGTTTTAGGGCTGTCAAACGATGAATCGCATCCCGAATATAAGTTTGTGTTTTCATAATATACTGTATGTCGTTCTACTGTGCCTATTCATTTAGCATTTATAAGCATACACATACATGTTTACATATACAGGAAATATATAGTATATTATATATAAATGTTTACTCATTTTTAAATAATTAAATATATACATTTATGTGTATGTTTAATAAATAGAGAATAAATATGAACAGTACACAGACATATATTGTGATAACGCAAACTTTTATTCTAATCGTGATTAATCGTTTGACAGCCCTACTTTTCACACTGTCACTATCAATGTTACCTATTCTTTTCTTTGATTCTCAATTTCAGTTTACGCACGCGAGAAGAAAAACTAAACTAAATTCACCAAAGATTACATAAGAGCGTATTTGACTGTTGTTCGGCTTCAGCTTGTGGCAAGTGGTTCTATTGTTTTGGTCCTGTGTTTGGACATGACTTCTATGGCCAATGTTTGCTGAAGTCTGCAGATGGCTCTTCTACCTCCAATAAAAGCCTATAGATTTGGAAGTAAGCTCATTATAAAGCCATTTTTGTTCTGCATGGCCTCAACATGCTCCGATTCTCCCGTGCAACCCTCCCCCCTGCTTAGCCATTGTTCTGTGTATTTGGTCTCAGTCAAGTGTCTGTAGATTCACAATGATTGACACCTATACTTCTTTTCATTATGTTTTGAATACATAGTTTCTATTTTGGCTGTTATGTAACATACAAACAATTAATGATCAGCTACGACTTAAAAGAATAAAACGAGATCACGCATTATCTAAGGAAAGACCGTGAATCTGGAACTTGGATTATATATATCTTTTTCCTCAAAGCATCTTTTCGTTAAATGATTAAGATCCCACACAAGGCAGCTTATTCAAATACGAGCGAGTGCAATTGACTCCGAGCCGACAAGCTTTTCCTCTTGTGCAGCCAGATGTCTCCAGTCTGATTTGCGCCTGTCTGGAATGACAACAGCAGACTTGTCTGTGGTCTGCGAGAGGAACAATGTAGTGGAGCAGGTGTGTGAGTCTTTGACTTTGCATAGCCATACCACAGCACCAAAAGATTGATTTACTCGACGACCTCGGGAGCTCACAGCCATCGGCACTGTCGCTATTGTCCGCAACTTATGCAGAGGTATTTACTGACGGGCTTCGCTTCATCCCACTCGTGTGAGAAAGGGACAAGATTCTGAGGGCTGGTATAGGAGACAATACGTGGTCACAAGTCATTAGAATAAAAAAAGAAGCCAATGAGTAAATAACGTGGTGGGGCACAGAATATGCCAACTGTTTTAAACTGTCTGTTTGCGTTTATGAAAGAAGAGCAGAGTGACAGGATGAATAGGGTAAAAGAAAGCATTGTGAAGTGCAGGGCGGGTTGTGTTTCAGTTGGGTGTACATTGACCAGGTAAGAATAAGCTTTGGACTTACAGTGTAGCGCGGCCCATTCGTCTGCCTCGACCTCTTCTCTGCCAGCAGATCTTTCACCGTGTGCTTGACTCTGACCCCCTGATAGACTCTTTTAGAACATTCTGTCAAACACACAGGAATGAAAGTGCTTTTGTGAGGCTTTTGTGACCAGGGAAAAACACCTAGTGGGACAGAAAATGAGTCTTGCATATGCAGAACTTGCAGGCAGTGCAGTAAAAACTTGATATAAGTTTGTGGACTTTAATTGATTTTAAATTCTGGTTATTGAATATCTAATTATGAGAAATGAGAAACTGGGTTAAGGTATTTTTTGTGACAAAAGCATTTGGCAATCAGGCAATGAAATACCAAAAAAGTGTATTTAACAGTTTTATTATTTAACAGTATTTTTTGAAATACCAAAAATGTGTATTGAACAGTTCTATTAATATTTTGTTGATCTTCATTGGTTATTCTCTTAGGCCTTGACTCAATAAACTTTTCACATTGTGTCATTTTTTAAATGGACAGTTCACATGAAAATGAAAAATCTTAATTTGTTCACCTTCGAGTTGTTCCAAATCTGTATAAATTTCTTTGTATGGTTGAACACAGAGACAAACGTTTTGAAGAACGCCTGTAACCGAAACGTTTTTGGTCACCATTAACTACCATAGTAGGACAAATTAAAATAGTATTCAATAGTGCCCCAGCTAATTGAATAGTATTCAATTAGCTTTCCTACATTCTTCAAAATATCTTATTTTGTGTTCAACAAATCAAAGAAATGTATAAAGCAGTTTTCCCTACTATGGTAGTCAATAGTGGCCAAGAACTGTTTGGTTGCTCGTTCATCAGAACAAAGACATTTATACAGATTTGAAACAACTTGTCACAATCATGTTTAATCTAATTTGAGATGCGATCAATTAACAGTCATTAGAAAATGAGGGTCATTCAAATTAATTCTCAAATTATTCAAAGATAACAAATTAAGCATTAAACATTTAATAGAAAGTTCAGAGTTGAATTGCTCTATGAAACATTTTAAATTCAAATCTTTACAAAAAGGCTTCACAAGGTGATTTCAGATTTGCAGGATGATTATGGCAGCGTTTTTTTGGTATGCATCTATAACTGGCATGGAAATTATCTATGGTTTTGGTCAATGCAAATTGGTCAGTTCACAAACTCTAACTCTGTCCAATTGAAACATCATGAGAAGTCAATTATCAATTTACATTTATTTTACCCCCTACTTATATGATTCATAAAGCCATAACAGTGAAAGAAACACAAACACACAGAACCCAGAAGAATCAATACAAGGTGAGTCATCATTTGTTGACTGGCCAAAAGTTGACTGATATCCAAAGTTTGCTCACAAATGCAATAAGAAGGATTCCTGGGAAGCGCAAATCCTGACCAACAGAGAACTGTATTTGCAATTTAAAATGTCTGTGATAGGAAATTGCATGCAAAAATCATTGTAGCGTTATGTAAAAGACCCCAGCTTCACGAATAAAGCTGAGAACTTCTGACTTTCTGCCATCAATAAACACCAAAGAGCATCTGAAATAACACAATTATCACATCCTGCTTGTTTTACGCGGACCTATTTGAGTAATCTTTCAAAATGACATTGAAACGGGTTCAAAACACTTTGCTGTGTCTGTCATTGAGATATTTTGATAATTAAACAATTAGACATGTTAACTATTACTTAGTGAAGTCCATCCATTCAAAGAGGATTATTCTAAAAAACTAAACAAGGAAAAATAAAGCTCAAGGCATACTGTCACCATGCCAGTAAGCTTAAAATATATACCTGCTACCTTTTAACATTACACAGACATCTATTACACCTTCTCTGCCCCTAAAGGCTATATTTACGGATTAAAAGGATGGGCAGGTGCTCCTTTTAAACGGACTGACCCAGTGACAAGTTAAAACTACATACTCAGAATGTGTCCTCGTTTTTTTTACTCAAAAATCTCATTGTATTCATCTAAATATAAAACAAAACCTTACCAGTTTCCATGCTGCTGATACCTCAGAAGAAAAATAAGTGGCTGGAAATTCAGTCGGCTATCTCTCCCAATAAAATGACTGTATCTACTCCCAAACTCCAGCCGATTTTGACCATTATACCACAGACACTAAATCCAACTCCGTTTAAGAGAACTACACTATAGATGATGATCAGAAGTCAGCTTATGAAATGACCCTCGGACATTTGTTTACATGCAAATAATTGCCAGGACGTTTTTCAGGCATTTGCATCCAGCTTCTAGATTAGTGAGGAGAGAGCACGCTTCACACGCCACCATCATTGGTAAATTCATGCTTAACCTTTGCTGGGATGCCGAGTCATGTGTTGTGCATGGCATGTTTCTCAAGTACCACGTAACCAGAATACTTTGCTTGGCATCTAACTACAATGCAGTGGTGGTGCATTTGCGTTCTACTAGAATTATTTTTTACTGATTTCATTACTTGCATTAAATGAGTTAAGAGCAAATTCTGAAAGTTAAAGAAAATCTGGACCAAATTGATGATGATCAGAGACCTCAACAGACCTTTGAACTGTCTGTTGGAGCTTCATTTCTACAAACAGAGCATTTACAGAGCATTTAATGCCCAGGAGCATTTACTGTTTCATGTAAGTATTTTTAGTGACTTTTAATCTTGGCTTGTTTGAACTGCATAGACTGACAAAACAAAGATTAGGGTTTTCTTCTCTCTCCTCTGAATGGATTGTCTGTGACTCATTTCTTCAAAAGACACTCGTTCCTCTGTCAGCTGATGATATGCAATTGTCAACATGGGTTCAGCCTCTTCCAGTAACAGTATATCTTTCCATCTCGTTCTAATATAATCTTATCTAATGTTACGTACTTCACTTAACTTTTTAAATGTGACTAGTTACATTTTGTTGATGTTATGCAGCTGTAATGATTTTATTGCAGTTTTTACCATTTCAGATTCCTGACTTTTTTTTAAGTAATTATTAGCAATTCATTGTCTGTATCTTGGTTTATTGAAGCCAGCGTCATCATGTCTTCTGCCATGCTGGTACATGAGTACAAGGCTTCATCCTTGAACTATTTTGGTAAATAGATTTAAAATATCACTCAAACATATAATCCTGTCATCATTTATTCAGCCCTATGTGGTTTATAACCTTTGACTCTTGCTTTCTGTGGAACACAAAAGAAGATATTTTGAGAAATGTCTCAATGGTTTTGTGCACTTACTTTCTGTCTTTAGAAGTCAATGGTTGCCAAAGTTGCTTGGATACACATGTTCTTTATAAAGTATCTTCTTTCCTGGTCTGCAGAAACAAGAAATCTATAAACATTTGGAATGATATGAGGGCGAATAAATGCAAAGAAAAATATTTGTTGGTAAACGATACCTCTAATTTAGGCAAGAGTGAAGTCTGTAATTGAATCTCTCCAGTCAAACAGAGATTGTAATTCTGTGTTTACATGAACTATGTCTGTGAGAGATGTGGTATTCCATAAATTCCAATAAACGAAGTCAAATAACAAAACGGATAAGGGCTTTTCTGAAAGCAATGTCGCAAACTTTAATATGTTTGAAAGTTATAGTGTTGTAATTTAGGTAAATACATCTTGGGCACAATAATTAAAGAAGTACGGTCATGGAAAAAGCAACAACATAAAATAGGTTTCTGAAGAACTGGTTGGCTTTGTTGAATTACAGATAAATGCAAATTTGACTATGACAGACTGTAAGAGAGCTTCTAGCAGTCATCGGTTTGTTTTGGAGAACTGGGATAAATATTAACATCAGTATGCATCTTATATTTAACATTTCACTGATGACAGTTAATAAAGGCAATTGTATAATAATTTTGAATGTGATACATTTTCTTTATTTGTCTTGATTTAAATGTCAATATTTCATAGAATTTGGTGGGTTATCATCCAAAAAAATATGATCAATAATATCCACTAAAGCAAATGCTCATAAATTGAAACAACTGGGAGGACTATGATTCGTGCAAATCTCAATCTTTAACCAAATCAATCTCCTTAAATTAATAAAAGAATGATCCCTGATATACAATAAAAAAAATCTACCCCAACCTACCAGACTGCTGTGGCAAAATAAATATGCATTAGATATGTAAATACTGTAAAACACAAGAACCAGACCCCCCCACCAAGCACTGCAGTAAAATACATGATCAATGGTGTCCTCTTGTGGACAATGATGGAAATTTCTATACTGGTTTTCATCTGAATATCTACAAGAGGACACCACAATCCCGTTGATAAACTAGAGAGATTTATTAAATAGAATAATTAAAATGTTTTTGTAAGCATGAATTGCTTTTTTTATAATACAGAAATAAAAAGCCATGCTTTATTTATGTAATACATTGAATAATGATAAACTAACACAAAATGTGAGCATAGTGAGCCAAACAGGTGTTCGTTTCAAGCTCGTTACATGATCTTACCATTTTTGATGAGCATACACGTACTAACAATTTAGTCATTCAAATTTTTTTATAGCGATTATTTAAAAAAAAGTAATTATTTGCATATTCAGAGGAAACAAGCATAATGGCCAACAGCCTGAGATTACAACCGTTTTACTGGCTTTTGATAAACAGAAGGGAGAGGCAATTTGACAACATAAAATATTACACAGTATTCCTCTAAAGGCCTTAAAATTATTTAATAAATGTCAATGTTTCCAATTATTGATCTTTTTCCATGTTCTCGGTCTACAGAGAAACCACTGTACTCCTCTGTTAAAGGGTGATGTGCTTGACTTGATCCTTCACGAGGGACTACAATCTTATATAAACAGCAGATAGGTTCACCAATTTACCATTTGGCACCCATCCTGGACAAGTTCCCCATCTTGAAATCCTTCTGAGGGGCTCGAGTTCAGAAAACTACACACACAACACATAAAAGCTCCATTAAAGGGAATCTTGAAGAAACAAATGCTGACCTGTTTTTTCTGTAATAGAAGACACACTCCCATAACTGCCACACTTAACAGTCTCGTTCTGGCTTTGTGGTAATAATACATGTTTGTTGTAGTTTGTGTTTAAGGGTCTTGATTACAGTTTGTTTGATCTCTTTATGGCAGGGACATTATTTTCAATAATTTGTTTAAGCTGTCACCCTGAGCGTGGGGATTGTCTTCACGCAGAAGAATTTTCCAGTACAGTGTTAAGTGTGCTTGGGGTAATGCAGCCTTAATGGGTCTCAGGGTGCATTCGATTATTGCATATTTGGGAATAAATTGGCATGGATTTATTTACAATGCTGCATTATTTCCAGAAATGAAACTTAATACGGTACTGTAGCCGTGATAATGTGTAGTCATGCACATTGTTTTCAGAGAGGGGTTTTCTCAAAAGCCGCATTATGCCCATGTTGTATCAAATGATAATTTTAGTGTAAACTGATTTACAAATAACAATAATTTTGCCTAAAAGTTTCATCATGTCCAACACTCATTAATCACAAGATGAAGGGGTCTTTCTTTCCAAATTGTGAAGTATATGTTTCTGGGTGACATTTTAGATTTTTTTTTACATGACGCCTTATAAATATTGTCAAAGTGTCATTACACACATTGACAAAAATTTAATTAATGATTAATGTGATTCAATATAAAATGATGAATCATTTATAAGCCCAAACACCATTTTTGTTCATGTCCCACAACTCTGGTCACAATGTTAAAATACTTCAAATAAGTAAATTACAATTTGACCTAATTTCAAAAGGAATCGTTTAATATACATATTCATTGGCAGAATCTTAAACTTTTTAATTATTATTTTGAATTATTATACTCATGATTGTTATGATTTTAGAAGTGAAGTGAAGTAAATGGGCCTGTCCCACACATTTGAGTCCTTACCGCAACAATCAAAAATGGTATCGCTTATCACATTTTATCAAAGACAAACAAGTCTAGTTTCTATAGAAACAGAAATTACCACATGAGCACATTGCTTACAGATCAGGCCTCCTCACAAACCTCACTCACAAGATCCCCAAAATATAATGTAAATATCCTATCTTATCCTATCTTATCTGTGTCAGTATTTATTGTGTGTCCTAACCATACAGCTGAGTAATTATGTACTTTGAACCTCATTTTAAAAATAAATGTATATTACTGTTAAACTCATGTTTATAAACATTCCTCACAGCAGGATCTTAAATGTATGTCCTTCCTGTTGACTGAGATCATTGCTCGAGTCTCGCACTGTGCATGACCTGACCGATTGAAGAACGTGATCTACAAGAACTTAGCAGGCTTAGCTTGTGATATCTCCACATTATTTAGTGAGAGAAAAAATATTTTTCCTGGAAAAACTTCTCAGGAAAATGAACACTTATAGTTTCCTTACACCATCCCCTATACTGCTCTCAGGGAACTGCATACATTTAACCTTTGCTTGTAAATGTTTCCTTCTAAGTGATTAGAATTGGTTTCTTATAGCTAAAGTGAAATCCCAGAATGACACAAAGCAGCTGTAACGAGATTTACAGCTTATTAGATGAACAGTAGAGAGCAAATCATTATGTTCTTTCTCCTCTATGTGTGCCAGCGTGACTTGGCTATTTATGAAGTCATCCAGACTGCCATCATAATGGATTTCTTATGCCAGGCGACAGTACGATAAGGTGTTGACTTACTATTTGTTTAAAAAGAATTTCAGCTCATTAAGGGCAGGCTTGTGCAGACATTGAGCTCAAAGCTCCGAAAATACGTTATTTTTCCTTTTTAGAAAAACATTTGGGGGTGGAGGCAATTTCTTTGTGTTAAGAATATGGTTAAGCCCAATAATTTGGCAGGATTTATCAATGACATTTAATTGTTTTTAATGTAGCCTGTTAACTGTCACCCGTTCCGTATACGGAATTTTTTTATTTATAAAGAGTGTGCTTAGATTTTTTGTTATCCTTTTGCGACATGTATTTTTTTATTCAAAGAAAAACAAACTTTTTTTTTACAGTAAACCTAACAACATAACTTTAAAAAAAGTTGAAAACTGTTGAAAACCATAGAGATGTCGCAGGTAAGAAGTCTTGCTTATTTATGGGCTGGCTCGCTTAGACGGTATAGGGTGGAGGCCATGATTACTGATTGCGAACCAGCCGGGTTTGATTATATGCTTCGGCTCTTCCCAAACTTAGTTTATAAAACATCATGTGTAGAAAATCCAAAAACAGTGTTTTTATGATGAGAGGTCAATTTATTTCAGCCTGTCCAATAAAATCATTGTATATTGGAAAGAGCTTGAGATTTTAATCCTGAGGGAAATTTTGAGGAAAAAGCAGATCCCATCGGTAGATATTTGCATTATGGCAGGCTTGAGTAAAATGATTTAACGCTCCGAATTGTTTTAACAGTCTGGTTCTTGAGTGACAAAAACTCATTGTGTCGGATATTTTAGAGAAACTTTAAATTAATCTAATTCATCTTTTAGCAATAGGACTGTTTGTTCTCTTTTTAATGTACACCGTACTATACCCTCATGCCATACTTGTACAGATTTTGTCTCAGTCCTTAACCCCAAAGTTTACTCTGTAAACTTTATTACACAAATTAAAACCTTGTCAAAAACAAATGAAAGTTTAGCTGAGAAAAATAAACCAAAACCTTTCTCTACAAACAAGAGTGAAACACCGCACATGTGTAGCTGTAGGGTGTCAGAGTTCACTCTGTTGCTTAACACAACAGTTTCCAATTAGAGCTGCCAAATAAGATGGAACGTGCTGTTTTATTATGCCTTTAGTTCATTAATGTGTGGTTCACATGGCACCACACAAACAAGCAAACACTTGTAGAACTTCATCCACTGCAAGGTTTTTTTTGTTTAACAATAGTTCAAAGAAATGAAATCTGTAACAATTTAAAGGAGAGGAAATGGCAGGACCAGGCGCAAAGAATTAGGGCCTGATCAATGTCTGACCTATAATGTCTCTGGATAAAATTTTAGTGATAAGAGAAATAAGCTCTAGGAATTATATCCAAAACCACACTTGCTCTGCATAACATCAGTTTAAACATATCATAAAATAAACCAGATTATTTTACGAGCATTTTGTTTAAGGTGCTGTGTTTAATTTTTTGAGGATCTATTGAGATGTCAGGGTTCAAGACTGCAACCCAATGGGTGCATATCGCCAAAAAAAATTCTGCCGGTGCGTCCTGTTTTTCTTAATGGTCACACCTATGCAACTGCCACACGGATCAATATATAATTTATGTCTCTTTCTCTCAACAGGTATCGGTCTGGCTTTTGTTGAAACTAGTAACTTAGTATTAGGTTTGAGTGAGGTGCAAGGATAGAGGACCCAAATGCAGACGGTGGGTACGGGGTTAAAACAGACTTTTAATTATAAAACAAAACAAAAACCCCTGAGGGAGTAAAATAACAAACAAGGGTATAACATGACAGGTAACGGGAACACGGACTAACTAAACCTAACAAGACTGAAGATAACATATGACATAACTACAAAAGACTTGACTACACTGACAAGACAGGAACTCAACACAAGCAACGAGTGACAATGAACCAGCACAGGACAAGAAACACAAGGGCATTATAAGGGGTTCAACATTAAGAGGGGACAGATGCGGGCCATGAACTAATAATGAGAACTTACGAGGAAACAAGAGGGCAGGAACAATGATAAGACCAGAGAGAGAGTATGGCGAGCCGTAATTCCCAAAATAGTCTCTTTCTAGATAAAACATGGGGTTCTGTCATGATCCCGGCACTAGGCCAAGATAAACATGACATAATGCGGCAGAATCATGACACTTTAAGTCGCTTTTGATAAAAGGGTCTGCTAAATGACTAAATGTTAATTTACAGCACAGAAATGTTAAATTAATTTACAAATGTATTCATTTAAATTAATTGACTTCGCTGGCTCTTAAAGGGGCAGCATCTTAATTAAGATCTCTGTTCATAATGTTCATCAAACAACGAAGGACGGGCCCAAAAACCTGATATTACACACCGATATTAAAGCAATTGTGTTCTCAAGCCCTATTCGGACGGGACTAATTTTCTAAATGACATCTGAGTTACAACAGTTCTCACACAACGTCTGTGATTTGATATATTTGTAACTGTAATTAATATACAGTATAAATATAAATTGTAATTCATATAGATGTATTAAACACTTTTGGATATAGTTTTATTACTTCTTTTTTCTTTCTTTAACCCACGACTCTGTTGCCTCCAAATTAAGGGCTGGTGCCACCAACTTGGTGTTCTGGTGCCACTCCTCTGAAATATTAGTCGTGACTGGAAATGCAATATAGTAGATAACTATGCTTTCAGATGTGAATAAAGAGCTTACATAATGAAGCGTTTTGTTTTTATAACCTTTTTATTACAAACAGGTCCTCCCTTTTGTTTATACAGTACAACCCTTAGCGAAAAACTGCACAATTCGTAAAAAGACGTTATCTCCTTCGGCAAAGAAGCAAAAAAATGACAACATCTTTGTCCTATGAGAGCCGCCTTATAGGGATTCGAAAGGGAGGGGTGAGCGGTGGAGTGAGCCGTTGGTTGCAATTCGCAACCTCACTGCTAGAGGCTGCTAAATTTCACAAACTGAATATTTGTCCACTCACATGCTTATATCGCATTTTAGCTGTATCCACTTTATAATCTGTAATACTGCATATGAAACACTTCATATACATGAGGCATGTTACAAAAGTAAATCAAGAGCATATAGCCATTTGAATGATTATTGCTCATTAATGGAATTTAATACATTAACTCAAGCAGAAGCTGTTAAAATAAACAATTTCGACTGCATGCCACTAAGGCGCAAGTTATCATCATCAGGATGTGCCAGACATCTGTGAATTTTGTTTATTTAAAAGGATTTTGGTTTAGATATCTCTTATTCCTGAATTAAATCTTCATCACAATCAAATTTAGAACAGCAAGTACCTTCTAATTACAATCACCAAATAGCCTACTAAGGAATAAATAAGAAAACAGGCTAAATCCAATCCTAAATACATTAGTGCGCATAAGTGCATCTTGACAGGGATCCATAGTTCAAGACATATTCACATATGATTTTACAAAAGGTGAATTTTACAGAAAATCTTTTGAATTTGTCCAATGTCCAATCATAACTTCACCCCTAAACCTAACAGTATTATTTTAATTATTTCAGTGTTTCCTCTTCATGTAGGCTACGTTTTAAAATGGCTCTCCACCCAGGTACAAGCAAACATTGGCGTATCATATGCACGCTACATCGCAATTTAGACAATAATGCAACAGCGTGTTATTTATACGCAATTGGTGCAATTTTTTACGATTAACTCACCTGCACACAAGTGTGTTTTCTCATCTGTGGATATATAGGACGGCAATTGTAACTGCCATGCTGTAAATACTAACAAAACATGATTAAAACAACAGGCAAAAACACCTACTCCAAACACGCGGTGACATTAGTTTACGTAAACTCTACGCTCGCGGTTTTGCTCAACACCATATAAGGAAAGGATTGCGCTGTACGGACGCAAGTACCATCTGTCAATATGGTAGATTTTATTGCGAATTTACAAGCGGTTTGGACAGGTTAAAATCAGGATGTTGCAATAACAGGTTTTTTTTACTGTCCCGAAAACGCGCATATTAAAAAGTCTACTTTAAAGACGAAAACTAGTAGGAGATTGTGGAAAGGTGCTCTTATTTAATAGATTTTTCCATACTCCCTGCTCCTTGGATTTACCAGAGTTGAAATGGGAAACGCAACAGATCTAGTTCACCTTTCATCAGCATTTGTGCAGTTGCCAGTACTTGCTGTGCTGAGCTGATGGGAAGCTTTCATCACCACCTCCTTCATGCCGTGATGCAGTATTTCCACAATTAACATCACATTTTGATTGTCCAAAGGTAAAATAAAATCGTTTGTGAAAAACCTCTCTTTATTATTTGATGTGCACTTCTATGTGGTTTTCTAAAGATGTGCACAATAGATGATAACGATAAAGCAATGAACCCCTAGCAGTGGGTTACTACAGATTATAAAACGGTCAGTACCGGTCCTTGATGCTGATGCGGAGTTCTGAGCCAAATACCATGAAAAAATAAAAACCATGATCTATAACACCAGCGGAAACTTAATTCAACTTTTTTATTGATTGTAATTTCCATTGATTCAACAGACTGATAAGCTTTTTTTACTGGCCTAGTTTCCAATGGTTTAATGTGAGCAAACTTTTCTTTATACCATAGCTTATTTTGATCCTTCATATACTTTTGTTTCAGAAGATCTGTCTCACTTACCAGAGCTAAGATCTTCACTTTCTCCAAAAATGTCTGGGTGACTTGCAAGTGAACAGCATGTCCACGAATACCTCTACTATTTAATGATACTAAAATAATTGAAATGGATTTTTTGGATCTTGTTAATACTCATGTTTTCAATCCTCTTCTTAATTTTCTTCCATGTTAATGTATTAGTTAATGTGTACCTGCTGTCTGGCCGATGAACTAATACCTTAATGAAAAGTTTGTTAGATTGAAGGTGGGTAGGATGGTTAAGCAAACTTAACCTTCCAATGTGGATCTGCCCGTGTGTCCTTACCCAAACCGTGAAATATTTCATTTTTGGACAAAAAGTGCTGGTTAAATAAAAAAAAGTTAATCACAGAACAAACCAAACAGCATGTTAGAACAACAAGTGTTGTGACTGCTGTGATTAACATTTTTGTTGTTTTCCTGGGTTGGACTTGCGGTCAAAAGCATTTCTCCCTGTTTCCACATCATATGAATCTGCTTGATCTCTTATGACACGTTAGGAGAACATGATGTCTGGAGTAGCAGAAAAGCAGTATTCACAAAACATCCTTGGATTTAATTCAATCATGAATGAAATCTTTTATTCTAATCATTATCACATACACAAAGTATCAAAGATATACACTAAAATTGTATTGTACTATGAAAACGTATAAGCAATACGTATTCTCTACCATAAGCGTTACAATGTGTGGTATGTTTTAAACTATTAGAGCCTGAACCTCTTTAAAGTTAATTTCATATTATCAGAATGAGGAAAGAGCTAGACAGAAGCTATAGTGCAAAGTTATGTAAAAGTTGTAGCAGATGCATCTTATTCAGAGCCAAAATCATGCGAAGCCTAGAGAGCAGCTGCCTCCTAGACATGTGCTTCTCTAAGGATTTTCCATCAAACAAACATTCTCTCAAAGAGGCCTTCTTCAAGGAAAGTGCACCTCTCACAAAATATGGGAAAATACTCTGAGGCTATGTTGGCCAAATAAAACACAATCTGATAAAGGCAGCGCTGAAACTTCAGCTCAGAGTTGTTGTTACAATTTGAGTATCATGCCAGAAAACTACCTCCAGGGGACACATTAGGGCCACAGTGTTAGCTAACAGAGTTTTGTTTGGAAGTTTTGGGGGGTTTCATGTTGGAGAGGGGTACCTGAATCACACCATCTAGTCACTGGGGTACCACGGGTCTCAGTGATGGTCCAATTCGTCTTCTGGATTCGCAAAGCATCTCTGGGTGCTGGGTGTAGTCTTGTGGCTTTCTCTGTTACTGCATTGCCGACTAGTTTACCGCTCATTTCACTATACAGACTCCACAATCTTAGCCGCACAACTCTTCTGACATCCCAGGTTGAATTAAAGACTGTCTACAGCTCATCGACATCTCCGTGCTTCTAGGCTCAACATGAACAAATACTGCCAGGTCAGCCAGAATTCCTTGGAGTAGGATTTGATAACTAACACAACTGCACTCCCTTTTCGTGTCATTTTTATTTGCACAGCACTTTACACAAACCACAACATTCAACAGTTTTATTCAAAGCCGTTCATCAAACTGTAACAGTGTAAATGCAAACGCTGTTTCAAAATATGTTTTGACAGTTAAATCACACTGGTAAAAGATGAATTTGTTATATATTCAAACATTTTTTTAATGAAATGATGCGAAAGGAAAATCAGCATGTGGTAAAAACATTGCATAATGTGTCCACTTAAAGACACTGAAAACTTTACAAAAATAAATAGCTGTACAATGAAGTAACACAGCATAGCCCTTCACTGAAGGGATAACATGTTTTGTCGTAATGTGATTGATATTTGAAATTTACGAAACCGGAATGATTAATGCCATATTAATATTCATATACAATCATTGAAAAGCCTACAGGAGCATTTCCTTTAAGTTATCTGGGACTAAATTATCTGCATCCAGCCTATTTCATGCTGCAATGTTTGAGCTCAACAACATACAACATTTTCACGTCTTCAAAGCACTTTCAAAACCTAGCAAACAAACATCTATAAAACTACAAAAACAAGACCAGGACCCTGAAAGGTCAGAAAACTTCAAAGAAAAATCTTGTTTTAATTCACAGAGCAATTCACAATTTGTTATGTGCACTTTTGAAGTAAACAGTGTTTTATACGAAGAACAACAACGGTAAAGCTTATTTAACTCTCTGAATATCCCAGACTAAATTAATGTTAGAGGCGTCTTAATCAGAAACAACATGCACTGAAGTGTCTTAAATATATATGTGTGATTATTTTGTCTCAAGATGCACACCAGTAATGTTTTTTTCTAAAGTATGTTTTTAAAAACAACTTTAATATCCTAACTTAACCAAGGCCTATTCCTGTTTTAAAAAAATCCCTGTCTGGGAAACCGCCCCATTATGTTAAGAGTTATTTCCTAAACTATGTTAAAATTTTAATTTGTGATTATTAATGTGTAAATTAGCAGGTGATTGCAAACGCAAAAAAAATTGCCTAAGCAAATTAATACAATAAGATATCAGCACCATGTTTCAATCATGATAAACAAACAATACAAATAGTTGAACGTAAATGATGTAAATCTAAGAGTAATGCTATAAACTTCTGAGTTTTACATACTATCTATAATTATTAAATATGAATTATATCATCAAAACTTTGTTAATAGAAACTGCCTTACTTTTGAAGAACAGTAATAATCTTAATACATTTGGAGAAAGTAGGAAAATGGCAATAAAGTATGGCTTGCTGAGGTAGATTTCTATTAGCTAAAACTTCAATAGTGGTTATAAATATATACAACTGGAAAACAAAGCTGAAGCGATCTACCATCTTTATTATTTTACAACCGTGTTCACTCTTCTAACGCTAAACATTTCCTGCCCCAACCTGAAGCACGGTCAACATCCAATCTGTGTTTCATTTCACAGGAACATCTTATCAACCAAAAATCTTCAATGATGTTATCAACATTCTTGATAAAGACACTTTTCAGATACTGAATCTGGCATCTTAGACGGGTCACAGGTCTCTGGTTCCACAGTTTTCCCGGTGTAATCGATGCAGAGAACATTTCGGTTACGTTCCCCATAGCCACAGGTTAGTGAGCACGATGACCAAGGTCCTATCTGCCACATGGGACACGGAAGATCTGCGCATGGCCTAATATCAGAAGGCCTGAGATCTTTATTGCAGTGATTCGAATAGTAACCAGCGTTGTCCTTACATTCCACGTTCCTCCTGGACCATCCCGAGCCGCAGGTTTTAGAACATTCAGACCACTCTCCTGTGACCCACTGTGGGATGCCGAAAGGATGGATAAATTTACCAGCCGGCTTCTTTTCTTTTGGTTTGTTGAAAGACATGCTTTTAGGGATGTAGAATGTGTACTTGACCTTCGGTGGGATGGATTCACCAGCAGTGGAAAGCAGCTGTATGGTGATTGGTTCCTGGAGCTGCCGGAAGCTCTGGATTCTCTCTAGTGTGCTGGACGATCCGCTGTACTTCAGCACAGCTCCAAGAACCGGAATATACTGCTCCACTGTGGATACTGAGAAGTTGCCGTTTAGGATGTATTCACCGCTTTCCCTCCGTATGGCCAAGTAATGTCCATCATGCGGCATGCTACCGTGACTCTGCTGTTTGATGTTAATGTAAGTGGCACCGCTTGGAATCGTCACGATGTCTCTATAACCATGGCTAAAGAAGTGAGAAATAATTTATTTATTGTAGACACAACCACTTTAAAGGGGTGATTTCATTATAAACAGACTTCTTCCATGTTTAAATGCTGAAATCTGGTCTCTTGTGCAGCTGCCAAGTCAGAAAACTCTTTTTTTGTGAGCCTATCTCTGCAAACCTGTGAGAAAACGAGTGCTTCAAAAATCGCTGTCTTAATGGCGGAAGCAGCTGTGCTAATTTTAATTTTCCATCCCTTGTTCTGAACGTGTCCAGCCATTGCGCCGCCTCCATTTTTGTTTTCGCATGTGTGAAGTAACAACATCATGGCAAAAGTAGCAAAGCCTATGAACTTTTCTGTTATTGGCTGCACAGACCAACTCAGAGCAATGTTCCCAGCCTCACGGTAGACAAGAGATAAATGGATTTATTTATTTTTCAATGGAAATCATACAAACTGAAAAAGGAAAAGCTACGAATAAAGACGGTATTTTTTAAGTAAGACCCCAGGGACCTGTGGCAACTTAAAAGTAGATACACGTTGCTCCGTTCACTATTAAAAAGCGATGTATGTGGCTTGTAAACACCTGACAGGATTGTCCTGTGTAAAGTTAATTTGACTTATTGAAATAGCGATTTGTTAGACCTTGTCTAGACGAGACCTTGTTTCTCGTTCGCTTTATTTGACTCTATTTTATTGTTTTGTTGCTGGAAGCACAGGCTCACAGCCCTGGCTGGGTTTTCTGCTGAAAAGGGGGCGGAGACTAGCAGCTCACTTGCACTTAAAGAGATACACACCAAAACAGCACGTTTCTCCTCACATACAAAAGCGGGCATGTAGCACACGGTATATAAGAAGATCTGTGGTGTTTTTTGAGCTGGAACTTCACAGACACATTTTGTGGACCCCTATGATTTATATAACTAGAACTAGAAAAAAATCACCCCTTTAAGAGAGAGTACAGTCAAGATAAAAGTCAATACTTACACTTCTTTGTTGAACGAGCCGGATATCATCCTGCAGCTCAGACCATTTCCACCACACATGCCACACTTGTCCATCTTTTTACTAGAGTCGATTTCCAGGTCACAGCCGGCTTTGATGCACTGGCCTTGCACACAAAATGATGTAGTGTCTGGACTGCATGGAGTTCCATCGATTACCTACATCAAACAAAATACAATACTGAATGCAAAGCTGCAGAAACAATAACCAAATAGTAAATACTAGTTCATTAGACTTGTAAGACTATTATTTATTAGCTAATTTATTGTTTTATTTAATTTTTATAGGTGCTGTGTGTTATTTTTTGAATGATCTACAGAAATACAATGTAATATACATACGAGTCTATACATATACAGAGGTGTATAAAGACTTTACATAATGAAGTGTTATATTTGTATTACCTTAGAATGAGCTATTTCTATCTACTACATCCTTGCCTGGAATTCACCATGTTGTTTCTACAGTAGCGCTAAACGGACAAACTTCTCTACAGAGGAGTGTTTTCCGTAAATATGAAACATATAAAATCTCCTTCATCAAAAAAACGTGACAACTTCTGTAGTACCTTGAAAGGGAGTGGTGGAGTGACCGTTGGTTGCAATACGAAACCTCACCACTAGATGCCGCTAAATTCCATACACTAGACCTTTAAGGATCTATGAACATACATTAGATTTCAGAAAGTATTGTGTGACGTACTTTCGATTCAAACACTCTGAATTCACTGCTGCCTCTCGCCCGGCAGAAGAGTTTACATCTGTCCCTCAGAGATACCCCAGCATATTTTGGTATCCACTGCTTCACATTTCCGTTTACATCAAAGTTCCTGGGATGTTTGTACTTCTCACATTGCTCCTCTCTGAAACTTTTCCCTACAAAAATAAATAAAAAAATGACTATTAATGACGCTGCAATGTAAATAACGCTGAAGGCATCTGTGATCGACAAAATCAACCCACCTCGGTTATTTTCACAGGCATGTGTGTTGCAGGACTGGTAATTCACTCTTTGGCCCAAACAGTATTTTCCACCGTTTTGAGGAGATGGGTGATTGCACTCACGATAGGAGAACATCACTCCTCCTCCACATGTTCTGGAACAGGGTTGCCATGGTCCCCATTCACCCCAACCTCCATCCACAGCTGCCTGAGCCCAAAGCACACAAAATCATTAACATCCTAGATTCTTAAAGGTGAAATGTGTATTCAGCAATAAAAAAAAAACATTGTGGAAAACTTCTTTTAACTAAGCTGGACCGATATGACCATACGCTGACAATTCAATAATAACATTCTTCATACAGATGATTATTCAGTGAAAAGATCATGTTTTGAAACCACTGTAGTAATATAAAAAATCACAGAATGAAATTCCAATTTATTGCAAGATTTAATCAATCTGATATACCTTAGGCTTCATGACTTCTTCAGAAGAAATGCATATGCCGTTCAGACACGTCCTGTTAGGGGCACAGCCTGTGCCGTCCGCCCAGGGTAGCCTTCCATTCCTGGTTGTGCACACAGATTGGCCTTCCTGCTGGCACCAAAGCTGTCTGCACACCTCGCCAGCTGAAGCATTGGGACAATGTGAAAACTCCTCTCCAAATAACTGCTGGCACTGGCGATCCAGACCATAAGTTACGCCCGGCAGCTCGGTAGGCAGTGCCACCATCTTGTCCGGGGTGTCCAGCAAGCAGTCTCCTGTTATTATGCAGAGCAAGAGTTCGAGAGCAGTAAATCACAGAATCAAAGGATTGTGTAACAGTAGGAACGTTTGGCTCCTCCAGCCGACATTTAGAGAGACTCGCAGGAATGCACATCTGGGGGAGTGTGCTGCGACGGGAAACACGAGCAACAAAAATCCACGTGGGGAACTGCCCACATCAATGATACTGCAGTTAAATAAGGAAGCGTGTGAGACTAACACAACAAGGTCAAGTGGAAAGAACAAATATTTGTTGTATTTCATTGTAATGAGTTGGAATGAAGTGACAGGAATGCTTTTTGTAACTCAAAGGAAAGGAACTAAAAATATTTACATAATTACTAGCTAGCAAAAGATGATAAAGACGTTCAATATATTAGTTAAGCTGACAGGTTTATGGTTTATTTACATTTATGTCACATTTTCGATTCAAAGCAACTTACGATGCATTAAAAGTGCGTTTTTTTGTTTTATAAGTTTGTGTACTCGCTGAGACCCCTTTTCAAACAAATCTGTCATCTGTTCTACACACTTACTTTAAAACACATAATGAAGCCATTATAAATAAGTAACGATTAAATAGAAGTGTGAAGGCTGTGCATACCATATCCATTGTCGAAAAACTCGGTGACGTACAAAGCGCTGCAGGGGGACCAAGGAGAAGTCTTGCGCAACTGGGTGAACACAGGAGCCATCACATGGTCCTCTCCTAGATGTCCAAAAAGCTGCTCGCAGTTCTTGGCATCGTCATGAGGCATGCTCAGAACGTGACCTGAAAAAAAGACAATATTGAGACAGAAGAATATAAGACTGAAGGGCAAATCAAGTTCAACCATAACTAATAATAACTTGGGCGTGAGTTCGTCAGAGGATATCCACACCTAGCTCATGGGCGGTTGTGAAAGCAGCCTGAAGACCGTTGTCCTCAATAACAGAACAGCTCCTTTTGCTATCACACATGGTCCCCACGTCGGCTACGCCCATCGTGTCACAGCTCTGATGTCCACAGATGTCCTTGAGGGAGGTTTAGAATAAAAAAATAAGATTGCTGTTTCCGAAATGTCGCTTGTTCGGATTCACTGTATGGGAGATAAACATATTTCCCAGTGTTTCCATCGTAAATCGTAGGAAATTATTTTGGCTGTTGGAAAACCTATGATGTGAGAAAAAGTGTGGCGTCTGAAACGTATCTTAGAAACACGCCTTGAGTCTTTTCCATCCTTTGCCCAGCGATCAGAGACTGAGAGAAATTTTTCCAAAGCACAAGACAGACCACAAAACACGCATGATTCAATGCACATCTGGACCTCTCATAGCCAAAGAGCTTTGTCTCACATATGTGCGTCGTTCAGAGGAGCTGCAGGCTTTTATTTTTACTTTCAAGTGCTCTAAAATGACCCCACAGTTCTTTTTTTGGAGAGGCTAGACTCAATCTACAGACTGAAAATGAAAATATGAAAATTGTAAAAAGCGCTATATAAATAAAGTTGAGTTAAGTTGAGAGTACAGACGCAAAACTCCATACTCAGAAGTATATCAGAAGCAAAACCTTATTTGAAGCAACTTGAAATTCAGGTAATGTCTGGAATCACAAGATATTAAGTTTCGTCGTAGATATTAAAATAGAAACCATTATGGATATTGCTGCACTATTTTGAGCCCCAAAGCATGACCCTGAAATATAGAATACCCCATAACATATCATCGCTCACCTCTCTAGTAAAAAGTATGGCGGTGTCGTAGTGCTCGGGATGCCTGTGGCTGGGTGGGTTAAAGAGCTGTTGCCAGGCACAAAAGTTGCGCAGCGTGACGCCCCCGTTGCTGGAGACAGATGGTCCGACCTCCTCGTCCTCCACGATCAGCATCTTCACAAGTACTATGTTGATGGAGTTCTTAATGCTGGGATGCTTGTAAATCTGAGCAGCCACTGACATCAGGGTCAGAAGGTAGTGCTGAGGAGAGAAAACCACGAGTGGGTCACCATTTGCCAACTGTAGTGAAATATTTAGTATAAAAGCACGATATCTTGGCAGCCCATCTCAGTCAGAGTGCAACTTCTTTCACTCCAATTTGTGTAAGAATCAAAAAACAAGAACTTTGTTTTATATATTTACTCTCACCAATATACCCAATGAGTGTAAAAGAGTGAGTACAACCAGAGATTCATTCCATCCAGCATATTTTTCTGTCGACTCCACACAAATACTTGGTTTGTTCGTTAAATAGTGCTGGCAAAGGAACGTCAGCCACTGGTGGTCCTCTGTGACGTCCATTTCTTTACAAGGCATTGTGTTTCCAGAACTGCAAATTAGGAGATTTGGATCCCAATACCGACATCTGCTATCTGCCTCATGATCCCAGCCCAGACATTTCATTTATTCACACTCCTGACATTTCCAATCAGTTGTTTTCGATGACTCCACAAAAGAGAATTTCAGGGGGTGGTGTTCCACATGTGAGAGCGAAGATCAGTGCTGTTCATCCGAATTGTGAGTCATTACTGTAGCTTTTTCTTATTTTGACATCTCTCTGGAGGTATGTCTCTCACATAGCCGACAAACACAGAACACACAGTTTTATCTAGGTTATTTTGAGATAGCATGGAAACGAGTTCCCATTACACTGTGATATTGATCATTTTGTTTGACAACGATTTAATGGAATTTAATATTTATATCCAAGCATTTCACTTACAAGGTATACATTATACAACATGTGTGTTCCCTATAGGGTTGAACCCACAAACTTTGCATCACCAATGCATATGTCTATTTGACGTCTGCATTTACATCTTACAGACATCTACAATACATAGTTTGCTCATCTGCAATACGTCTTGGAGATGTCTGCTGTCAGACATTATATAGACATCTTGAAGACGTCTGTGAGATGTTTATGATTTAGAATGGATGTAAATCTGCTCTTTCTAAGATGTTTAGCAGATGTTTTTATGCAGCAAATCTCAAGATCTTTAGCAGACGTATTACAGACATTCAAACGTCTCCGAGACGTATTCCAGATGAGCAAACTACGTATTGCAGATGTCTGTAAGATGTAAATGCAGACGTCAAATAGACGTAAGCCAGATGGATTGTGCTATCTGGGACATAACACATTAAGGAGCCTTTTTATTAAAGGAGTAGTTCACCTTCAAAATGACAAAAGTTATTTGGAAAAATGCTGGTAATAAAACAGCACAGCTTACCAATGTAAGTGAATAAGGGCTTTTAAAAACTTTCCTCAAAATATCTTCTTTCGTGTTGGGCGGACGAAAGAAAGTCATACAGGTATGAAATGACAAGAGGGCGTGTAAATGATGACAGAACATTCATTTTGAAAGTGAACTACTTAAGGATGTAGTTTTAATATGCATATTTAGGGCGTAGTAAATCTCAGCCACCCTTTAAGTAACATTTAATAGCTTTTTCAGGTTTTTACATTTACCTTAATCTCATCTCCATAGAAATGTGTCAGGGAAGCGTCTGCGACCACTAAGGTCTCGATAAACCTGGGAGCTGAAACAAACCGTTTCCTCCTGGATGGCATCATATCTTTATCATACATCAGCTGTTCTTGATCTTCTCTGATATCTGACAGCGGTTCAAATACATGACGGGACTTTGTAAAACGTCTTCTTTTAATGACATGCAACTGTTCGGTGAGTTTTCCGTACTTCCACAAGCCTTTGCGTTTAGGCTCGATGAGATATTCATTACCATCCGTTATAAATGATCCCAAAACCCCGTGACACAGACTGACAGAGACAACAGAGTCCTGGTTAAAATCGACTGCCCCGGTGTAAAAACAGTCTGTTAAATCGCTCCAAGAGTCTTCGGATTGATTTAAGGATTTATACAAATCCGTCAGGTTGCTGAAGGAAGTCTGCGGTTTGGCTTTTAAGCGATAGACCCCCAGTGCTGGTGATATAAACGTGCTGTCCGGTGTCAGATTCAGAGTGAAATTCCTGCCGAAAGCTGCGAGTCTGAAGCTCGGTTGTTCTTCACTTCTCCTTGCCACACGTCCACCGGTCCGTCCCGTTAACCGTACAGGTGTAACGTCCTCAGTCTCAAATGAGTGAGACAACGTTTTGGTGAAGAGGCAAATTAATAGGGAGGCTATAACCCAACACGACCACATTGTAATTTATTGCTATTTTAAACAGAAATATTTGTTTAAATTTCATTTACAACCTGCAATCTCTGGTGAAGTCGAACTCTCGTAAACTGCTTGGAAGTATTACGACAAACGTTGATAATTATTATCAAGCACATATGCCTTCAATGAATCAAAACTGTTGCGATAGTGAGTTTTCATGTACCCTGTCTATTGCGTGTTTAAATAAAATTACATCTAAATTCATTTTAAATCGGAGCCAATTGTTGTGCGGTGTTAAGTCCTCGGTGGGCTACTGTCTCTGGGTTGTGTCGCTGGTATTTATACTCGAGAAATGAGAGGTTTATTTTTGATATCCAGCATGCTGCGTTCTCTCCTCCCACTGCGCGCTCGTGGAAAACGTCTGGATCGGGTTTGTCCTATAAATCATAGCGCACACCCCTTCCTAAATAGCAACAGTTACTTTGTAATAGAAGTGGATACGTGGAAATTTGCTTTAGTTTTTATTTGTTCCTCTAATATCGTATAAGCTAAAATAAATAAGTAAATAAAAAGTCGTTATCTTAGTGGCTGACGATCTGTGCCAATAACTGAAAGTCTATGGGTTCAAACTAGCGCTTATTATTTAAAGGCATGGAGCTCTGGGTTACTGAAAGAAGAAAACAACTCCTAACAGACGATTATATAATTGAGTTTGGATAAAAGCATCCGCTACATGTCTAATTATTAAATACACATATTATTATTTAAATTATAAATACTATTATGGACTAACAGGTCAGAATGTGTCAATGGAATATCTCCACAAGGTGGCAGTAAGATGTTATGTATGAATGTGTACACGCACACAGCCTACTTCGTGGTGTAGTTTACGGATGCTTTGTACAACACCAGAGGGCGACGATGAATTAGTTCAGGTTAAAATAAGCAAGTACTCTGAATATTAAACATTATATTTTTTAACATAATATTCGCAATAAAATCCAACTAATTGCCTTTAAATGTGTTGATCTCATGGCAAGTGGACATTACAAATTATCAATTTGCGACAGGCTCCTCATCATTATTATGGGATGTGACTGCTGTTCTGCTGTTCTGCTGTGGGCAATGGCAATGTACCTGCGATGTTCTATATATGGATCATCTGGCATTTCATGCAACAATCCAAAGCAGGTGTTGCCACTGAAATTGTTGCTTTGAGAGAGCATCCAAAGGTTCAGGAGACCATTAACCACTGACACAACGCAGAAATGGGGAAATTTGAAGGACTCTATCAAGAGCAGAATGGTAACCAGCATGGCATGACGTGTCTTGTTCAGCAAATTTGCTCAAAATTACAGCAGACAAAAGAAAGAGAGGTCACACCAAATTCGTCATCCGATTGAATTTTCTTTGCCAAACAGACTCTATAATTTCACATTATGATGCGACACACTGTGTTTATGTCAAAATGACTTTAATGGAGTGAAGCAACGTCAGTCTCATAAAAAAGGCAGATGCAGATGAGTAAAAAAGTATTATCCGGTTTGGAGAACCACTGCTTACAGTCCCTGGCTGGAGCTATGACCTTCAATGACTGCAACCTTTACAACATGGTACATGGAAATATAGCTAGTGGAATTAATACAGTATGAACTCATCTCTCTACTCTTTCATAATTTCAATCACATCCAACAAGCCTGGAACAGATTGTTCACCTAGAAAAAGACTTCAGCTTGCAAAACAATCATGTCCGTTGTTGATAAGTCAGTTGATAAATGAGTTAAAATAATTAAAAACAATTAAAATTCATGTTTGTTTTGCAGTGAATCTGACACAACAGAAACAGCTGGTGAAATCTCAAGTTTTTAGGCTGATGATGTACTATATATTTTTTTGTGACACAGTTTCTTTCCTTTTGTGTATTTTTTGTCTGTTCAAGCAGGTGGATTCAAATCCATGCAACCTTTCCACCTGACCCTATCCACAATATCCGCAGGCACACTTCATATCTTTGCTGACTGTTCCATTTAGGGTATAACTTCGATGCCTGCTGTCTCCTTTGTGTACGGTGTCAATCACATATCTTCACAGTTATAACATTTATAACTGACTCAATGCCTAGTCTAAATGCTCTGTCAGTAACTTTGAATAAAAATGCATAATGCATTCATGTATTGTAAATGGAAATTGTTTGAATGAGACAAACTATAAAGATTATTTTTCAATTCTACTTAACTTGTTGTTGATCACTAAATTGGTTTCTTTTACTTCTTCAGGTACACCCATAAAATGTGCTTCAAATGCAACCTATATGCAATCCTTTGACTGACTGTTCTTTGCGGAACCAAAAATGGCTCTTCTGCATCGCTTTGAAGAATCTTTTAAGCACCTTTAATTTTAAGAGTGTGTATTCTTGCTCTCATTTAAATCTTTCTAAAATATCTTCGATTTTTAAGAATTGACTATTTTATCAAATGTCTCATTATATACATTTAGGCATTTGGCAGACGCTTTTATCCAAAGCGACTTACATTGCTTTAATCCTATACATTTTACATAAGTACGAACCCACTGAGTTACAGGAAAGCTTAAACATTGCCTTTATTAAACATTGCATTTAAAATATGATTCTTTTGAAGTTGTTAAATAACCATTTTTCGATGATATTCAACATTGATTTAACATTGTAATTTTAACGATGCTCAGAGATGTTAATACTTTTAGGAACATCGAATTTATGAATGATCCCCTGCAGTTGCCTTCTTCACACGCCTCACATGAATGGATTGATTGCTTTTTAAAGCGCTTTAACGATCCGTGAAACTCCAATAGCGCTTCTATAGACAGAATACCTACCACGAGCTATAGAATAATCAATCACCTCTAACAAACCAGGTCGCAGTCATGTAGGGATTCATTTACACTCCCGTTTCTTTTGACGTAGTTTGTTGTCTTGTCATCTGGCCAGTTACATGCGATGGTTGCCAACAATACCACATAAAGAAGCCTATATCATGAAAATGATTTGTCTTGCGTTTATTCCAACTCTTCTCTGTATGAGTGCAAAAGAGCTACAATAGCCTAAATATCTGGGAAAATTACAAATATGAATCCTCGACGGCTGAAGAAAATGTGGCAACGATCAAGCTTGTTCAATGCAAGTGCAGTTGTTTCATTTTAAAAGAAAACTATTAAAATAATTGTGTTATAATTTATTTACAATACGTGAAGGGTTGGGATTAATAAAATAATAAATAAATGGGTACAATCTTCACCTCAGCAATCTGCACATTTCTATAGAGTGGGAGGTAACCTCCGAAGCGCGCTTGGCTTGACGCTCATATTTAGAGAGCCAGAAGTGGCTGCTCAACAACATGAACCATGAGCTCTTATCTGAACCCTCCAAAAACTCTCATCACAATCTACAATGTTTACATATGAGTGAAAAAAGTAATAAAGAGAAATTGGTTTGCACAGTGACTGAGGGGAATACCATGGCGGTGGAAAATTGTGGCAAACTTTAATTTACATGACGGATTAACAGAACTGTGATCCAGAGCATCACGGTGTGACACTTTGAAGGATATTTAATCACCACTTCCAACAACGATGCCGTTCTTCACAGTTTTCTTCATTTCTCTCTTAAACATGCTGTTTTTGACGAAAACATACCTCTGTATGGAAACTGACTTTTGTGAACCTGTGCAACTTGACCGTGAGAATTTCCCAAGTCATCTCACCAAATTCTCGGAGAATCTCAGCAAAGGACTTGTTGTTTACAAAATAAGCGCTTTTAATCATGAATTTTATCTCAGTCTTCTGCCTGACGCTAGTTTTCTTGCTCACGGTGGTACATATCATCATGACACATCATCTTCAAATGCTTTTCAAGGACCTGATTTCAAAGGATGCTTTTACTCCGGTCACATCAATTCAGACAAGAAATCATACGCAGCTGTAAGTCTCTGCCGAGGAGTCCGAGGAGCGTTTTCTTTTCGCGAGATGGAGTACTTCATCGAGCGGACGTCGATCAATACACCAGCGGAACTGGACTCAGGTGATGCTGGAAAGACGCACATTATCCGCAGACGAAATGTCACTGAAAACGCAACATCTCGGTGTGGAGTCACATCTAGCTCAAACCAGGGCGTCGTGGAATCATTAGAAAAGTACAGACATTTAAAGGGACATACAATGAATATAACAGAAACTTTGGGTCGATCAAAACGATTTGCGTCTATACCAAGATATGTCGAGGTCCTGGTTGTTGCCGATGAATCTATGGCAAAGTTCCACGGGGACGACCTAAAGCATTATCTTTTGACCCTTATGTCTGTCACTGCAAACCTGTACAAACACCCCAGTATCTTGAACTTTATCAGCATAGTGGTTGTAAAGCTTATGGTGATTAATGAGGCTGAGAAAGGACCCAAGGTATCCAGTAACGCTGCGCTAACGTTGCGCAATTTCTGCACCTGGCAGAAGAAGCTGAATAAGGTCAACGACAAGCACCCAGAATACTGGGACACGGCGATTTTATTTACAAAACAGGTAAGAAAGCATTTGTTTCAGTGACCTTGCAGAGGTTTAGTCTGAGTTTAAGCACTCCGTACATCTACATGCCATAACATGGACACACATTGTAAAACATTTGAGGAAATAGCTGGGGAGCGCCCCCAAATGAAAATGTACTCTGCTTTACTACCCTGATTCCAGAGTAAACTTTAATGTGCACCATTACATCACTAGAAACTTGAGAGGACTTTCAAGAGGTTCTGCCAACATACTGAATCTATTACAGTCTAAAACAGAAATGATCCAAGGCAGCATTTGTCAAAGTGATGTCCACTGTGCTTTACATGTACCTGCGCTGCACCTGTAATTTTATGTTTTTAAGCAATTAAAAATACTGCAAGCTATTTTTATTTTAGCTTAACCTTTCGCGTAATTTAGGTTTTATGGAAACGTCATTAAACATTATAGTTCACACATTGTTGCATACAGAACAAACAATTTTTTTCCATCTAATCCTTTCACAGTCAACTCCTCTAAACCCCTCCTGAACTGTATGTGAAAGTGGAGCCATCTATGCTTAAAGCGGCGCTAACACACAGGGTTGCTGCCGATCTCATATTAATCTTGAGTACCAATAGAGTAGTATTGCATACATCATATCTTCGAAGAGTATTTAGTTTGATCACATTTATTAAAGGTAGATAGAGCTGTACAATTACTTCCGAAATCATACGACGTGAATGGGGGGAGGGGTAGGCTGAACTTAAGCACATTGTGAACAAATCACAGACATCAGTTTTACTCACCGCATGAGGTTCGTGTCTGGCATCTTTAAGCGCTGGGATGGCTCCATATATCAGTTTCAAACGATCTCCAAATCCAGCGTTATATCCACCGCTTATATAACATTCATCACCCAAATGCCATGAACAAACAAACACCTGAACTTCGTGAACATATGCTCTCTCTCTCTCTCCTGCACACAAGGGATTTTTTCCGATAAGCGACTAAGAAAAATTGTAACAAAACAGTTTTACATGTTCGAAGAAACTTTCCGAAACCTGTATGATCGTTGGGGGAGTGTATTGAGCACAGAAATATATGTAATACCCCAACTCATTTTTTGACAAGTTGACATTGTTAAGCATGAGAAGACAGTACGTTTAATATTGTGAAGTCAGAATGCCATTTCCTTGCAGCACCTCTTTAAGACGATGTTGGAATGAATTCAGACTTTCCAATTGTTATCCCTAATGGCCCCAGGTGGCCACACTATGATGCTCTATAAGTCCATGTGTCCTATTAACTATGTCGTAACTACAGCTGTTTACAAGCATTCTTGGCCACCCTCACTGGTCAGCGCAACCCTGGACTTCTCATTATGTGAATAGCTTATGTGCTCGTAATAAATTGGAAAAAGACAGACGTTTAGAAACATACTGTACTTATGAGCTTAAGGATCGGATCTAATCACATATTAAAACTGTGTGAAAGTCTGAAATGCTGAAATATTGCAAGTTAAAATGTATAGTTACCCCCCAAAAATATGTCTTTACCTGTATATGACTACCCTTTTTGGAACAGAAACGAAGTTACTTTAAGAAAAGGTTTGGTGTCCATACAATGAAGGTCAATGGGGGCCAATGTTGTTCGATTACCAACGTTCTTCACAATATCCTGCTTTTCGTTTCATGCAGAAAAAGTTTGTCATGACATGAGGGTGAATAAATGACAAAATAACTTTCATTTTTGGATATCATGTTGGCTGTCAACATCACATTCTTAAAAAAAGTGATTAACTTCTCCAGAAGCTCTGGATGCTTATGTCATTGTCACATTGTTTCAGAAATATCATCACAGGTTTCACAATATGATCTTTCTCTCTCACAGGATCTGTGTGGGGCCACTACATGTGACACTCTTGGTATGGCGGATGTTGGCACCATGTGTGACCCTAAGAGAAGCTGCTCAGTTATTGAGGATGATGGACTCCCATCAGCCTTCACAACCGCACATGAATTAGGTGAGAACTCTTATCAAAACCTTTCCTGAGATACTAAAATAAATAGCTTGACCTGTAACCTGTGAACCTAGAAAAAAGGTGACCATTGGCCACACCCTTGACCTACTGAGGTCCCTGCCCATTGCCCACCGTGAGACTCAGTCTCTGTTGTTTCAGCTAAATCCTTCAGTCTGATGGAATTTCGACAGAGGCGTCTTACTGAAACTCTATCTCTGATTCTTTGTTCTTTAAACATGACTATTGTTCGCTCTAAGTGCCAGCTGTTTCATAAAAAAGTCCTGTCAAGGCCTTATTATTAATCACTAAAAAAATGACAACTGCAATCAGATCTTTCCTCATCTTTTGAACCTTGTAAAAACAAGATTGTAATGAAAAACAGATGGGAAAACATTAGCAGATGCAGAAAGAACCCTTCTTGCTGGGAGTGGTCCATCAGTGCCATCTTTATATGGCCTGTCCAGGCCTATTAGTTTGTTTATGCGTAGTTGTAAATGTTAGTCACACCAAACATCTTAAAGCAAGAATGGTTGACCATATTTCGGCTCTTCTGCAGGTCACGTCTTCAGTATGCCACATGACAATGTAAAAGCTTGTGAAGAGGTGTTTGGAAAGTTGAAGGACAACAACATGATGTCCCCCACATTGATCCAGATTGACCACATCAGTCCCTGGTCTGTCTGCAGCGCTGCCATCATCACAGACTTCCTGGATTCTGGTCATGGTTAGTTCTGATGAAATTAACTCTGTCAGAACGTGTTACAGTATCAGTACAATATTCAACCTTTAGACAATGACAGCAATTAAAGTATGCCTGCTTGCACTGCTGCTTGGCATAAAATGGTACAATATGACGGATAGACTGTATTGACATGTTAAAAATAGATTTACCAAATAAAATTGGAATACAAATTTTAAACCTTAGCAAAAATGGCATTTGAGTTCAGCTTGTTCAATAGAGGTGTTTTTTGTTTTTAAAAGAAAAGATCACCCACAAATTAAAAATTCTTTCTTCATTTACTCACCCTCAAGTTGTTCCAAATCTGTGTGCATTCCTGTGTTCTGAGGAACACATATAAAGATATTTGGAATAATGCTTGTACCCAAACAGTTCTTGACCACCATTAACTACCATAGTAGATCATTTTATACACATTTCTTCGTTCTGTTGAACACAAAAGAAGATATTCTGAAGGATGTAGGAAAGCAAACAGTTCTTGGGCAATTTTTGACTAACATTGTCATTTTTCCTACTATGGTTGTCAATGGTGGCCAAGAAAGTTAATTCTTCCAAATATCTTTCTCTGCGTTCATCAAAACAAATACATTAATCCAGATTGAGATTAAGGTTTCAGATGAACTGTCCCTTTGAGCTATCAGATTTGCAGTAACATCATACAGCAGGGGGACAAACATACTTGTTAATATTTTGCTAGGACTTTATCCATTAATTTGCAGAACATTTCCATTGCTTTACAACGGAGTGTAAAAAATGAACACAGAAAACCTTTAAATGAATAGTATATATATCATACAGTGTATGTATTTGAGTGAATCATCACATCACAAGGATTGTTGACATTTCGAAATTGGTTGTTTGCTATCACATGATTTTTATGACCCGCGAGTTGCGGCTGGTAGCAGCAAGTATTTAGTCAAAATCAACAAGCCCAGCCCACAGATCTGACTCGAAACACCAAGTTCAGTGCATCAAGTGATTTTCTTCCATAGCAATTCACTATCACAAACTCAAAGTGCCTATGTTTAATGAACAGTGGCCTGTATCACGAAGGGAGGTAAACAAACACTGAGTTGCCGAGTAAGTTTTAAATTTTGCGATCAGAGTAAAAGCTGCTACAGAGCCGGTTAGCCTATAGCCTAAGTTACCATGGCGACGAAACCCGCTCAAAATCAATCCACCTTCTTGAGCATGAAAACCCAAACGTGAACTTACCTGGGTAGAAAAGGAAACCGGCTTTGTGATATAGGCCTCTGAACAGCGACCAGATGAGCCCAAACTTCTGCCAAACCATGCTTGTAATGAACTCAAGCTTCCATTTAAAGAACTATCCCTTATTAAATGGATAAAGTGAAAAAAACTTACCAAAATAAAAACAACCATGGACAATCAAAATAAATACATTTGTTTATCACTTATATCAAACATAAACATGACAACAGAAACGTTTTGTGTTCTCAGTTTGTCGCTGCCTTGAGCCATGTAATGTGGTTTCTTTATAATGAACTTTAATGAAAAAAAGCTTAATATTAGACTATTCTTTTCCCTGGAATAAGTGCTTGTTCTTTTAACAGTAGCTAGCATTTGTCACTATTAAGGTTAATATAAAAATGCTGTTTCATTTTAATGGACTTATTTAGGGGAGAAATGCAGTCCATAATAATGAAACAGCTAAGGTGGTGTTCATCAATTGAACACCACCTTACCATTCAGATCGGATCCTTAACTATACCAACTACACCCACCAAGTCTGCGAGGAACCTGGGAGTGATGTTTGACGACCAGCTGAAATTCACCTCTCACATTGCAGCAACCACTCAAACCTGCAGGTATATGCTCTACAACATCAACAAAATCAGGTTGTTCCTGTCGGAGCATTCCTCTCAGCTGCTAGTCCAAGCTGTGGTCATATCAAAACTAGACTACAAAAATTATCTACTGGCCGGCCTTCCAAACAATGCAAGAAAGCCCATGCAAATGATCCAGAATGCTGCTGCACATCTGTTTTTCAATCGGCCTAAAAGAACCCATGTAACACCCGTCCTGATTTAATTTCAATGGCTCCCAGTTGCTGTCCTCATCGAGTTTAAATGGCTGACACTGGCCTTCAGAAGGATACAGGCAAATTTGCCTCTTTACCTTAACTCACTGCACCAGGTCTATATCTCCTCCCATCATCTTCAGTCCGAAAATTGGTTGTTCCATCACAGCGAGGCATCAAATCGTTTGCAAAAACCTTTACTCATTCGTTCCCATGTGGTGGAATGAACTGCAAGCCTCTAACTGAACTGCATCATCCTTCACAATTTTCCAAAAACAGCTCTAAACATACCTGTTCCACATTTATTTGACCAACCAATAGCTGTCTATGTACTGTATGTCTTGTCTAAAAAGAAATATATTGTTGTTCATTACACCTTGCTGACTCCATCTTTGATCCTTAGTAGCATGGCATTGTAAACTAACGGTACTGTTTCGGATAAAAGTGTCTGCCAAATAAATAAATGTAAATGCAAGATTTTTCACTTTATTTGTTTAAGCAGGACTTGATCTTTGCGGCTAGTGTTCATGTCAAGGTAAATTTGAGCGCACCTGGTCATGGTTTAGGTACCTTAAACCTGATTTTTTAGAAAGTCATCCAGCTCGGCCACTCCCAAACGCAGATTCAGGTTTACAAGCCACTTTTATCTCTGTTACTCAGTCAATCTTTGCATTTTCCCCCTGCATGAACATCAACTTTTGCTACACAATAAAATCTCCTTTCATGGTTTGATCGATTTGAACAGTCAGGTATTTTGAGTTTGTTTTAGTGAATTTCTATGGAGAAAATCACTTGCTGCCCCACCATCGGCAATGCGTGCAGTGCTGTGACATCATGTGCAAACTACCTATTATTGCCGTTACAATTTTGACATTTGCTAATTATTAGACTTAAAACTTTGACATTTGCTAATTATTGGACTTAAAATTTTGACATTTGCAAATAATTGGACGTAATTATAGGATAGTTTTGATGTTAAATGAGGTAATAATCCATAAACTAAGCAATACAAAAAAATCCCTAGACTTACACTGAAGAAGGAACCTGACACAGAAAAAGCATTTAGGAATGTCACCTGAAGATGAAACACAATGTTTACCCTATAAACAATTTACACTACTAAGATCTTTAACTCTCCAGGTGACTGTCTGTTGGATCAGCCCCAGAAGATATTGGCCCTTCCTGGGGACCCTCCAGGTGTCACCTACCCGCTCACTCGTCAATGCGAGCTGGCCTTTGGCTCAGGATCTAAGCCTTGCCCTTACATGCAGCCCTGCTCCAAACTTTGGTGCACTGGGAAAGCCAAAGGACAGTTGGTATGCCAGACCCGTCACTTTCCGTGGGCCGACGGCACAAACTGTGGAACCAACAAGCTGTGCTATCGGGGGACATGTAACGATAAGCAAAGTATCGCAACGATGAAGGTGAGCAACAGTATCCCACCACTTTGCACAGCCTGCTGACAGATGCACTTTTGTTTGTACATGCTTAAACCGGCATGTATTTCTATGCTGGTCCAGGCTTGTTTTTGCTAGTTTAGCTAGACATACTGTTAACCAGCAAAAAAATTATGTCTGGCTGGCAACTCTTCAGAACACAACATGTGTCACAATCAATGCTCATCATTTCATGAAATTTTATGTCAGTATCGTGTACCGTTTCTGCAGGTAGATGGCCGGTGGGGTCGGTGGGGTCACTATGGTCCGTGTTCCCGTACATGTGGTGGTGGGGTACAGCTGGCCAAGAGGGATTGTAACAACCCTGTCCCTGCAAATGGTGGCAAGTATTGTCAAGGACTAAGAGTGAAGCATCGATCTTGCAATTTGAACCCATGTAAAGAAACAGGTAAACAACCTGTATATTTTTTTGTTCATATTTTCAGTCAATATAGCTGGAAATTGATTAATTGTCATATACCGATTCATGTATTCATAGGAAAGAGCTTTCGAGAAGAGCAGTGTGAAGCATTTAATGGCTTCAATCTTAACACTAACAGACTCAGTCCCTCTGTGGTCTGGGTCCCTAAATACTCCGGAGTCTCTGTTAAGGACAGATGCAAGCTTATCTGCAAAGCAAACGGCACTGGATATTTCTACGTCCTTTCGCCAAAAGTAAGTAAATTTAGATATTTGAATACATTTTGCTTAATGTATTCAGAAGTCCAAGTTGTTTTGAAATTCATTTGCGGTAAGAGTGAGAATGTGCCGTTTCTTTATCTAATGAAAGGAATAACATCCCCTTTTCAAAGCGAACAAGAGACTTTTAAAAGCAATGGTGGGTGGTTTTCTGTCAGATATGGCCGTGTGGAGTGACAGAGTGCAGGGGTGGTTAAGAGTTACTTGTCATGTTATCTCTGTATCAGCTGCATTAGCTTAGAACAGCGGCACAACTAATTCTGACTACAAAAATAAGCCAAGACATGCCAGATGTCACAGAGATTTTACACAATGTAACGCTTTAATAAAAGTACAGAAAGAGCACAATGATAAACCAATGTTCGACCCATAGATTTATCATGAAAAGAATGGTTTTATTTACATTAATATGCATACAGTTGATACGAGACAAACTGGTCGAAATAACAAAAATATGCAATGTATGCAGATCTTGAAAACTGAAAAGAAAATCAGTACATATTTGTGACCCTGTTCCACAAAACCCGTCATAAGTAGCATGGGTATATCTGTAGCAATAGCCAACAGTAGATCGTATGGGTCAAAATTATAAATGTTTCTTTAAGGCCAAAAATCATCATTTGGATATTAAGTACATATCATGTTCCATGAAGATATTTAGTACATTTTTGAGCGTAAATATATCGAAACTTTATTTTTTTGATAAAAATCGCGAATCAAAATGGCCGGTAACACACCTACAAACCTCAATTGCTCTTTGGGAATAACCCACTTAAGCTTAATATCTATGTAAAGTTGAGAATTTTCTTCTACTTTCTATAAGTGACTACAACGATAATCCAATAGAGAGCGTTAAAAAACAAAGCAGTTTCTTCTTAGCAACGGCCTGCTACAGCGTCTCTGATGGACAACTTTAAAGTTGATTTTCTCAATATTTTGATTTCTTTTTCACCTTCAGATTCCAAATTTTCCAAGTTGTTGTATTTCAGCATATATTGTCCTATTCGAACAAGCCATAAATAAATGGTTTATCAATTCAGTGTTCAGATTATGTATTAATCTCAATTTCAATTTGTGGTCCAGGGTCACATTTATCATTATCACCAATGTTGTTGCATGTCATTAAGGATCAGTGAAAATCTCTCATTTCTCCGTTGAGGTGTTGTTGAAACATAGGAATCATCTAGAGATACTCAACTTGGTTTTGGTCTCAATTAAAATTACACCTCTAAGAATTTTAATTTGTCATAACCATAGAGTGATAATAAATGTTATCTGTGTGGCAGGTGGTGGACGGGACACCTTGTTCCCCTGATACTTCAGCCGTCTGTGTTCAAGGAAAATGCATCAAAGCAGGTTGTGATAGCAAGCTTAACTCTGACGTGAAGTTTGACAAGTGTGGCGTATGTGGCGGAGACAACCAGAACTGCAAGAAAGTGTCTGGAATGTTCGTGAAGCCCATGTAAGTGTAAGGTGTAGGTGTTACACAAAATTGAGTCCCTAACTCCATGTCATTGCAAACCTGACTTTCTTTTTTCCTCAGAAGACAGAAGATGATATTTTGAAGAATGTAACCAAAGAGAATTGAATCATTGTATGAACACAAAACCACTTTCTCCAAATATTTTCTATAATGTTTGACTGATGAAAGTGTCATATATAGGGTTTAACCAAGATAAAGGCGAATCATTTTTTTTATTAAGACATAAATGTTGTGTAACTAACAACAGAATACTTAATTTTACACTTAAATATTTTTTTCAGACATGGATATAACTTTGTTGTGACTCTACCTGTCGGAGCTGCAAGTGTGGACATAAGGCAGCGTGGTTACCAAGGTTTGGTCAATGATGACAACTACTTAGCAGTGAAGAACGTCCACGGCAACTATCTCCTGAATGGAAACTTTGTGGTGTCAGCCGTAGAAAAGGACATTATCGTGAAGGGAAGCCTGTTGCGCTACAGTGGAACCGGCACAGCGGTGGAGGTGCTTCAGGCAACCAGACCGCTAAAAGAATCTCTCACTGTGGAATTGTTATCGGTGGGAAAAATGACACCTCCTCGCGTGCGGTATTCTTACTATGTGAACCTTGGAAATAAGCAGGACAAGACCTTAAAGAAAGAAGATAGGAACCCTGCACACAACAGCGTGTTGGAGGACAATAAAGTGGAACTGAAGAAGCCAGCCAATCAGACGCCATCTTATAAGTGGGTAGCAGTCGATTGGAATAAATGCTCCGTTACATGCGGAAACGGAGTCCAGAGCAGACGAATACAGTGTTTGGATTCGGACGGGAAAACAGCCACGCGTTGCGACAACAACCAGAAGCCCAGCACAATGAGGGTGTGCGGTGACCCCTGCCCGATGTGGAGCGTCGGTGAATGGTCACCGTGCTCTAAAACCTGCGGGAAAGGCTTTAAAAGACGTCTTCCTCGCTGCATCACCCAGACAGGGATGCATTTACCTAGAGACCAGTGCTCAAACAGAAAAAAGCCACAAGAGTTAGACTTCTGCACCATTCAGTCATGCCAGTGACCAATTTTGTAGAGCCAGAAAAATGTCTTTAAGTGTCTGTGTGTTATGTAGTTTCCTCCTGTGCCTCTCCTTTCCAAAGGGAACAATGTCAAATGTTTAAAAGGTTCAAACTGTTTTACCATTTTATGTTGTATGGTGCAGTTAAATATCGCCTACCTCGACAATGTTTTTTAGGGCAGCCGCATAACGCAGACCGCATGAAGTTTGTTGAACTGTTATAAAAGTACATGACTAATGATTGTCATGGCACAACCAGAATACAACAGGATCTCTGAATGTGGTTCGTAGATGAAGTGAGCATGTCAAAATTGCTGCAAATGTGTGAGTTTGTACATGTGAATGATTTGATCTAAATGTGAAGCATATCGTATGCATATTTTAAGGCAACTGGGTCCATGCACTATCAATGATTTGTATTCATACAGTATACTGAGCTGAACGGTACAACAAGCATAATCTTGCGTGGTTACAATAAACCTAAACAGTACTTTGGCTTGTGATGAAGATAACAGAATATGCAGTAAACACATGTATATGTGTATCAAATGAATATTAATATTTAAAACTGAAATATTAAATTTGCTGACACCATAATGGTACTGTACACAAAGGGGATAACAGTTCATGTACAAATTTATCACATCAGCTAACTATATACATGTACCATATAGGTCTATGGTTGTTTTTGTAAAATGTTTATCTTTTTCTTTGATGTCGATACAGCCAGGTACTGCAAATTATTTTACGTTTTACTAAAACTAGACCTGACGTGTATTTTACACTTGGAGTAATGTATTGATTTGTACATTTTATTTGCTTGTTCAGTCTATCAAGTGAGATGGATGTTGTCTTTTAGGTCAATTCCCATAATGGAGCTCAGACGGCCACAATCTCTTCATTTTGTTGTAGGTGTATTAGATCTATTCCCTGCTGAAAGTATGAAGATTAACACTGCAAAAAAACCTAGTGGTATTGTTCTCGTTGCTGAACTCGTTGAGAGAACCGTTTCATCCATCAGTGCTAGATGTTAATACAGCAAAAGGCACTTATGTTTTTGTATTGGAATCCATTGTATACTATGTATACATTCATTGTGCACAAATAAATAAAGAAATGACATGAAATTATTGATCCATTCTTTGGGTACATCTACTGAATGTGTGTAGGGGTGAATTAGCCTAAAGTGGGACATTTTTTGCATTTCGGATTTTGTGAAATATTGAGATGTTTTGCCAAAACATTACATACACAACCAATACCATTTTAAAATACCCAGGATATGTCCTAATCAAATAAAAAAATAAATCAAGATAACACATTCATGAAAGAAATTATAGACATATTATTCCTTTTAGTGCCAATCGTCTGAGAAAATAAGCAGTTTCCTAATTGGGGACACTAAAAAGTCTATGATAAAAGGCCAATCTCTCTTTGATTTAATAGTACAATGCACTTTTTTATGGATGGTTGAAATATGGAAAATTTAACATCATCAGACAAATAATACAATATGATGCATTTATTATAAAGACATTAAGCAACTATTATGATAGGCCTATGTTATTATGATAGTAATAAGTTGCACAGAAAATGCAGATTCAAAAGCTCTTTACTTACCAAACACATAGGCCACAACAACAACATGCATAGCATGCATAGGGTTGTTAACAACATTCTTCAAAATATCTACTTTTGTGTTCTGCAGAAGAAAGAAAGTTGTACAGGTTTGAAATGACAAGACTTTGAGTAAATAATGACAGAATCTTCAATTTGAAGGTAAACTACTCCTTTAAACATATGTAGTAATCGCATTCTAATATGTGACCCTGGAGGACAAAATCAGTCTTAAGGGTCAATTTTTTCGAAATTGAGATTTTTACATCATCCGAAAGTTGAATAAACAAGCTTTCTATTGATGTATGAGTTGTTAGGATATGAAAATATCTGGCAAAGAAACAACAGTTTAAAATTCAGGTATCTGAGGGTCAAAAAATCTAAATATTGAGAAAATTGCCTTTGAAGTTGTTAATAAGGGACTGTGGAAGGCCATTCACTCGCAAAAATAAAGTTTTTATATATTCACGATAGAACATTTACTAAATATCTTCATGGACCATGATCTTTACTTAATATCCTAATTATTTTTAGCATGAAAGAAAAATAGATAATTTTTACCCATACGATGTATTTTTGGCTTTTACTAAAAATGTTGCCGTGCTACTTAAGACTGGTTTTGTGATCCAGGGTCACATATTGCAAATATGTATAAAATATATAAACACACAAACCATGCCCCACCACACATTTTTGACTGACTGAAGTACTGTCCCACATCAGGATAATCATGCTGCCCCACTTTTTGAAACCATATGTCCTACAGTGGGACACTAGGAAATTCAATAAAAATATATATAACGTTTATACATTTAAAGTTATACTACATTTTGATGGAAAAACATTTCATAAGCACATTAGACCAAAAGTAGCAGGACTGCTCTGTTTAAAAAGAAGTTATACTCCTCAATTTCAAGCTTGTAAAAACTCTATGTCACTGACCTCTGGGCGGTCTTCTCACCGGTCTTCTGACCTCTCAAATATGACTGGACATCTGAGAGGTCATGTGAATTTGACAAACAAGACACCACAGCTTTGACTAACCAACAGTTTCACTGTCATTCATTTATTTAGGGGGGAGCAACAAGCATTATACCTTAAGTGTCCCACTTTAGGGCCATTCACTATATGTGTGTGTGTGTGTGTGTGTGTGTGTGTGTATGTGTGTTTGAAAATCTAGCAGCTCTGGCAGTTTTGTCAGGCACTTGCTAATCTCTTCAGCAGAGACCGGATGAAGCATCCGAAAGATACTGGAATTCTGCTGATATGATTGTTCTGTTTTTTCCTGGATAGAAGTCAGAACTCAATACAATGAGGGTTCATAATCCTCTGCTAATGTCTGAAAGTCACAATGAATCTGAAGCTATAGCGTAAAAATTCAGCTGAACTGAAATAGTCTGACAGTAAATATTTAGGCTAATGCATTCATCTAAGAATCTATTCTTCAATCTATTTTGCAGAACTATGTCTTTTTCATTATAAAATTAAATTAAATTCAAGTTTATTTCACAATGTGTATTGTTTCAAAGCAGCTTTACAGGGCAAACAGGAAAAACAGAAAAGGTAAAACACAGCACAGTGCATTGTATTTATACAACGAGTAAGATCATTCTAATAAATAATATATCATTTCTAAATAAATAAATAAATGCAGTCTCCCGGTGAGCAGGCCAACACTGCCCTGCTGTGGCGAGGAACCCAAACTCCAATGATTGATTAATGGAGAAAAGGGACCTCGGGAGAAACCAGGCTCAACCGGGAGGGCCAGATCCCCTCTGACGTGTCATAGCTGCACTCAAACTGCTGACATGTGATTTAAGTTTAGCATTTAATACCAAATATTGTAACTTCAGCATTAATAGGACAAATAGTCCGTCTTTGCTCTTGGTTGGGGGTGTATTGGTCTGAGCTGGGATGGTCCGATGGTCATATATTCTCTCAAATTCCATCTTGGCCTGACCGATCAGATCCTACGTTTCATCCATCTGCATTCATAAGCAGTTAATAAACAAGAGTTCAATTTCTCTTTACCATCTCCTGTCAATTCAAACCAGGGGTGGTCAGCTATTCCCATCTTTAATATTTTTGACTTGTGATTTCATCACAAATGAAAATCCCCCCTGCTAAAACTGAAACATTAGAAGCAGCAAGCACGGATCTAACATTGAAATAAGCACTAAAGATTTCAGCATATTACTGAACCTTCTCAAGCTAGGGTTACACAACATCTTATTCAATAAAATTGACGGAATTACCTAAAAATGGACTTCACTAATATGACCTTTATTAAATATGACCTTTATTAAAACTATTATTTCATATCTTGAAATTAAAATGTTAATTTACATGTAGTCATTAATTACGAAACTATAACTACAATTAGTTAACGGTTTTGTTAAATTCATGTTTACATGTTTCAAAAACATAGTTACACCCGAAATATATAAACTACAGTAACCAAGAGAGATTTCTGGCTGAAGAATTTTGCAAATTATAAAAATGTGGTGTCACTCAGGATTACAAAGCATATTTTCATAAATACCATGAAAGCAACATTTCATTGCCAAAGAGGATGCAAAGTAGCAGAATTGTTTCCATTCAGTCAAATAAACACAGTTTTTCTAATAGCATGATGAATATGCATGCACACAGCACAGTTGAAAAATTCTTGCTTTGTGTTTCAGATCCAGAGTATTAAAGGGTTTGCTTCCAAGAAATACAAAGAAAAACATTTCAGCAATGCAGAGATCATTGTTCCACTTGAGCACAAAAACCCGAAGAATAAATGCAAAGTTTTTTTGTCTGTGTTTGACTGACTTCTGATGGAAAGGGTCTAACAGATTTTGTGCCACTTCACTATATTAAAACTCTCAACTGCGCTGCATCTATTGTTCCACGAGATTCCTCGCCCGCTCTTTTACTCTGAGAACACCCGTGACAATCTATATGATCAGCGTTGCCGATGTTAATGCTTCAAGATGGCATCAGGAAGTTTGGATCTATTGTAAAGTCAAAGAAATTACCATGAGTCCTTATTTAGTCAAGACACAGATAACCTAAAGTACCCGTGATGTGTTGTATACCCCAAACCGCTACAATAACCTTGAATTTAAAAAGAAACCTTGCAACATGCTTTCATACAATCAGTGAATAGTTGAAGACGGAACCTCATTGTCAGCTTTTAAACCATTGTTACCTAGAAAGTCTTGTATGGACCACCATGAAAATCAAAAGCCAAGCCTGAAGAAAGCCAGCAATAGTTAGGCAAGAGAAGAAAAGCTCTGCGAACTAAGAGGCCACATTTAGATTTTCTTTGGCTGTCTTTGCCTGTTTCAGGGACCTGCTTTTAATCCACCTCATTTGAGACACAGTTTTAACAAGGTCATATGAGAGTTCAGGCTTAGAAACTGAACAGGACTTTCTGTTAAAGGGATCTAACATTATGAGCTGTTGGACTAGAAAATGGTAAAGAAACTTCAACAAAATTGCACCAAAAGTATAGATAATAGAAGGGTTACTAGCTAATTCTGACATGAGTTCACCGTAAATTGACAGTAAAACCACAGATTTGTAAAGTAAGTTATTTAAAATCAGTTCCTAATGTTTTTAAATTTACATTAAGTTTATTCAGTAGAGCTGAGAGTATATAAACATTTTGTCAACATGCAAAGTACGGTGAATGCGGAACAGGTATGTTTTGAGCTGTTTTTTAAACTTGTGAAGGACGTTTTGAAATTCTTAAAGAGACAGTTCACCCAAAGAGAAAAAAAAAACATATTTTCTTCTGCAGAACACAAAATAAATGAACAGCACTGGCACCCATTCACTTTATATTGCGTGGACACAAAACTAATGCAAGTCAATGGGGGCCAGTTAAAAACATTCTTCATAATATCTTCAGTCATACAGATTTGAAACGACAAGAGGGTGAGTAAATGATGACTGAAAATTATTTGGGGTGAACCATATATGCAATGTTTTTTCATCTTTTTGACTCTAGTTTAATTATGTGACCATGCATCTTAAATGGAGGAAACTGGTCAGATCATCACTATGAAATCAAAAATGAAATAATTACTGATGTTTTATGTATCGTTTGCAATGGCGTCGATTTGGGTTTAGGGATGGAATAATTTGACCGAACATACAGTTTATCTTTATATTTATATATCCACTGATGTCTTCCTGCATGGGCGTCGGAAGCATGTGTATTTCAGAGTGTAAATACGATACTCTCTCACTAACAGCTTCAATGGTGTGCAAGTTAAGGTAAGGGGTAGTAGTGAGATCTTTAATGTCGTCATGTGCCAATAAATATATTTTTATTAAAAGAAAATTGTGTATTTTAACAGTCATATAACAATCTCATCTGCCTAAGGCAGATTTATAAATATTGCAAGAAGATTAATATTTGTTATGGTTATCTGTGAATAATAAAAAAATGTACTCCATGTGTCAGTGTTGCGCAGTCGCAGGTGATTGTACTAAATTTTCAAGCGTCTTTTTGGATTACCTGTGTTTTCATTTGGATGTCACAGATTTTGCACTGCTTAACCTCGCAGCTACATATGCAATAAACTGGACTGTGACAAGGTAAGACATATTATTTATTTATCCGTGTTTGCTTTTAATTTCATTTAATGTTTGGCCTATATTTTAGACCAGATAAACATAGTCGTTGGTGATTGTTATAACAACATCTGGCTGTTGGTTTGAAGTGATATAATTGACAAATGGTTTAGTAGATATTTTGTTGGAGATGCCACCACTGCACTCACGTATCCAGAAGGATTGATTTTGTGTTTCTTTGGTATGTAGGCTAGTGAAGAAGAAAAAATTATTTTACCAACAGATTTATGCACAAAAAACACTGAACAAGTTGTGCCACATATTAATTCAGTGTTTTCCCCCAATACATAACAATGACATATCACAGCTGGAGTTTCTTACACCCCTCCAAAAATTGGTACTTTCAAACATAGTTTTGTCTTAAAGTTATCAATACCTTTAATTTATGTGTTTAAATATCTTCCCTGGATTGAACTTTATAATGTAACTTTGTTTTCAAGTTTGTGTTGGCTGAACTTGTCATTCGTGATAAAACCTAAAAACTTGTCAGCGGAAATCAAAACAATATCTCAAGGGAAATATGAGATCACGTTCCCACACTTGCAACACAGTTTAAATCAAAATTGTAAATTACCGCACTATAGTCTTATTGTCATTTTATCATTAGTTTGGTCATGTGTTTTTGGATGAAACATTTTAATATATACATTCAAACATTTGAATATGTAAACAAAACAAAGATTTTTCTCTTATACCTAAACATATTTGGAGTTTGTACATGAACATTGAAAAGTTTTTAATCTTATTCAAAGCATAAATAATACAACAATACCAAAATATAATGTATTAACTCAACAAGAAAAGTTCAACATCACAGTATTTGCTGCTATGTTCAGGCACAACTCACAAAATCAGCCATAACTGGCAATCCTGCATAATTTTCAACTTTTCCCACAAGGATTTGCAAACACTTGTTTGGAGGGAGAGAAAAATACGATATAATTGGGGATTTTCCCGGGTTACTGGAGATTTAAGTTGCTATGGTGAAAAGGTATGATGTACATCAAAATAAGGGCCATGTTTAATGTGTTTGAAATCATAGCTGCAGCAAGAAACAGTGAACTGGAACTGGTGAGCTCATGGACACTCCCTGATGATCAACACAGAAATAGCCACGTATTGTGATATTGTGCAGCCAGCATCATTTACCCAGACCGACTTTGGAGCACAGCTGGTGTTGACAACTAAATTTGCTGTTGAGAAGTATAAGGTAATTATCAATATGTTTAAAAGGAAATATTGAGGCAGTGTACAACCGGAGAACCACCTTAGACCACAGGCCAGGATGAAACTTCCCAATGTAATACACTGGCATGACCTTTACACAGAATCATCTGACATATCTTCCTCTTCAACTGAGAAAGGAAGCATCTATTTACAAAAGACACTGTTTCCTCAGGTTTCCATGGGTTTCACTTACAACAAAGGAATTGCTGCATCTTTTCATCTTGTTAAGAGAGGGTTTGAATACTATTGAAAAACCTCATTAGCTCTTTTATGCAATGTAAGGACATTTTATATCACAAAATATCCTGAGCGTTTCTTTCACCAATAAGTTGAAGAAGATCCTTGGCTGCTTCTCTAGCCAGACAGTCTTTGAACAATTTCAACGCTTTCTTGCCCTTACACAACAAAACTGCCTTTTGTTAGCTCAAGAAGATGGAACAAGCGAATGCCAGGAATCCACAAGCAGTGCCAAAGCTTTGATCCTTTGGACCGTCTTCACTGATGCTTGGCATTTAAAGCAGAAGGCAATGGTTCATCAAAAATATTAACTCGCGAGTGCATTGAATTCCATCCAAAATGTTGGATAAATGGTCTACTGTACATTCAATACCAGCTAATCAGCCATTGTTTTACAAGGCAAAACATGAAAGTTTTACAGCTGGATCACAACAGTGGTCAGGCCAGCTGGTTTGTTTCTGTTAGTTTGAATGAATCACACAGGAAAGAACAGCATTTGGTTCACTCTTAATTTTAATGTTTGCATGACAAGTTGGGATGATTAGCACATGATACCTGCTGGCTGCACAGACACAGTGCTTTGATAAGAGTGAAGATAAAAGTGAACAGAGATCTATGCTGGCACAAGAGACAGTTTACCAGACCTGCCATGTGTTATTTTAACAATAAGAGATGCTTTAATAGGAGTGACCTAGGGCCCTATTTTAACAATCTAAGCGCATGGTCTAAAACGCACGGCGCAGGTGCACTCAAGGTGTGTCCAAATCCACTTTTGCTAGTTTAACGACGAGAAAACGGTCGCCGTGTCCGCCCACATGGTCTAAACTTGTTGTCCCGGTTCTTTTAATGAGTAATGGGTGTTTTTTGGGCGTTACTTGCAGTAAACCAACCGGAGTCTCATCTCTCATTCCATTTAAGAGCCATTTGGGCTAGCGCCACGCTATTATCACGGCGGAATTTGCAAGAGCAAAGACTGGACGCTTCTCCGGAGACGAAACGCATCTGCTTGTGAGTGATGTTTAAGCGTGCGAGCAGACCATCCACAGGCCAAGCCGTATTTTTATGTACACAATAATAATCTTTTACACTGTACATTTAGTTTTCATATTTGGCATGTTTGTTTGATGCTGCGCTTCCCTCTATCTTATAAGTCAAGTGAAAGCACACTGTGGACCATGCAGCCCAGAGGCGTATTTTCTACTAACGTGCTCTTTAAATTAAACATTTTAAAAAAATTGCCCCATTGATTGTAGACTTTAGATCAGGTTAGAGTTGAAGTATGGCGCAGTCTATTTTCAGCTCCTCAAAATAGCAGCGCGCCAAGATGCGCCTGAAAACACCTCTTTTTTAGACCAACACGCCCACGGGTGCACAAATGAGCGCAAATGCATATTTAAACAATGCCCAGCAGGACTGCAAAATGAGAACTGCGTTAGGCTAAAACTAGCAAAAACTCTTGCGCTGTGCCTTGCGCCGAGTGTACGATAGGGCCCCTAATCTCACTTTTTGATAATGCTCCGGACCCAAAATGCCCTTTTTTCTTAAATAATCACTAATGTTCTCAATTATAGACAGAACACAGTGAAGCATTCTTGTCTCTCATCTTTTAAACCTCTCTGTCTGAACAAGAATACTTAGGATGACTCATTTCAAAATAATTTTACATAATTTTAATCTTTTACAGGTATGTGTTTAGGTAAAATGATTTATGATTTTTGTTTTTTAAATGGAGAAACAGGTCAAAATAACAGAAAAGATGCTCTGTGTTTCTTCAGACCTCAAATATTGCTATCAAAACAAGTTGATATTTACCTTTAAGCAATAAAACGGTAATATTTGTACATGTTTGTTTTGGTAATAAAGTTTTCATGTGGTTGTCATGCTGTCAGTCTTTCTCATTGCTGTTGACTTCATGTCACTCCTGAGGTTTGATTTTGTTGAAATCTATCAGATACTCGACTGGAATGGACACAATACATCTAGAAATGCTGATTACATGAAAATTTTGAATGGTCGCTTCATTTCTACCACAGCTGTATATGGATATACAAGCTTTTAGAACAGCAGCGAAATCAACTTTTGTCTTCAAAAAATGTATTAGTTAGGTAACACATTTTAAGGTTAAAATTTGCTTTAGAAGTATTTCGCAATGTTGTAATGAATTGTGATGTAGTTAACTAACGCTTACACATAAAACCTTGTGTGTTGTGAAAAACTGCAGGTTTTTTCTCGTTTCTCTTTGTTACTTTGCTATTAACATACCAAAGCGCTCATAAAACGCCAGCCCTTAAATCTCCCTCCAATTTAATGTTATTGTCATGCCATTAAACCAGAGCAGATAACAAAAGTTAGATCTTTATGTTGTAACTTGCACTTTAATGGAGTTCAGATTGTAGGAGACATTACTCATTGGCATCTCAGCGGGTTTATCTGCACAGGTTAAACATCATGTCTGATTACACTTAGGTCAGGTATGTCTCGTAAAAGCCTTCGGTGTTGTGTCAGTATTTTCAATCACTGCTCTGTCAATCTTCTGCATGAGGTAATGCATGTCCTAAGGCAGACGTTTTCCTGCTCAGTTCATATCTCTTGCACAACAGCCTGACTTCATCAGCTCCACAGAGTTGTATTTGTCTGCACCGCGGCAGATTTTCTGATGTAGGCAACACTGTATTATTCTGAGCCCATACGGGAGTTGTAAACTTTAAGAGGTTTGTGCAGTCCACACCAAAGAACCAATACAGCATTTGTTCGAGGTGTGTGTGTTTTTTGGCAATGTTTGTACAGTATAAAACCTATTACTGGTTAGCCTACATGTAAAACATAAACCAGGCAGCTCAGTTTTAAGATGCTAGCATACAAATGACTTCATGATAAGGTTGTATTAACATTATTACATGCAAAAGCTAAAATGAACTAAGAATGAGCAATATAGTTTTCCAGCATGTATTATTCATTGTTAATGATATTTAATGTGAATAATGTTCATGTTAGTTAATAGTTACAACTTATGATTTTAAAACTAAGTAATGCTGAAATTTGCATGAACTAATATAAATAAAGGCTGTAGGAATATTGTTCATTGTTACTTCATTTTAGTTATTGCATAATCTAATGTTAACTAAATGCAACCTTATTGCAACCTTAATGAAACCTTAATGTAACTATAATGCATTAAATAAAGTCAACTAAATGCAACCTTAATGCATTAACTAATGTTAAATAACTTCAACCTTGTTGTTAAGTGTCTGAGTAGTTAAAAGCTGCCTTGAAAAAGAGACTAAAGCATTCTCATCTGAATTCATCAGGAACGCGCTGAACTTCCAGTACCAAGGAATATTTATGACTTTAACGCTTTTTGACAAGGAAATCTGTTTCAAAATTCCAAAGACATTTATTATACTCCCACCACATTCCTAAAACATTTCCAGAATAATCCTGTATAGTTCAAAATACATTCTACTCTACTATAATCCTATCCCGGACCCAGCACACACCTATAACATTCCTAGAAAACGTGTGTGGCAAACTGTTGACATGTAGACTTTCAAAGCTGTAACAACAAACCACCTTGAGTTAATTTACCCAAATGGACCCAGGCCAGCTGTTTGTTTTTTATACAGACAGAATTTTATTTCACAATTACACTGTAAAACCTTCATAATGACAATCTAAACCAATAGATTAGGCTATACTAAACAAATTTAAGTCCTTTAAATCAAAGCGTGTACACATCAAAAGAATCTTTTCATCAGCCCTGCCAACATGGAATTGTAAAACACGCCTGGTATGCTTAGCTACTCGTGCAAATTAAACAAAAAATGAACCCGTCCAGTGAACGCAGACACGCTAGTGTTTGCCATTCATCAGATCATTTTAACATTAAACACAAAGGCCAAAAGCAGCGAGTTGTAAACGTTTGGCAACATCTTCATGGTCTCTTTGCCAAAAGGATTTCTGGTGTCCAAATGGTGGATTCTTATCTTTCTGAAATCCCATACTCTTCGATATGGAATCCAGCCAAGGGTTTTCAAAGAAAATCAGCGTCTAACACCACACACCTCGCAGCTGTCGGCACTCCTCAGTCAAACGTGGTCAATGAAACATGATTGGTTGTTTTGCCTGTCAGTCATGGCTTATTGGGCGGTCAGCATTGGTTCTCAGACCGTCTTCAGTCAGTCTAAAGTTCTGGCTATACGAGACTAGGTTTGAAACAACAAGAACATTAAGAAACGACTGCTGTTTCTTTTCCTCTATCTTTGACAAGACAAATTATCTCAACAAGATGAATATACATGTATGGAAAATAAAAGTTCCACCTCTACATATTTCCCCACATTGTGCTTATCTCGTGCAATAAGTCTACAGTCAGTAATCCATCGATTTACATTAACTTTAAAAGCTTTGAATCTGAGTCCAATGCACAAATGGGAATATGAGGCTAATGGTTTCAAGAGGGACACATATCTTTGAGAGATCCTCTGTGCTCCTTACTAAAGGGTCTCTGTGTTTTTTCAGACCTCAAATACTGCAATAAAAAACAAGTTCATATTCACTTTCAAGCAATAAAACAGTAATGTTTGTTTTTGTAATAACGTTTCCATGTGTCTTGTCATGCTGTCAGTCTTTCTCATTGCTTTTGGATGACTTTTGTAACTCCTGAGGTTTGATTTTGTAGAAATTCAAGAAACAATGAACCGGAATGGACACAATACTTCAAGAAATGCTCATTTTATGAACATTTTGAATGCTCTCTTCATGTCTACCGCAGCTGTATATGGAGATACAAGCTTTAAGAACAGCAGCAAAATCAACTTTTGTCTTTAAAATTAAAATTTCAAATCACTTGTGCAATAAGACCACAGTCAGTAATCTATTGACTTACTTTAACTTTAAAAGCTTTGAATCCGAGACTAATGCACAAATGGGAATAAGAGGCTAATTGTTTCAAGAGAGACACATATCTGTGAGAGATCATCTGTGCTCCTTAGTGAAGGTTTTTATTTATAATCAGGTACACAAAGGACCTCTATGATTGCATTTGGATGACACTGTTGTCAGACTTGGCGTCATACACAGCATTTCATGTAAACACAGCGAACACAGTGAACGGTTTATAAGGGAGTTTGTAATAAAATATTATTAAAACAGACACAAGTGCATTCTTAAACAAAGGTGGCCCAACATCCTAACAGCTGTCTATTAGGAGTGCAATACCAAGTCATAGAAATGGCTCCATGTATGGAAGACTTGAAAAGTCCTGAAACATCAGTTTAAGCAGTTAAATATTAACATCAGGGGTACAATCCTTATTGTACTTAATCACCAACCAATGGTGGTGAAAGAAGTTGTAAGAGATAAACAATTAATTTGAAAATAAACAATTTAACCAAATAATTAAACTGTAGTAATAATGCATCCACACATTTTACTACAATTGTGAATCTGACTAACATGCTCACACACACGTTGTCTGTTATGTTTTTAGACTTGTCAGTATGGATTTCAATGTTCCCTACAGCTTTTTTAAACAAAATGTCACCTATATGTTAACCATTTAGAATTAGTTGTTTAAAAAGAAATGGAACTGAGAGGTGGGAAGATGGTAAAATAACTTCAAAGGTTAAGTTAAAGGAATAGTTCACACATAAAAATAATTCTTCTTTCATAATTTACTCACCCTTAAGTTGTTGCGAATCGTTTTCAATTTCTTTGTTCTGATGAACAATGAGGAAGATGTACCAAAGTAGGAAAATAACAATGGTCAAAAAGTGCCTCAGGACTGTTTGCTTTCCTGTATTCTTCAAAATATCTTCTTTTGTGTTCAACAGAGCAATGAAACTCATAAAGAACATTTTCACAGTATGGTTGTCAATAATGGCCAATAACCGTTTGGTTAGAAGCATTCTACTAAATATTTTTCTCTGTGTTCATCAGGACAAATTTATACAGATTTTCTAACAACTCGAGGGTTGTTATTATAAGATTAACTGGTCTCCCCTATAGATACTGTATTCATCATCAAAACACTCGTCCTTTAAGGTACTGTATGAGTAATATACAGGGAATGATCAAATCATGTGAATTCTTGGCATTTTGACAATTTGCCTTTAATCAGATTTGCTGAGAGCTCCCACCGACCCCTGAAAAAAAATGCCAGAGAATGTGTTGGAGGTGGAAATGCAATATGGAATAATGAAGTAAAATTTGTTTCTCAATGGATGATTTGTCATTGATACATCTGTGTTCTTGCAATATCTGTAGGCTGACTAATTCAATTATTTTCATTGGCCGTGATACTTGTTTAGATCATTGCAATTTTCTGGTGGTCTATCCCAGAGGGCTTTATTGTCGAAGTTGCTATAACATTCATTAATCAACCCCAACAGCTTTGATAAGAATTTCAATTCTGTGTTGCTCCAACACATTTAAGCCGAACAGCAGAATAAAAAAATTAAAAACCAATAGAAACTATTTCATCCGTAAAAACATGGATGCAAAAATGCATCTGGCACATATCAAATCTATCTGGTGCCCTGGTGTGATGTGTTTAATTCTCCTTGTATATGTAATATATTACTTTGCAGACAGTGACGCTATGTTCCATTCAGCAACGGATGTGAAATATTTCCACTTGACACTTCCGACTTCCAACTATTATAAACAACATTGTGTAATGCTCGTAAGACGACGACTGAAGAAAAACACAACAACTTTGCGGTAAGCTGTGTAGGTGTTTGATTGTCAAGGAAGAATTCTCCTAGCAACCAAATTGTGTCGGATAATTGACGCTGTTCAGTGCTAGCATTTGCTTCGCAGGTGAATCAACACAGAGGGCGGTTTACCATGTTTCACACACCTGGCCCTTCAGTGTTGTCTTTTTATGTTAGGTAGGAATTCTGGCTCATTTGTACACGTTATCCGTTTACAAGAGGTTGTTTATTGCCAGACGGGTGCCACACAGACATCGCGGTGAAATCCCAGTTCCAGGCCTCCGTTCCAGTCGGAAATGTGGAATTCTGTTGCATGTTTCCAAGAAGCTAGAAATTCCTTTGAGTTGAACGGAATGCAGTACAATCATTTGCCCTTCTGATTGCAATAACAGTTTTTTTTCTGTGAATTACTCCATCAAGCTTGAGACAGAGCTTTCTGAAAAGTACATTTTTATGATTAGCAATGTTTCCCATTAATGCATAGAAAATAATTTTGTTATTTTATTATGAATATGTTAGTCATAAAGACATTTATAAACTATGTGCTCCAAAACATGGTCAAAATTTGCATTGAGAAGATACACGATACAATTTACATTTTTAAGCCTCTCACATTTGCCAATATAGATCAACAAATTTTGTGACATCATTCTGCTCTTCAGCTTGTGAGGTAAATGAAATTCCATTTGCTTAAAAAGGGGAGGAGCCATGCACACGTTACTTCCGCATTTCACAGGAAGATCCTGTGGCAGTTTCCGGTTGGGGAGACTTAAAGAAGAGAGAAATGGAAAACTGAGAAAATAGTTACATTTTGCACATGCTGTACATTACAGTACACCGCAGTGGTAGAGGTGGCGTTCTATCGTATTTGAATGTTATAAGGACATGTAAACTTATGAAAGTGTAATTTTAAATATGGTGGAAGCAGCACTTCTATACCACTGCGGTTTGATGCAACTAACGGCTTAATCCACCCCATCCCTCCCTTTCTTTGCCAAAGAAGATAACTTATTTCGAAAATCGCTCTGTAGATCCGTTTGTCCGTTTAGGGCTACTGTAGAAACAACATGGTGAATTCCGGGCAAGGGGACCCATGGTGTATGTAGATAGAAATAGCTCATTCTAATGTAATAAAAACACAACACTTCATTATGTAAGGTCTTAATACACCTCTGAAGACATTGTTATGTTATATTGCATTTCTGTCAGTAGATCCTCCAAAGAAATTGCACATTGCACCTTTAATGTCTCCACAATAACTGGCTTTCAAGAAAAATCTATTTGCTATTCACTCGAATAAAAAGTTTAACCCCCACTCTTCAGTTTATATTTCTAGGGCTTATTTAAGTATTATCTCAAAAAGCGATCAACAGCCTGAGCTGCTACACCTCGTCACACAAATAGTAATCACTTACACACCTTTTAATGCTCCTCACATCAGTGATAAGATACATCAATGAGATGATGCTGATTTTTCTTTCTACAATGAGATCTTTGTCTTCTCTGTAACTTGTTTAAAAACTGACACTCATTGAGTCTCTGGGCCTCCGGTCTTCACACTGAAGCATAACCAAAGTACGAAAGACGTGCAGAATGATTGGAAGGAAAACACATCTCAATATCAGTATTTACAATAACTGTGATGCACCATAGTAACAGACTAGAAGAAAGGCTTATTGTCTTTACTCTGGACAGGTGTGTTTTCTGTACTTTACAGCTCCAACTAAATCTTTTTTTTTGGACAAATCATGCACATCTAATACTGGTGGGTTGAAGGATTACACCTCTTGAAGAGATAGTTCACCCAAAAACACTGTAATCGTTTATTTGCCCTTATGTTGTTTAACATTTGTTTATTACTCTTTCTTCTGTGGAAAACAAAAGAAGATATTGTGAGAACGTTTTTGCGGTTGTGTGAACATACAATAGAAATCAATGCGTGACAAATTTTGTTCGGTTTTGAATATTCTTCTTTTTTGAAGAACTTAAGTCATACAGGTTTGGAACGACATTAGGGTGAATAAATCATTTTGGGAGGAATTATCCCTTTAAACATGTAAGACTGGTGGACATTACAAATGCATTTGGAATCATTGTTCCTGAACCAGCTTATTTACAATATGGATAGGCACTACAGAATAACATGTATAATAAAAGTGATTCCCTTCCTCATATTTCCTGAATCTTTAAACACAAGGAATCATATGTTTTATTGCTTGTACAGGCAGTACAAAATTGAAACCACTATGTGCAAGTTTAGTTTTACAGAAAACATCTTTCCTCAGTTTTTGATGTTTGTACAGGACAAAACATTTTAATGACTCATTGCTTACAAATGCTTTCTTTTGAAAATAACTAGAGAGGTTTAAATCGCTGAGGTTAGCATGTAGGAACAGTTTCTTTAGTGTTTGAAGTGTCAGGGATTGTAATTTATTTCAATTCCTGTGATGCATGCAGTTGCCAGGTAATCCACCAGCATGTGAATAGCTAGATGCTGTAGAACATGTAGAGCTAGAAGATTTACTTTATCTGTTTTGTAAGTATTGCTAAAGCGGCCCTGGATTTCTTGGGCAAGAGCGGCCCTCCGTCTATCCATTCAGCCGCAACTGCCTTCCGGTCCAATCGCGCTTGTGTTTGCATTCCCCCTCCGTTTTTTTTTAGCTTCGGATGCGGCCCACCAAGAACAGTCCCTATATGCCGGATGTCCACCCCTGTATAATGCATACCATGACTTAAGAAAAAAAATATCTGTCAAAATATTATTTGAAAAAGTAAAAGAAAAAAGAAAAACAGTAAATCAAAATGAGAAATATTGCCTCAGGAATAAACTGAAATAAGTTAAGCTGCAGCACTAAACGTTTTAATTGACAATAAGTAAAAAACTAAACTAAAAATCAATTAAATTTGTGTAGCAACATGAAAAAATAATCAATAAAATAATGAAAATAAATAACAAAATTGCTAAAAAGGAAACTAAAATGAATCTAAAATATAAAAAGCAAATTCAAAATATTAAAAACTACTATACAGCTGAAAAAAAATCTACTAACTTAAGAGTTACACAGAGAACAGTAAAAAAAATAGATGTGTATGGTAAACAAGTTCAATGATTTTAACGTAAAACAAACCAGGTTAGAATCAGAATAATTAAAAACAGGCAGACATTTTGGAAATCCATTTTGAAAGAAAGGTATGCCGTTACATTTGGATTGAATCCAGCATGCAACAAATTCGCAACCCCACATGGAGCTTATTAAACTGTGAAAGCCACAACATTGATCCTCAATTACCTCTGGCTGTTAGGATCATGACCCGCATGGGAAAGTAAAAGTATGAACTTTTATGGTTAACAGCTGCCATTTGCATACTACAATAGCGCTATCAACTTGCACATTGCCAGCCTGATCGTGACATCTTTACTGTTCATTTGGGCTAATTTTATGATACAATCACTGTTATTCGTTCCGCCAAACTGAGGCTCATTCATGAATGCTACAGTGCGTCTTTGTGCACTTTAGTGAGTTATTCTGCAAAGCTATCATAGAATTTCAAACTGCAGTTTCTGCCATTGTGTGCTATGTAAAAAAAAGCTTTAAAAAGTCCAAAACAGTCAAAGAGCTGTTGAGTCCAAGCATGAAAGATTGATACTTCTGTCCGTGCTTAGAATAGCTTCAGGTTCTGTAAACATTCAGGCCCCTCTCGACTGAAACAGGGCCCAACATGCTTAAAGGGCCAAGCTTTGACTTCAACACAATGTTCAGAAGAACCAAAGAAAGTGTTCAGATATGTCCACCTTAAGACCATTTTTCTATATGACTGACATCCCTGTCAGAGCATAATCCTTTAAGTCTCGAGTGATCTTTACTGAGGTATTATTTCCCTGCCCTTAGGTAGTATGTGGTTTCTATGGATACTCAAAAACAAGGGAGTCAACATTTATTTCATAGCCACCTATTCCAAACATCACCTCATATTGATCCTGTGAATTTAACCAATTTTATTTTGATCTCAAGTGTGTGCTGTCTTAAAATAGAGTATACACAAAACCATACAACAACACATCTACTCATCTTTACGAAAAGCTCATTTACAAACTGATTCAATTCAATTGATAGTCTAAAATATATATCTGCAAAATCAAATGAATGTTGTTGGTTAGGCTTCATTGCCGTCTAAGCTTCACTGCCAGAAAGTCTGTGTGATGTTTGTTTGATCTGCTCTGCACTGGCTTGCTATGGAAATTCCACTTCTCTGACCGTATGATCTTCACAAGTTCTCGACTGAAACTCCATATATGACACGTGAATGCATGACTGCTCGTAGTCCATCTTGGCGGCACACATTTCAGAACACTGTCGCAGCTTGATGTGGAACACTTAAGAGTGCTTTATTAAGCAAGAATAAAGCATATAGTGTTACAAAGTATATAAGGGCGAGATCGTGCTCTTTAGACTCCTTTCTTTTGCTGTCTGATTGGTTGAGTTGGCAAGTCATGTGTGGTAGCAAGCATCTGACCATGGGAAGCTTATTGAAAGAGTTCCTTTATATTATGTTCTTTTACTGGCTGTTTTTCCAAGTCATCCATTTCAAAATCTTTTAATAGTATGTTTTTAAATAAAAGAAATGAATGTTGACACAATTACATTGTGTCTACATAAGCACATCATAAGAAACATTTCTATTTGAAATCTGTATTAGTTTGCACTTTCGTTTTACACTTTTTGTTGTAATGTGTTGGCTGACTTCTCACATCGAAGGCATGGAGTTATGATTTTAACTGTTTTTAAGGTTTCTATGAGTTTCATTTATAACTACGTCATGGTAAAAATGTGATCACAAATGTTTCTCCACCTATAATTTATTCAGGTAAACTTTGCAAGATGTTTTAAGACTAAGATGTCACAAATGGTTTCAGCAACAACAACATAAACAAACGTTGGCCAAAACTTAACTTTCAGTAGAATTCCTGGACTAAATTGGCGTAGTATAATCAAACAAAGCGCATGCATCCGATGAAACCGATGAAATGTTTATATCCACTGCCCATGTGATCCTACATCCTTGACCATACATTGATTTATATGTCTTGGATTCATAAGAAGTTACATCTTAAAGCAGTTTTTTAATTGCAAAATTGTAATCATGATCACACAAACCAGTGTGTTATGGAATCATAAGCCTGTAATTTTGAGTATAGCGAAATGAAGGACTCTATATGAATATTTTTTGCTGGGCTGAAATGGGGATTTCCATTCCAGAAATCACAAATGCATTCAACTGCCAGCGGAGTGACTCAATGGAACAACCATTACATAAGTCGCCTGTTAAAGTGAATCACATATGATGCTGTATGTGAATGAAATCATGGTCATACTGTCAGTTCTCCCCACGTGCATATAAAAGCCTCCTCCTGCATCATCTGCGGACTCATGGGGGCAGTTATTGAGAAATCTGAAATAAGAATCTTACCTGTTGCGACATGAAGCGCCAATTTGTTATATTATTTTTTGTAAATAGATTACATCATACATTTATAGGTTTAATTCCAACTAATTAAATAAAACTATTTAATAGATTAAATTAATTAAAATAAACAACGATTAAATAAATGAAAAAAAAATATCAAATAGACCTTAAAAATAAACAAATATATATTCAATAAATAAATTAATTAAACTAATAAGTAGATAATAGATTAAATAATTTTAGATGTTATTTCACCACAATTAACCTAACTTCCTGTTTATGCATCACTCACATATACAGAGTAACCTATACAGTACATAACTATATGATGACCTAATTCAAATATTATTTCCCCATTTTAAATCATGATGATCAGTTTGCAAGAATTCAATGCTGGAAAAGATCCTAATCCAAATATTTCCCAATCCAAATAATGTATGAACATCAATGCTCCGTTGTTGACCCCACATCATGAATAATTGTAATGCATTATATGCCTATCAGAGCCGTATTTACAATGTTAAACTGCAAAACATATGTCAAGTACAACCAAACTTCAAAGAGCAACATATCACTGCATGCGTTCTCAGCAAGGCCTGCTTGGGCAGGTTTAAGCACATAACACACGAGACAACTAAAAAGAAACATACACTAACTCAAGGTCTAGCCGTCTTTAATATTACAAAAGGTTTTCCTATTTCCGTAATGTAAAGATGCTGAAGACTCATTTAGATTTATTTAACACATATTTTTCTTCTCTAATAAACGACTACCATTGTACCACTACATTTCCTATACAAGCTGGGAATGTGGTCAATGGCGCTCAGGTGTTTCCCAATTATTCCTGGGAGAGCTCGGATGGCTGTTTTTCACATGCACTTTTATTGGAGAGGTATTTCAAAACATCCCTCTACATGACAGAACCGAGTCATTAATCACGAGGAGAACTACACTGAAGTATATAAGACCATTTTGACTAGTGACATTCCAATCTGTGCTACGCTGAAAATAATAAGCTTGCTGTTTTGAGTTAGGCCCTTCATCCATCATATTGTAATTGGCCGCTCAGGGGAGTGATTCTGAAAGATCCTTAAACTGTGTTTTGAAGAGCACTTATTCATTCGCCGCTCACAATGACCTTTCAGACTCGACATAATGAAGTTCTGTTAGGGCTTTCATAAAGTTTTGGTACTGTCCTCAGCGGTTTTTGAAATGTAGATTTCCTTGCACTTTCTGAGTAAAAAATCTCTAAAGCATTTTTTAGAAATCCAGTTATCTTTCGATTGTCCTAAACTATAAAAACAAAATTTCATTGAATCTACACAGAAAAAAGAAAGTTATGTTTGCAGAACGTTACGACGTCTTTGTGTCAGCCAACGTAGTGATTCGGGAGATGAGGAGTGAGCTATCGGATGCAATTATTCACCGGTAGATGCCGCTACATTTCACAAACTGGACCTTTAACGAACAATAAGACAAAATATATTTTACAACATTCATTAATCTTTATGTTTCTTAGATTTGCTAATACACTCTCAAATTTTTGGGGTCTCATTCATGAAACACAGTCAGTACACATTTCTGTGTAATTCGTTTGTAAAGTCATTATAACTTAAATTTTAAGATGCCTGAAAATTTTCCTATTTTCAAAATGTTAGTAGGTACGAACTTTTTTTACACATGCTCCACACCACGTGTAAATAGTGTGTAAAACCACACGTAATATTCTATATTATTTTAGACAAACTGATGACTGCATTTTCACGTATCATAATGATATTTCATAATTAAAATACACACATTTTACTATTTGTTAGTCCGTCGGAGACTTTTCGGGATTGTATGTTTTACGTGCAATTTATTTGGAATACTCATATATTTACAAATGTATCATGAATAAGGCCCAATGTCTTAAATGACATTAAAAGATACAACTTTTTAACAATGAATTAGTAAATGTTCAAATTAACACGTATTAAGATCAATGAATGCTGCATTGTTCATTCTTAGTTTATGTTAACTGTACATTACATTTAGTAAAGTGCAAGCTTTTATCCAAAGCGACTTATAAATGATGTAAGCAGTAGAACTAATTGGAACAACATAAGGACAACAAAAAGGATAAGCGCAGTAAAAACTGGTCTGATATAGCCTACCACAGTATACCACAGCTAAGGATTTTTTTAGGGATAGAAAGAGTAGAAAAGAGATTGAAGTCAGTATTGGTCAGGTGCTGACAGAAGACAAGTGTTTACAGCCGATTCTTAAAGATGGCCACATAATCTGCTGATGTTGTAGTAGTGGGCAGATCATTCCACAAATGTGGAAAAGATCCAGAGAAACTGTATTTAGCTACACAAATGGAAGCTTAATGTGAAGACTAATAATCATATATTGAAGTGTTATATCAATACATTTTCTAAAAGTGTTTTAGCTTCCCTCTTTTAATGCAATTACAATAAACAGGCCTTAGACTGAGACTTTGAAGCAGTGTTAAAATGTAGACCAGCACATTTCTGAGTCCATATTAGAGACAAAACCTAAATCTTCAAGAACATGTAAAATGCTCGGAAGAAACAATATCACTGGCACCAAGCGAAAACAGTAAAATATATAATTTGCACAATATTAATTTTTATTATTATAATTTACATAAGCTTTTGGCTTATGTTGGTTTAGGAGATTTCCTTAGGTTTTGTCTAAGACCCAACATTATGCAGACTTGCCAAGAACTTAATATACTCAGACTCAAATAAGCGTGTCTCGACTACAACATTGCTCTCAAGGATCAAATTCTATGCAAAAGTAGAAACAATTGGTAAAAAAATATCCTCTTATGTTCTACAGCAAAAAGAAAATGACACGGGTCTGGAAAAAAATAAGGGTTGGATAATTGATCACAGGATTTTCATTTCTGTGTGATCAAATCCTTCAAAAATGCTATTGAACTTCTATTAAAGATTATATTATTGTTTAACCTCAAAGGATAACTTAATTTGTCAGTTCAGACAAATTATAAAAAACCTCTTTAGTTGAATGTAACTAAACTCAGGCAACTCAAACATCTGTAAGAGGTTTAGCACTGGTACAAAATATTTCCCTCTGAAACATAAGAATGGTCTACGCAGGAAAAAACCTGTGACCACAGCTGTTTTAAAAGCTGTCAAAACAAGCATGCTAATGCAGTCATGTGTTCCCCAAGGTCACTAATGACATAAAGCCTTCAGATGCTAGAGCACCAAATGTTCTCAAAGGTAACAACACACACGTCCACTGTCAGTTTCTTCTGACCATTTTCTTACATGTCACCATCGTTTCTCATTTAAATGTCAACAGCTTGATTTACACAGAACATTCATGGATAAAGGTAATTGCAAACTTTGCGTTCTCTACATTTCTACCATAAAAATTGGAAAAGTACTTTTTTACTGGATGTCATTTCGATTCATACAGCACATTAGCTTTATCTGCACGGTCATAAGAACATGTGCTGAGGGGAAATATATGTTCTGCCATTGAAAAAATTGAAAACAGATTATACACTCAAACTCAGTTGTTTTTGAAAGATAAACAAAAGAATGAACTGTCGCTGCTATTAGTTTTACTTTACCCGTCCTCATTCACAGTACATAAATAATGCAAGTAACTGAATTAATGTTAACTATGTTATTTATACTATAAATTTAGATCTGTCAGCTTTACATAACAAGTGTTTGACTGGTCAACTTAACCTTGTTGAGTAGAAAGCAAAACCCTATAATATTGGACCCATTGTTGAGTTTACTTAATATCAACAAGTTAATTCACTTTCAGTTCCCAGCATGCTTTGCGTAAGACCGCATTCAGGCAGTGCATTTCGAAATTTAGTGTTATTTTCAGTGTTTTTCAGTAAAGAAAAAAGACTTGTTTGTGCTTAATGTTCATTTATCTTTGAGGTTTAAAAGAGTTTGTTGTATTTTTTTGTTTAAGGGTTGCCATTGTTTGGAGAGTGGTACGGTTAGCCTGTGAGAGGTTTATGCGCACTCATGATGTCAATTGCATCATTCAATGAGCTTTAATTGTGCTTATGCCAGTACTGAGATGCCTCTCATCTGATTTGCTCATTGTATTTAGACTTACATGCAGTAAGTCTGTATATAATTTATGTATGACGACAAAATGTACCATTGAGAAGAATAAACATTGAGTTTAAATGACTTAAAATTACAGGTACAATCGGACTTGTTTGGATTTACACATAAAAGTTTTATCAACATTATTTAAATGTACTTTGTTCATTTAACTAAAGTGTTATTTGTCCAAATTTCTTAATATTGTTGCGTGTAACCACTTGACGCAAGTTTTTTAAGTAAAATCAACATTCACAGTACATAGCTAATGCAAGTAACTGAATTAATGTTAACTATGTAATTTATACTATAAATTTAGATCTGTCAGCTTTACATAACAAGTGTTTGACTGGTCAACTTAACCTTGTTGAGTAGAAAGCAAAACCCTATAATATTGGACCCATTGTTGAGTTTACTTAATATTAACAAGTTAATTCACTTTCAGTTCCCAGCATGCTTTGCGTAAGACCGCATTCAGGCAGTGCATTTCAAAATTTAGTGTTATTTTCAGTGTTTCAGTAAAGGAAAAAGACTTGTTTGTGCTTAATGTTCATTTATCTTTGAGGTTTAAAAGAGTTTGTTGTATTTTTTTGTTTAAGGGTTGCCATTGTTTGGAGAGTGGTAGAGTGTTAGAGTGGTACGGTTAGCCTGTGAGAGGTTTATGCGCACTCATGATGTCAATTGCATCATTCAATGAGCTTTAATTGTGCTTATGCCAGTACTGAGATGCCTCTCATCTGATTTGCTCATTGTATTTAGACTTACATGCAGTAAGTCTGTATATAATTTATGTATGACGACAAAATGTACCATTGAGAAGAATAAACATTGAGTTCAAATGACTTAAAATTACTGGTACAATTGGACTTGTTTGGATTTACACATAAAAGTTTTATCAACATTATTTAAATGTACTTTGTTCATTTAACTAAAGTGTTATTTGTCCAAATTTCTTAATATTGTTGCGTGTAACCACTTGACGCAAGTTTTTTAAGTAAAATCAACGGACTAATGTTTTGAGTGTACCTGAAATACTTTATAATAGCAAGCATAGAGTTTAAACGGGTAAAGGCTTTATGTCAGGATACCTATTTAGAGAATACCTTAAGTACCCTAAAAGTCCAGTATGTCACTTGTTGGTGGATCTAGTGACAGAAATGCAATATAATATACATAACTATATCTTTAGAGATGTATAAAGACCATTGTAACGAGCAAGGCGGGACGAGAGCCGCGAGGGAACGACGCGAGGCTGGTGACGCGCGTGATGTCTGCTGCGCGTTGCACCGGTCTCACATCTCTAACGCCTGGGCCACACATACTCCGTGTGCAGTGCGTGTGTGGTCCGTATTTTTTTACGTGCCCATGTAAACGGATTAAAACGCGAATGCGCTGCCGTACGTCCGTTACAGATGCGTTGCATTGCGTCAGTGCAGCGATCATTTACGCATCAAGTCTATTTTTGCTGTAGGCCTACAGCACGGACGTGATAGCACAAGTGTCATGCTCAAATTTAGAGGAATTGACACAGAAATGCAATAATTTAACCAAAAATGCATATAAATTAAGTTTTTTTATGTTATTTGTTTAACTAAACAATTAAAACAAAACAAGAGTTGAAAACAATAAATCGGAATAAAATGTTGTTTAGTACAATTATGGTAATATGATCAGGTGGTAATATGATCCATGTTGACTTCTGCAATGGTTCAGAGTCTGCACCTCTTTCTTCTCCCTAACATTCTTAGCAACAGATAGCCTTTCTTTCATCATCAACTCGCACTAAACAAAAGAAAGAATCACAATGACGAAAATAGCTTTTTATAAACCTTTTATTTTTCGAATAATCTTCCTAACATTTGGAAGTTGCTTAACCATTGTTGACTGAATCACACCGTGGTTTGTTTATTTTATTAAAAGTTGTTAATTGTTTGCTGGTTCCGGCCTCCTTACTTCCTCAGTTGGAATTTGCTACAACCTTACATAATGAAGCGTTATGTTTTTATGACCTTCGAATAAGCTATTTCTTTCTACATACACCACGGGTCTCCTTGGATGGAATTCATCATGTTGTTTCTACAGTAGCAAAAAAGTGATGATACCTTTGTCTTGTGTCTGCCACTTTAGTGCATCCAATGCAGGGTTGAGTGGCGGAGTGAGCCGTTGGTTGCAATTCTTAACCTCACCGCTAGATGCCGCTAAATTCCACACACTGGAAACATTTGTGTTTACAAAACATAAATTGTGCGATTTGATCTTTAGCAAACCGGGCCAATGTTGAAATGTCAGGCATAAAATTTTACGGACATGTTAATACATTTTACATGAAATACACACAATATGAAATCTCTGTTTATGTATATTAAACAAAGGACAACCTAAAAATATGTTAACTTGAATTTGACTTGAAGCAGTCTAGAGGAATCAATTTGTTTGGTGAACCATAAACAGGGGAGCAGACGTAAAGATGTTTATATGTGAGATGGCCTAAGGACACGACCTTGCCTTAGTTGTAAAAACAATGTCATGTTCAATGTATGAACACAAACAGCCTCTGGCAGGTATGACGATTTATATATCCATCTATTTTGAACCCTAAAACATGTAAGAAACAACAGGACAGTCAGGAGCAAAATGCTTTTGTCAGTCATACAACACAAAGCTCACCTACTGTATCCTAAAACATTTGGACCGATATGCAGAAATAAATCATGGGCATTTAACACCATGAACTACTTATGGTTGTTTTGCAGCTAAAACAATATTTAGCAAAACATGTTCAGTGAATAAACACTTAACTTTGCTTGAGTCATTTCTGTTGCTTTCTGAAGCCTTGCAGGCCTCCTGTAAACAATTCTAATTCGCTGTAAAATTCAGCTATTCGTTTTTGGCTCCCTTGTTTAATAACATGTTTGAGAGAAAGATTTGAGTTGAGCGTCTGCTCTTGTTGTGATCATGTAAGCTGATAAGACCCATTTATAAGCAGTTGGCGATCTGTTAAACACCACAGGCCTGTAGGAATGAGAGAGGTCATACGGCCCATTAGTGTCACGAATGCCGAGAACCCTTCAGTAAACATAAAACAGAGCTGGTCACAATACTGCTGCTAATCCTGTTAAAATGTTATAGTTATATTTTATACAGTTGATGACAGTTAATTCGACTAGACTTTTTTATACTACAGAGTGTAGTTTTATTTGGTAACCTAAAAATGTGTTAACACCTAAATGGCTTTATGCCCAACGTCACACGCAGAAACTGGGAAACAAGTCTCATCGTATCCGGTTTAAGTCTGTTGTATGCGCTTCATTAGATAAAAAGCCGTTTTCTCAAAATCCCATTAAATTAGCAACCAAAGATGATCTAAATCGATGCACATCACATAAACAGATTGATATGTAAAGTATTTTCCTTATCACAGACATTTGAATATTAAAATAGCACAAAATGCCAAAAAGATGGAAATAGCTAGCTAGGCTAGGTGACCTTAAAAATCCATAGATATCTCTGATAGTTAATACTGTTATCACACTTTTTCCAACAAGCAGATGTAACAAGACCTGTTTACAGGTTTATTCAGGTGAGATTCGACACATGCCCTATAAACAAGTTAAAAAAAGCATTATTTTAATGACCAGTATGTGAATTTTAGAGCTGTCTAGTGGTGAGGTTATGAATTGCAACCAAAGGCTCTCACCTCCCTTTAGAAGCGCTGCGGTGGCTGACACAGGACTTAGATGTCGTCACCTTTTTTCTTCTTTGCAGAAAGAGATAACGCATTTAAAAAACGTGCTCTGAAGATCAGTTTGTCCATTAAGGGCTACTGTAGTGAAATGGGACCCGAGCAGTAGAGTCACAGGAGGGCAAGTGGCTCCCAGTGGGGGTGTACAAAATCAGCATCATTAATACAAAAAAAGTCAAAACTACCACATCTATGCAAGGGCACACTCGTGCAGGATGCTATTTTCCGTAAAATTGAACAAGAATAACACAAATTAAACAATATCCATACCCCCAGGTGCTGCGGCCCCCGAGACTGGACTGGGGGGGGGGGTAGAGCACACTCTAGTGGGTACCCCCTGGCCTGTGAGAGGCGATATGGGTATGTAACAAGCAAGGCAGGATGAGAGCCGTGAGGGAACAATGCAAGACCGGTGACGCGAGTGATAATGAGTGTCAGCTGCACGTTTCACCGGTCTTACATCTCTAACATGATTGGAACCATAAAAGGACGAGTGACAGGAGTGTATGACGCAAGAGGACCAGGCCTGGATTTTATGTTATTTTATTACCACACACAGTTACAACAAAAACAACAGGTTGAAAAGTATATGTATAGTATGTGATATAATGCTCATTCGCACCAAGGCTTGCTAAAAGTAAATGAAACCCACGTACCCTTTAAACAAGCTGAAGGAGCCAGGTGCGAACATTAATCCTCCATGGTCAACTTGTCAAAAAACGAGTTGGGCGTATAACGTAGTATTGCTGTGCTCAATACACTACCCCAGCGGTCGTACAGGTTTAAGAAAGTTTTTTTCGAACATATAAAACTGTTCTGTAACAATTTTTACTTAGTCCCTTATTGGAAAATTCTACCGGAAAAGCATGCGGAACGCCCATGCAGGAGCATGGAGAGCAGGAGAAGGAGCATGCGCAGACGTCATTTTCCCTTTTGTGTAGGAGAGAGAGCATATGAAAGCAATGTGTTTGTTTGCTCACTGCATTTGGGTGATGAATGTTATATAAACTGTGGATATAACGCTGGATTTGGAGATCATTTGAAACTGATATATGGAGCCGTCCCAGCACTAAAAGATGCCGGACATGAACCGCATGCGGTGAATGAAACTTATGTATGTGTTTTGATGACAATGTGCTTTAGTTCAGCCTACCCCTCCCTCCCCACACGCGCCGTATGATTACAGCTGTATTAGGGCTACACAGTAAATCGTTAAGGCTGAGATTATGTCTCATTTTACATTTTCATTTCCACTTTGTTTAGAATTCTTTAAACGTTAAAACTTCTTATTAATTATTTTCCGCATGCATCACATGAATTTAAAACTGTGTCATGTGGGGGGGCACAACATTCCTGTGTGGGGGCATGGCCCGCGAGTGCCCTCCCTTGGCGCCGGCCCTGCCGCAGTGTACAATGTAGATAGAAATACCTCATTCTAAGGTAATTAAAACATAACACTTTGTTATATAAGGTTACATACACTAATGAAGTTATGAATATTATATTTGCATAGCACCTCTAGTGACGCTAAATAGAACTGCATGCGTTGTGTTTGTTTAAGCCCCCCAACCCAAAGATAATTAACTATTGCCAATGAATAATACGTTTTGACATCCAGTGACAGCATGCCTCACAACTATTACCTTTTACCCACAATGCACTGCAGATAGCCAGCTCTCCTGCATTAGATGATCTAATTCGTCGGTCATTTGGCCGTGTCATAAAAAGTACAAGCAACCGCCGGAGGAATGCAGATAGAATGAGGCCAGAAATCTCTGAGCTGGAAGGTGGAACTCATGCCTGGACAGCATTGGCCGTTTTCCCCAGTGCTGAGAGAGAGAATGCCATGGCAACCCAATGTTTCAGCGCTCAGACTGGGTGGAGAGGGAAAGGGCCAGCCAATGCCTGGCAGATGTATGTTTGAGGTCAACTAAACACCTGTCTTCAGCTTTCAATAGATCAGCCAAACATCTCACTCATTACTTGCCATGTCAGTTATGCAAAGCTTACAAAAAATGACATCAAATGTTATGTTAGCTCTCCACCAGCTATGGTCCCAATTACTATATGTCACTGTAAATTGTAAGTATAAACACACTGATGATTTCATATGTAATACAGCACCATCATTTACGGCCGTTATTAAACAAATACAACGATTAACCGTCTAGCGATTGTACTTCACGTGAATGTTTTTAATTAAGGCAAATAAAGGGCCACCTAACATGATCCATGATCTATGTCATTCATAAGGAATGTAAGGGTTCCTGCCCCTCAAATCTCCTATGATTTTGTTCCACTGATATGGCACTTTCATAACCTTCCGAAAAAATCACATGGCACCATTTAGTTAACTTGAGTCCGAGATGAAAATGTGAAAAGGTTAACAGGGACAAGCAGCCACATATGACATCTCAGTGGAGTCTGAAAATTGCTTTAGTTGAAGTACTCATGAAAGAGGGTACACGCTGGCTGTTTGCTTCCATTTGTTCAATGTCACTACATGGTTTTCTTGTCAAAAATAAATGAATGTTGTCAAACTACATGACATTTAAAATGCCATAGCCACAGGCATCGATATTGGATTTTTATTTTCCTATTTAAATCACTAATAACAAAAGTTACTGAACTTCTCTGTCATCTGTTTTTAAATGTGATGGCTTTAAACAGTGATGAAGTGCGACAATTTTTAGTTAGTTTCTTGCTTAAAGATTGGGTTAAAGTGATTTCCAAGTGAAATGATTGTTTTTCAAACCTGTATGACTTTCTTTTTTCTGCAGAACACACATATTTTGAAGAATGTTGGTAACCAAACAACAGCGTTACCCATTTACTTACATTGGTTATGTGTCCATACATTAGAACTCAGCCGTTGTTTGGGAGCCAACATTCTTAAAAATATATTCTTTGAAGATACAAGGTTTACGTCCGACAGCGACGATATACTCCATAAAGTTTTGTGCCGGACCATTGTCACATGCTGTATTGAAGCAGAAAATGTATGCTTTTTATGAAATTGAATTTTAAACTCAACATCTTCCAACATAACGCTTCAGAAACACAAGGACCAGGATAGACAAACTGAGTGCCAAAAGTCTGAATAGAACAAGATCAGCTCAACAGCCAACGAAAAAGAAAAACTCTTACATTCTTAGATGATAATGTGTGTTAAGGTTATAATAACCTTCTATATAAGAGGAAGTTTCAATGATGTTATGGCAGTAGTTCCCTAAATCTGTCACTCGAACAGAAATGTTATTATGGTCATTTGCAGGAGAAAACAAGCATCCTGGGAGAAGGTGTGGTTGAATATAATGAAATCCGATTGCGTCTCCGCCGTCCTTTCTGCTAATGTTTGGCAATCTATGTATGCTAATTCTTTCACCAAGTTGTAGACATCAGGGATGAAAACAATATCCCATTTAATTGTGCTTGGCAGGATCAAATTGACCTTATCTCATGAGAGTTTTCTCTCCGAATGGATTTTTAATGCATTCATTTGCCATGGAAATGGAAAGCATGTGCACAGACTGCACATAATGCTCCAAAAGCACTTTGAGAAGTCGGTGGTCTTGCAGTAATTTCATAAGGCATATGTGCGGTGGGTACAGAATGGGATCTGTTGCTGTGGGGTGGCAGTTGCGTAAAGCGTGTTGCACATCTGCATGACCCTCACATGCTCCAGCCTCTCCCATGATGTCATGAGGTATGAGGTCACTGTTGTCATTACGAGTCCAGAACAAGCAGGGGTCCTGCCTGTCTGTCTGTACGTACACAGGTGCAGGGTTCCATTTCGCAGAACAGCGGTTCATTGAAAGCTGAACTGTCAAAAGCAATAGCATCCCACTCATACACCTGTTCTGATCTGGGATCAGTCATGGAACACGTAGTCCATTCAGTGCAGAAAGAAAATGTATTATATCGTACATGAGCATAGAAACAACACCGATGGAATGTGTGTGAATATGATCTTAACTTTTCTACAAGACTAAACATGGTATAACACTGTATAAATATAGCTGCAACCAGCATATACAGGGTCAAGCCTACCAAAGTCCTAAAAATAACTTTAAATGATTAAATGAAAAAATAAGAGACAACAAAAAATGTAATTTAACATAATTTCTGTAAGTATCAATATCAAACCTAGAGATTGACAAAGTCATCCAGAAAAGCAATGTAAAAGATAACAACATGATAAGACAAATGAAAACTGTGATAAAATCCAGGTAATCACATACACTTTTTTAAACCTTTTTCTAAATGTAGAAGTATTACTGTTGTACTGCTTAAAAGTGAATATGAACTAGTTTTCTTTATTTGAGGTCTGAAAAAATACAGAGCATCTTTTCTGTTATTTTGACCTGTTTCTCCAGTTTTTTTTAAATACCATAAATACAATTAGAAACAATATTTTAAGGTGAAATTTGGGAGAAATATTGTTAGTTGTTCTTAGAATGAAACAAAAATATTAATTTTACCTAAACACATACCTATAAATATTAAGTTTAAAAAAACTGAAGGTGTACATGTACTTTCAAATATGATACTGTAATAATAAATAAATCAGGTCATATATATAGTGTTTGCGAGGGACTTACTAAATTAAAATCAGTACCTGACACATTTCATGACCAGTGAGTCACGCTAATGCAGTCATTCTTCATATGTGATAATAATATCATCATCTGTTTCCTGTTAAACAAGGAGATGCAGTTCCCACCAACTTATCATTAACCCGTCGGTACAGAACACTCGTTCGTTTTCAGACAGACTCCCACAGCAAATTCAACATAGTTGCTGTCAAGAATCCTGGTGGGAAGTTTGATCAAGCTCAGTATAATCGCATCATTCAGCTGAAACCTGAGACACACTGGAGAAGCGGTGTTTATGAATCACATCATCACCCAGCATCCCTCAGTCTATACGCTGGGTCAGAAGGCCATTGTTGTTTTGCAAGAGAACATTACCTCAGTAACCGAGCATGTGGACTGACAGCAGACACTCTGTTTTCCTTTGATGAACTAACGTTTGGGTCACCATAGACCTTTAATGGGATAAAGTGTGATACCTATCAACACATACAGTACATGGGGAAATGCTGTCATGTTGCTGCTCAAAAATGCTTTTTAAGCCACGGATAAAAACTAATCTCACTGAGACAATTTTCGGTGTAATCATATTGTCGGGAAACTTTGTGACCATCAAAACGCTACAGTGACTAAATGTGTCAAGTAAATATTTCTTGGATGGTTTTGTGATTACAACAACCAAAGTAAAAGTATGGTCCAAAAAGATTTAAAAATGCAATAATTTCTCAAACTAGCTCACACGAAAGCTTACGGCAGAGCTGTTACGGTACCACAGATCCCTGCACTCCCAGGGGATGGTGACAAAGTCTGAAAACATTTTCCCACAAAAGAGCTGAGAAGTAGAAGCAGGTGCCGTTGACAAATTAAAAGTATGATCAGATTATAAACACGACTTTCTCCCACGAGGATCATGTCTTGTGTTCTAATACCATTTTTCTCATGACTTGAACATTTTGTCATCTGAGAAATTTGAAGTGTCTCATTTAAAGCAGAGAGGCTTGTATTGCTAGTGTGTTGAACTAACTTACTATGAAGTGTTAACTGTACTGTATATGGGTAGTTGACAAATGAATGTGTAAATGTGTCCTGTGGTGTGACAGCAAAAACTTTAAAAACAAACTAACAATTGAGATGAATCTCTCTTAGGCTATTATATATTCTAAATATAAACATAAATAATATAAAACAATATATAATGAACATTTTGTTTTCTACATTTTTGCCATGTCACACCACAGGACACATGTACGGTATATCTGTCAACTACCCGTATACAATAATAAAGCAGAGCACTATGAGGCAGTGTAGGCCATATATTTATGTTTAAAAATTATACATTTACATTCAGGCATTTGGCAAACGCTTTTATCTAAAGCGACTTACATTGCTTTTACCCTATACATTTTACATAGGTATTTGCAATCCCCTGGGTTCGAACCCACAACCTTGCATTGTTGACGCAATGCTCTTACCACTGAGCTACAGGAAAGCTTGTATAAATATATATTTTTTAGTTTTCTTGGAAAATAACTAATCGTTTCGCATGACAACACCCTTATTCATCGGCTGGTGTCTTTTAGAGCCTTTTGAAGCTACAGTGAAATTGAAATTTGGACCTTAACCAACAGCCCCCCGTTCAAGTGCATTGTATGGAGGAAAACCATGGAAAGATTTAATCAAAAGACTCAATTTGTATTCGACAGAAGAGATAAACACACAGGTTGCATGTTGTTGAGTGAATTATCATGAATTTTATTTTAAAGTGACTTACTTCTTTAACCTGTTGGAGTCGTTTGGATTACTTTAAAGATAGATGTGCTTATTGAAGTCATCTGGGATGACATGAGGGTGAGAACTTTCATTTTTGAATGAATTACTCCCATAAGCTGACTTATAAAATAGTTTTTTTGTTGGATAATATCAAAGATATTAATATTAACAAGATACATAACTGCAATTGACATGAATGGGGAGGAACCCAATGCTCAATATGGTCGCCCTAGCGAAGCTTTAAGCATGCGTAGTATCTAAACCAACATGAAAAAGAATGTTTTTAGGTGCAATTTGATCATAGAAAACAAATTTTATGCTACACTTTATTTCATTTCCACATTATAATAATATCTCATTTAATTGGGATTTTAGAAATATCAGTATTCCCATTTATTTTTTTATTACGTAATAACTGCCCTAACTGCCCGGAGGCGAGTTACAAAGATGGCCGCCGAGTGGCACGACTTCCCTAAACGGATTTTGATAATATGTCCCAGAGAAAGCGGTCCTCACCAGAGCAAACAAAGTCTCCATATAGAGAGAACATCTAGAGATAAGTGAAACCCATAAAGCAGTGAAAGCACAAATCATAAAAACAATGCTCACTAAAACAGATCTGCTGCTAATTCAAAGCTGTTATCAGGTGTTTGAACAATCTCAGACAAGTGTATAATGCAAGAAAACTGCTACAACAACAACCCCAAATACATTAGATATATATAAGTCCACAGTTCATGAATCATTGTCCAGAAACGTCCACAGCCTGTATCTGGCTAAGAATGTACATATACACAATCAGAAGGTAAATGGAGTTAAGGTAAACAATTCAAGCTCCTCCACACACTCCTTCTGTAAACTCAAAATTTACTTCTATGATATCACCATGTGATGTGTTTATTCTAAAACGCTCCTGTTCTTTTTAGATTATTCTTTGTATGATAAAATGGTAACATGAAAAAGTCTCACAGATTGTATAACAAGTCTGGCTGATATACTGTACACTACACCCTAGATAACATATGAACGTATAAAATCCATCAGCAGAACCTTTCTGTCTTATTTGTAGTGGAAAACGGTTCTTTAGACTATATAAAGGTATGAAAGAAATTTTTGTATCAACAACTTTTGAGTAAATGGTTGGGGGGCCCAAAATTGTTCTTTTAAAGTGAAAGTGACCGTTTTGTCAGGTATGGCGACCCATACCCGAAATGTGACCTCTGCATTTAACCCATCCAGTGATTAGTGAGCACACACACAGCAAGTGGTGAACACACGTACACCCGGAGCAGTGGGCAGCTATCACTGCAGCGCCCGGGGAGCATGTAGGGGTTATGTGCCTTGCTCAAGGGCACCGCAATCGCTACCCGCCGGCCCTGAGGATCGAACCGGCAACCTTCTGGTCACGAGTCCGACTCTCTAACCATTAGGCCACGATTGCCCCTATGCCATCGCTTTATTTTTATGAGAGCTCATAATCAGGCCCTTGAATTTAGGTAACAGCCCTGGTTAACCAAATGCCTCTCCTTCTCTGCCTAGAGTGAAGATCACTTCATTGGTCATAATGCCAGATAATGTTCTGCAAAGTGCCCATGGGGCGCCACTCCTGACACCTAGTCCAGGAGAGCAATTGAGGCTCTCCAGATACAAAAACAGAAGTCAGAGGGCGTAAGGACAGTCACAAGCTATGAGTTAACTCATGACCGCATGAGTAAAACAACACATTGTTGCAAATAAGAGGAAGTCGCCATGCCAACAGAGGCTGCGGGTATTACAAACTCATCATGTGTAATACACACTTAAACAATTTCTCACCAAAACAACAACAGCAAAGCCAAGCTGCAGTGCCAGAAATGAAATATGTTCTTTTTGGGGATTATTACATCTAACGAAACAGCATCGTCATTCTGTTTATTTAGGGACCAAAAGTCTATAACAGTAAAACTGACACAAAAAAAGAGAAATAAGGTCCATTATTAAACATGTAGTTTTTTCCACACTGACTTGCTGTCATGGGAGGTTGCCAAGGAATTTCAACTTGTTTTTAGCACATTGGTATACAGTTGCTAGGGTGTTATTATTGGTTGCTAGGTGGTTACTTACTGGAACACATCCAAGTTTCTATGACATTCAGTTCCCCACATTTGGCTAAATGTCACAAGGAATAATTTTGCTAAATTTTATGGGGCTTGGGGCCTTTTTTGGGGGGTCGGGCCCCTCTCTCATCTAGGCTTCATGAAGTAGAAGAGACTATAAAGGATTGAAGTGGGCCCCCCTCTTGACACAGAGCCTGGAACAATGTTCCTAGTTAATCTAGAGAAGTTAAAAACTGCATAATATGAGGCTTTCCATCATGTTCGTAGCACACATATAGTGCAGTACAAGTAACGTGCCAAAGTCACAGATACTGTATAAAAATGAAGAGTTAATTTGCAAAAAACAAAAAAAGGTTTCATTGTGCATGCAACTGCAGTCTGTTTTGATTAAGTAATAACTTAGAAAAGACTGCTAACTAACACAATAAAACACAACCAAACATGATTTTTGAAAATAGATTTTACAAAAATCAAGATAAAATTGAAGTAATAAAAACATATTTTCCTAATTTCCTCTCCCAAATCCCCCTTCTTGAACGTACCGAAGTTAATTGTTCATCTGAAACCTCTCAAGAGAAACACTGCCTCTACCCTCCTCATTCCCCCGCTCAGATCCCCTTCAGTCATCAGTGCAGAAACAACACACTCCCTCCTGCACAAGCCCTTCACAATCTCACGCACCTACGGCAACGGCACATACACGCAAGAGTCGGGAAAAACATGGCGAGTGACGCAAAAGCCCCAAACTTCCCCTGCACACGCGCCAGGCCGATGAGAGGCACGTTAATCACTGCAACATCTGACAGTCCTCACTTCCTTCCAGAACAAAACATGATGTCACTCTGAATACTGTAACACACTGTAGCGTTAGAGCTTGAGGACACAATTATTAAATAACCATGTGACTTGCAATAACAAAGTGACATAATAAATGAAAAAAAATAATGTCAGTATGAAACCATTACCTTTAAATTACAGGAAATTATTAGAAACAAATTTATAAATGTTTTTTTAAATACTTCATTTGATCTTAGTATGCTGTATTTGCTCAGAAAAACTGCTAAGTGTATGTCTTTGGGTAAACTCAACTCATTTTAAACCATGTTTCACAAACACTACCAACGTTAGAAGTGCACTTGTTTTAAATCGGATTGTAAACACTTAAAATCTTGTTAAACGGTCCAGCGATGAAAGAAAGAAACGAGGAGCCATGGTGATATTGCATCGCTCCAAATGTTTAATTGCTGAATTCAGATTTAATAGGACGCAATTTCAACCTCCCACAAAAATGCTAAGATACACAAGAATTTTGCGCATATTTGCATTTTTCTCTGGAGTTATCGTATTTGTGTGAATGACTGTAAAGGAGAGAAGAAATCTGAGGAGGAAAGACTGAGGCGAACAGCAGCTGCAGCTGAACATGTACTATTAATCGGGAATTTAATAAACACATGCCATGTTCCTGAGAATCTCTCTTCTCCAACAGATGCTATTGTCAATTGCTCTCTCAGGCTGATCAGCTGTCCTCCAAAAAAACAGAACAAAACTAATTGCAGGAACACGCAATATCTTTCAAAGAACATTGTGTGCAGTTAGAAAAACAGTCACGGTTGGTCTGGAAGTTTGTATCTTGAGCAGGAAAAGTTGGAATCATATTGAATATGCAAAACCCGCCATTGCATGAGATAAATTATGTTTCTAACATCATCAACTTTTAGAAAATGATCAAAAAATTAAATCTGTTAACTATGAAGCTATTTTGAGAATATAACGTAAACAGCCAAATAAAATTAGAGAGACCACAGCCAAACTGTATTCCATCCTTTTGAATTTTATACAATTTGTAGGTGTATGTTTACGTTAACATGTTAATTTTTGTCTCATTCTGGGAACTATTTATCCCATATTCAAAATGAAAATATAGCTTTTTTATTTGAAGAAAATTGAAATCACACAAACTGGATAAATTACAAAAACCATGCAAATGTTTGCAGATCTTAAATACTGCAAAGCAAACATATTTTATAAATGACACAAAAATATTGTTTTCACATATATTTATCACTTCTAAAATGTTTTAAAATAACAGGTCACCCGGAAATTAAATTTCTCATTTACTCAGCCTATTGTCATTTCAAATCTGTTTGACTTTCTTCTGCGAAACACAAAAGATTATAATTAAAAGAATCTTGATAACCGAACAACAGCAAAACCCATCGCCTTGCATTGGGTTTGAGTCTATACAATTAAAGACAATGGGTACCGCAGTTGATTAGTTACCAACATTATTCAAAATTTCTTCTTTTGTGTTCAGCAGAAGAAAGAAAGAACAATGCAGATTAAAGAAAACTGGATGGCCCTTTTAATATACTGAATATTAAACCAACACATCTGGGTAGATGTACATTATCACATTTTATCCAAAGCGACTTACAGATGGGGTAAGCAATGGAAGCAATTGGGACAGCATAAGGACAACAAAAGTAAAGTGCAATCAAAAAAGAAGACTGGTCTCATATAACCTAACACAGTATACACATTATAAATAATGCAAACTCCAAGGTGTCTTATACTTGTTCAGTAACGCAAAACTTTCTTTTCATTTCAAGACCACCAAAGGCTCTGCTGGAACTCAAAACAGGAAGACAGACACAGAACACAGCGTCTCATCCTGGATGATCCCTTACAAGCCCCTCTCTTGATAATGGGTAATTCTGCTCTCGATCTGCTTGTAAATGCTGCTAAGTGTCTCTCTTCATGAAACATGAAAGGTCAAGAGAGGTTCAGCCTTTGATCACGCTCCAATGTAAAGTGTAGAACAGACAGGGACCGTCCAAGAGACGTTTGATCACGGCCCCTTTTAAATGGAATTAAAGTGAGGTCTGCTAGGGCAGTTGACCTGAACACAACAGTCATTTAGGGACAAGACGTCCCAGACGTGTCATGAGGTACCAAAACAGATCCCCTCTCTCATAACACTCCTTTTCTATTAGAAGTCCACATATTTCTGAGCCGATGTGACACCGGCATGTTTCTGATAAAAAGATGAGCATTCATTTATATGAACAGATGTTGGTTAAGACTTAAAGGGACTGTTTGCCCAAAAACGTGACATTTCTGTCTTTATTTCTCGGTTCTGAAAAACAGAGAAAGATATTTGTAAGAATGCTGGTTGGAATTCTTGGCCAGCATTGACTACCATAGCCGGAAACATTTCTTTATACATTTCTTTATACATTTCTTTGTTCTGTTGAACACAATAGAAGATATTTTGAAGAATGTAGGAAAGCAAACAGATCTGGGCACTATTGACTACAATTGTCTTTTTTCCCACTATGGTAGTCAATGGTGGCCAAGAACTGTTTGGTTACAAACATTCTTTCAAAAATGGTTCACTGTGTTCATCAAGCAAAGAAATCTATACAGATTTGGAACAACTCAAGATTGAGTAAATGATGACACAATTTCTATTTTGGGTAAATTGTCCCTTTAAATGATGCATGACAACTCCACACTTAACTTTCACTTCATAGCAGTATGAATATCATGCTTAACATCTCTTTTTGTGGTCTACAGAGGGGAACAGAAATCTAAGACAGGTCTAAGACAACATAAGGATGTTCATTCTGGGGTGTGCTTCTCCTTAAATAAAGAAGAGAAAGGCCAAATTGTCCTCAGGACTGAGAGGGATGAAAACAACAAGGATTGTTTGCATCTCATATTTACTCTCAGAATAGCCAAGGGATTATGTCCGTTTTGTATCCCCTGAAAGAAGCCTTTCCAGCAAGCACAAACAAGTCCATGTTTGTGGTACCGTTAGTGAGGATTTGGACGAAAGTCGTATTTTCTTGTAAAAGCAAAATAGATGAGAGCAGCGTTCAAAAAAAGCAATTTATCTTATAGAAGCGTAATGTTTGGGATTTATTGTTAACACTGTGCAAATGCATCAAACAAATGCAAATAAAATAGTCAAAGCATAGCTATATATAATTTCCCATTATATTGAACATATCAGAATTTCAGTGAGAAGTTTAATTAGGAATTTGAACATTTCTGAACGTCATTATTTGAACCTCAAAGTTTCTCAAATTGTTTGTTTCATTAAAATTTCTTCAAAAAAAATTTTTTATGGATTTGTAAAGGTTTTCCTATGTGGTCTTTTGTCTTAGACTTTATACACCAGGTGTTTCGGTAAAGCAGTTATTTGTCTTTGCCAACACTGCTCCCTGGTGGTTGAAAGCCAGTTCCTGTATTCCAGTTGATCTTATGCTAAGATATATGTTTTATCTTTCAGTATATTAACTTTCGGAATTCAGGTATACGCAAATTATACACAGAGTCTAAAGTGTACAGTAAAACTTTTGCGAGCAAATTGTAAAATCAAATGTAGCCTAATCGTAAAATACGTGTCTTGCCTGACAATATATTTTAAAGACGATAAACAATACGGTCACCAGGTGTCACTGTGACAGACAGAGTAATACAATACCTCTATTATAATACATAATGTATACAATATTTAAAATAATCCTCATTGGATAATTATATACTTATATAAACATATACTGACATAAACGCAATAAAGATTTTAACCCGTTTTGTCTTGTAACTCGTGGAACCTATGTAATTTAGTGATTTACTGTTTTGAATTAAAGACATATTTAGTGGGATATATGTAAAAATATATATAGTTTGCTCTTTTTTAGAAGCCCATTTTTTAGATGCATCATTAGATGGACTTAGATTCAAAGTGGTTCAACAAAGAGCCTATAGGTGACACGCATGAAGAACAATAAGAGGTTCTTTCGTGAACCTATGAAAAAAAATGTATTCATAACAGTATGATTAGATTAGATGTTTAGCTATTAGAACGGTTTTATTTAAGAATGTAAAGCACCAAAAAGAAAGTTCTGTTATTTACTTACCTTCATGTTATGTTTCTTCTTCTGAACATTAAAGGGAGCACAATATATTTACTGACACAATGATATTCACTTACATTAAATGATAAAAAGCAGTGTTAATATTCTTCTGAATTTCTCGTCATTTATTTCAAGAAACTTGTGTAGGTTAAAGATACAGTTTAAGTAAATGATGACAAGACCATAAAACTGTCCATAAAATCCTTATTTAAAAAAAGCACAACTAAGTTTCATTGCAATGTTATAATGTTACATTGCACATTATATGGCATGTTTAAATGAATCGAAACATGTTTCACAGTACAACTGTATAAAAAAGGTTTTTACACAGGACACGTGTACAGTCAGATGTGTCTGGCATTGACTAAAGCTTCAGGCTAAAACAAACCAGACACTAAATTATACTTTTCAACACTTAACCTAACGCTTGTGTTCTATTTTGTTGCATAAGATGGGGAAGGGACAACAATAAGAAAAATGAAAAACGTGCATTTTTGCCAAAACTTAAAGCATGTCAAATGTTCCTGGAGAATAAACGTTAAGCAGATGATTGCATAACTTCAGTGAAACCATGTGTTTTCCACAAAAATGAGAATAGGCCCGAGGTTCATGGTAATCTTCAATTATCTAAAGTCTACAAAAAAATGACATAAAATCCTTGTGAAATCAATTATCGGCAAATAAATGACCAAAACCTTCCAAATGGCCAAGAATCCAAAAAAGCAAAATCAATTGTCAATATTTAATTGTCTAGAAGTTGATGACAAACATGATTTATTACCTTTAATTACTGAACCGCAAGTGGATGAATTACAAACCACATGGATGGTGAAAAGTTTAAGCACTAGCCAGTCCAAGCAGGATGTAACTTAATATGTAATCAAATGAACTTAATTCAGTTATTATTTAAAAATAGATTAACTGTGAGCCAAAAATAATCACTGACTCCTAAATCATGACTGTCAGGTTATACATCATCTACACATGCTGCAAGTGGAGACATCATGTGATTCAAAGACCTGGATGTATTTTTCTCTTTAACAACAAATGGTGAGTGAGAAGGGCTGCTTATGTAAATATTATAGGAGCTGTTTTAGTGTACATTTACTATTTTATGAGCACTTTTGGAAACCAACCAAAAGAAAATGTCTAAAGAGTGTCAAATAAATCATGAGGTGTAGATTAATGTATCTAGAGTTTGGTTCCAAAACAAGAACTCATTTATATAACTCAAATTCTCATAACTCATAATTTACAAAAATCATGTTCTCAATTGTGCATTCCAATTAATATCAATCAAACTGCAAAATTGGTTTGTTTTGATTCAAGCCATAATAACTCAAAAAATACAGCTAACTAACACAAAAACATTATAACATAATAAAAAAACATGATTTCGAAAATTAAAAAAATGGAGTTCTCTCATTTTGGAGCCAGATTCTTCATAAAGGCCTAGTTTTTTGGTACAGTTAAAATAGTCGAACGGACCAAAGTTACTTTTTATTTATTTTATTTTATATAAAAAAAATCTATTTTTTATTTATATTTTAGTATTGTTTGTTATATTGTATTCAATATTTGTTATTTTATATTTTTGTATAGTTTATTTTGTATTTATTTAACTTTTACTGTGTTTTGTAATATTTTATATGTTTAATTATATTATATTTTTATTTTATATTCTATTATATTTTATTTGGATTGTATTGCATTGAAATTTCAATTCAATTCATTTTATTTCATTGAATTTAATTGCACTTGATGCGTTTAAAAGCAAATCAATATATGAAATTGGCTAAATTTGTATAATTTTAGAAGTTTATCAAACTTCATATTCTTATTTTACTTTATATTTTATATTATATAAATTGATGCGTTTAAACCGACGTCATGATTGCTAAATAAGTTTAATTTAAAAAGTTTATCAAACCTCATCAATTGTCCAATAAGAGTATCTCTTACAGCAACAACAAAAAGGATTTTGGGCTTAACTGCTTTAAAATGTTTTTTGACTAGCATATATAGCCTATGCAAAGTACAATAATGTTATCCAAACAAACATTTGTTTAAATTGACCACATTGACATGACTTTCAATACTTATCCACATATTTATCAAGAACAATCTTCAACTTGAGGGAGAATGATGTATTCAAGGACATACTGGCGATAGTTCACAAATTATACGACTGCATTATAAATTCCCTGGGCAACTATAGTACAAAAGCTCTCTGTTAATGTTAAATCATGGGCTCCACATTTGCATTTCTTTTCAATGTTTGCTTGCTTTATTTGTGAAGTCAATCATGACTCGGACGCTGGTTATTGACAGGGTGGTCCTGCATAACAGACCTTCTCCTTTCATCGAATCAGACGCCAATGGTGACTAAATCTAACAAAAGCAGTTCCAGTTCTGCAGCACTTGAGAAGAAAATCCTTGAGCTCTGTGGTCTAAAAGCAGGGTTATTCTACGCTGTTGAGTATTTCCCAATATTTGTATACACTTGGCTTATAAACACATGAATGTGAGCAGAGTATGTGGGCATGTTTGAGAGGATGGTTAAAGGGGTTTGTAAGCAAAGTAATTCATCTGACTAATTAAACATTAGTTTGAATGTAGACGTTACGTGTTTGCCTCTAACTTTAACAACATAAACCGCTGTTTATTCACAATTGTTTTTTCATATCGGTTTCTATTCTTCATAAGACTACAACATCATTTTTGCCTGAAGGTCCAAGCTGCTTCTTTCTGTACATAAAAGTACATTATGAATATTTTACATTTCTGTAAAGATTAATGCTCTGATAAAAATACTTTTTTGGAGAATGTCTGGTCTCCATAAATTGTATAAGGACATCTTCTTTCTGCTTAAAATCTCCTTTGGTGAAAAGAGAAAGCCATACAGGAACATTTTGAGTAGGGGCGTTCAACTGTCGAGAACCTCAAATGTTTCTCACATTTTTTGTTTCATTATAATTTCTTCAAAATAAATAGATTTTCAAAGGTTTCAAAGGCTTTTTAAACGTTAAGCTACATTTACATAAGTCTCTTTCCCTAAGAACATCACCGGTTCCCGAGTAAAACATACTATTAAGACACTGGATCTTTAATGTATTAAAAGATCTCTTTGACGGAGATCAGGTTTTATTTTTGTCCTTTCCAGCTTATTTTAGTTGAGTGCCAATATCTGTTTACATGCCAGCTCTTACTGAATCAGTGGCAATAAGTGTTAGAGACTTTGGATAGTTAGCCAGAATAAGTGAGGCCTACAGTACAAGTAGAGGAATTCTTCATTCAAACTACACATTTAAATCATAAAATTAATAATTTTCAAGACTTCAGTCTTATAAAAAACTAAAAGTGGTTGCTTGATGTATGCGGTGCATTGTTTAGAAAGAAAGGTCTGTGCTCATCTCCACATTTTTGTACATCTTCTCATACCGAACATTAAGATTTAAAAATAACCCCAAATATAAATTTTAAGGTAAATATCTTCTTGAATCAACAAAAGGAATGCTCATTAACCACAAAACAAATGCGTCTTTCTTCAGTAAAGCTCAAAACCATGGTGGTCTGCACTGCAGTTCATGACAGCACGCTTTGTGCTAGCCTAGCGCTGCCGCAACCCAGATCAAGTCCTTTTCCAAGTTTGACAGACATAATTGACTTTAATTGCTGAAGGACGTCTTTAAAACACAGTTAGAAACGTAGAGCGAGTCATTCGAGGGCAAACGAGCGAAGACAAAGAAGGTTTTCCACATGAATGGCACACGTCCACGTTTGTCTTTTTCTTTATTCAGCGCTGCCCTTACAGGTTTTCTTTCCAAACACATGTCATTTAAGGTGAAGTCATGAAGTAATTACATAGCTGTTTAAGGCACAGCAGTAAATATCTACACTGTTGTTTTGGAAAATCCAGAGATGTTCGAGAAACATATGCACATCATTTTGTGTTTCTGAATGTGAGCTAGAGGGAAAATTGCTGTTGTTATTGTTCAAACATTATATAACAAATAAATTGTCTAAGGGGCTGTGTGTCCATCGAGGCGCATTTACCCGTTTGAAAACGGCAGGAGCTCAGCCGAAAACGCCCGCTGCATGCACAGCGTGCCCAAAGTTGAGCATTTTTCAACTCTTGTCGCTCGGTCAAAAAATAACGCATAGTACCAACGTTGAGTGAAAAAATAAAATGTCATTTTGTGTTTTTTTTTAAAAGCGCAGGGTAACGGTTGAAAACAATTTAAAAGACACGCTGGCCGCAGGCGTAAACACCTCGGGGGACACACGGCATAAGGAAAGTGGAGTATTTCTCTTATATTTATGAATGTTTTTATTAAAATACATAAGCATATATGTAAATATGAGAAAATACTAAACACAAGATCATGAATACAGTCACTATAGATTTATTGACTAAAGAAACGATATAAGTTGCAGATGCTTCTGACTGGCATAGCCGTACATTAGAAGGATTAGAAGGTTATTTTTATTGTCACGTTGTAACAAAGAGATCAATGAAATTAATCGAAGGCGAAGGGTTATTCTTCATTACACTTTTGGGAAAAAAAACAACTTGCCAAACTGATTTAGCCGTCACCAGAATTAATCCCAGACACTTGTTCTGAATTCAATAATCTGAAGTCTCTCTGTTAATCCTTTTCTGTTGACTTTGGACATAGACCCTCTTTTTCCAAGGCCAAACTCTGAACAAAGGTTTAGAGACGTTTTTCACAAAGTTCTTGGAAATCTGGATGTTTGGTTCCAGAACGTCTCATAACTCAAGCAATGAGAACAGCGGTATTTAGATGCGTTCAGGTAGTCTTTGTTGTTTTCATAGTGAATTAACCTGATGACGTGCTGATATTTTCCCTTTATAAAAAATTCAATGAACCAAATGGAGTCAATAAAATACCATCAAAAAGCATCAAAACAGATTGACAAATATATTAAAATGGCAATGTATCATTAAGGACATCATGATGCTTGAATGTAGTGCTCCTTATAAGGGATGCCAATGCATGGTCTATTGTCACATTTCATTTTTGAAGCAGAGAGGATAAATTCAGTTTGAGAAATGCAGTTGTCCATTCCGTCTATAATATAGTCCAGCTGTGGTTGTACACACACTCACACATGTCTGGTTTACTATTTCCGTGGGGACAGTCCATAGGCGAGATGTTTTTTAAACTCTACAAACTTTACAAAGATTGTTCTGTAGAATTTATAAGCTTCCTTGCCCATGGGGACCCCAATTTTGGTCCCCACAGTGACACGAGTCCCCATGTGTTGGTCTGCATTCAGGTTAGGTCCCCACCAGGATATAAAACATGTCCACAGACTCACACGGGGTCCACTGGAAACTAACCTGCTTGATTCTCATAAAACCAATGAGAATTTCTGTTAATTTATATGCATTAAACACAATCACAACATTACAGATTAAGTCTACCTTTGAGAGAAAGTCATTAAATTTAATTCAATTCAATTTATTTATGTAGCGCTTTTTTTACAATGTGCTTTGGATCAATGTGCATTGATCTAAAGCAGCTTTACAGGAGCAAATCAGAAAAACAGAAAAACACAGAAAGGTAAAACACAGCAAAGTGCATGGTGTTTATAGAACAAGCAAGATCATTCTAATAAATGATATCTAATAAATAAATGGATAGATGCAGTCTCCCGGTGAGCAAGCCCACACTGCCCTGCTGTGGCGAGGAACCCAAACTCCAATGATGAACAATGGAGAAAAAAAAACCTCGGGAGAAACCAGCTTCAGCCAGGAGGGCCAGATCCCCTCTGACGTGTCATAGCTGCATTCAGTGACCCCGACCAAAAGCCACAGAGCAAACATGCACGTAGAAGAAGGAGACCCCACCACCCGTGACCCAGGTCCAGTCCGGTCCCACTCTGCGATCGACACCAGAAAACAGAGGAACAACCAGGGAAAAATATCAATGGTATAATGTAACTTTATTCCTCTGTTGTCCAACATCGACCACAAAACAAGACCGAACCAGACCCAAACACACCCCAACAAAAGAAAACCCGCACTCTCCACAAACACACACCCAGCAACCTCCAATCAGGGCCACTGAATGCAGCTATAACTTCAAATTGCTGTCATGTGATGTAAGTTTAGCATTAAACACCGAGTATTGTAACTTTAGCATTAATGTTACAAGTAGTCCGTCTTTGCTCTTGGTTGAGGATGGAAATACCTGACCTAGGATTGTCAGAAGGTCGCCTTTCTCTTGGGTGGTGATGGAATTGCCTGAGATGGAGCTGGGTTGGCCAGTCTGTCTGCAGGCTCTCGCAGGAGGATGCCACGGGATTTTCCGCTGTAGCTGTCATAATGTCTAGTTGGGGATGGGCATATAACATTCATCTGGCCCTGGCAGAATCTCTCCCTACCTCGGGATTGGCATCCCAAGGCGGGGGCAGAAAGAGAATAACTAACGTAGCTGCTGTTCATTTACTATGCATTAAATGAAAGTCTGGCTTAAAAGATGATGTGTCTTTAATCTAGATTTAAATTGGGAGACGGGTCTGACCCTTGAATAGTATCCGGAAGTCTATTCCAGAGTTTAGGTGCTACGTATGAGAAAGCTCGACCCCCTTTGGTGGATTTAGGTATTCTAAAAATTCATGAATTCATTGCTACCAAGGTGCAGCGGTATAGCCAGGTCAGGATAAGCCTGTTTGTTTTTTTAGCTTCCTATGTGGTTTTGCTGCTTTTAGTGCCTTTTTATAAAATTTTGCACTCTCTTTCAATGCAATTTTAAGGGACTCTAAATGGGTTTGTTTCCATTTGTGTTCTAGTTCACGCGTTTCTCTTTTTAGGGCGCGAGTGGTGGTATTGTACCGTGGTACTATTGTTTTCTCATGAATCTGTTTTTACTTTATAGGTGCGACCGCTTCTAATGTATTAGAGAAAATAGCGCCCATGTTGCTGGTCATGTCATAGAGTCATTTAAGTGCCATATCAGATTACAATTCATGTTTTTATCTCACCACTGTTCAAGAAAAAATTAATTACCTTTATATTTTATTTCATCTTTATCACGCATGGCTCACATTTATAATTAATGAAAACTTTGTTCGAATGAGACAAAACAAGTCTTGTGTGAAGCCAACTCTGTACATTTTGTTCTGGATTCTAGCAAATACTATACAGTGGGTTGAATATTATTGTTATTATGAGGAATAACACCTAATTATTTACTGATTCTTCCTTTCTTTAACTACATGTAAGCTGTAGGTCTCAGTGTGTCCTAAGGAATAAAAAAAAACAGTGTCCATTCATATTTTTGTAAATCTGTTTACTCCATTTAATATATATCTTAGTACTAGATGTATTTTGGTACAAGCTGTTTTTCCTTGTTTCAGATCACAACTATATTATCTCTGACAATTGATTCACAATTAAGTTAGAATAAGTTACAACAATTAATATCATACCTTGCAACAGAAAGTAAAAACACAGGCACATGCTAGAAAACAAATGACAACATCCCTGTAATATGCATTTCCACTAAATTATTAATGACGATATCCACTGCTGCACCTCATGTTTCAACACACATCAGGACAACATAAGGCCTACGATATACACTCACCAGATCACTTACAGAAATAGTGCAACATTCAGCGTATTAAGCACGGTGTTGTGAAGCTGTCACTGTAAATGCATGATGCTAAACAACAGCAGTAGGACTCACAGTGCAGGAAAATCTGCATGTGCCTAGTTAACATGATCACAAAACAAAACTACTGGACTGCTTTTGCAAGCAAAGTAATGACTACAGGAAGGAACTTTGTTAATACAGCATTGGGCCAAAGTAACAACATATTGTGATAATAACACTTTTGGAAACATTGGAAATGAATTCTACATCATCGTGAGGACGAACAAGCCTCTTTTACTGTTGTGCCACATGTTCTCTACAACATTAAGTATTTATTTACACACATTAAGGCAATTGAAACATTATCTAGTTTTGCAAGAATCTTTAGAGACAGCAGCCTAAATAAAATGTGTAAACCATAAAATAAGAATACTGGGCCTTGCTTATCAACTGTGTACATGCTTATGTAAAACCAGCATTTCTGTGCAAAATCATGAAGACTGAAGCGACATTTAATTTTTTAAAGACCATTAAGACATAATTGATAGTTAAGATGCGCGTGAAATGTCAATACAAGAGTTTGTGCATAAACCTTTTTAGGACGATTTGGAAATGCTTAATGTAAAGAACTAACTACAGGGGCGTGTTTATGAGTAAATGTGGTCCGCTTTCATTGTTTAAAATGTATTAATTAAAAGTAAAGTTCAGCCAAAAATGAAAATGCTGTCATTATTTACACAACCTCAAATTGTTTCAAATCTGCATACATCTGCATATATATTTAGAAGAATGTTTGCTATACCAAACAGTTCTGGGACATCAATGGCTACCATTGTAGCACAAAAGTATACTTTGGTGGTCGATGGTGCCCCAGAACTGTTTGGTTTCGCGCATTCTTCAAAAGATCTTCTTTTGTGTACAACAGAAAAAAGAAATTCATACAGGTTTGTAGGTGAATGAATGATGACAAAATGTTCCTTTCTTTGGGTGAACTGTCCCTTTTGCCCCATACACAATTTATCTAAAGAAATAAACTTCATTCAACACACAAGATTGAACTTATTTACATTAGACATCACTTTACCAGGAATGAGAAGGAATGCAACAAGGCCCTAAACAGACAGCCTTTGGAGAATTTCAGGACAACAAATGTTTTGAAACCTGGCCCTGTTTGACGCATAAACTTGACCTTTTAACTTCGAGGCGGTTTCAAACCACTTAATCACATGTTGTGAAGAGAGACGTTACGTTTTCAAGTCTTATTAACTTGGCTGAAAGACCACAAAGCACGTAGAGCATTACTGTGACACCAAAAGCAGATGTGACATGTGTGAACAACTTCAGAAGAATCTCATGGGAAATAAATGGGCTTCTCCCGTTAGAAGACAGGAAAACATCTCTGATGGAGGCAAGATTACCAAGTGTGTGTACGTGTGAAGCGAGGGAATATGTGTAAACAGGTACATCAAGATTAAAAGGCCTGTAAAACCAAAGTAAGAATGCAGGGAACTGGCCATGTCCTGAATTCAGACTGATTATTAAATGTAAAGTCCATCTGCAAGAAGTTTCCCCAAATCTGAAGTGGAAACGATGTGGATAAAAATCTCGCAACTAATTCAGATCCGGTACGGGGAGCTTTAGAGATGGGACTTGTGTTTTTGATGAAACACAAAACAGGTGGCCATTAATCAAAGCTAGCCCGGATATACACTGTGTGTTTGAGTCCCAGAAATAGAGAGACTAAATTGGTGCCAGACACCGCAAACGCAGATCCAAATCCACTCTCTTAACGCAAGACAATCTCTGCTCACATCTTCCAGCGTGTATTTCAGCTTACCGCTAACTGCTGCTCTTTAACATGTTTATGAGTGACATGTTGGATTTGTCAGCGTGGTTATGCGTCTGGTCTGCTACATGGAACTACGGCGGCAACTTCTCAGCGTTTTTAGACAGGCTGTGCAGGAGCGTTTTCTGAAAGCTCCTGTCAGATGCCTCGGGGACGAGAAATTCGATGAGCAGATCCCAGATGCAGTAAACAAGGTGCCTGCACACACAAAAAGAACAAAACAAGCTCAGTCACAGATCACAAGTACAGCTACACCCTGCCAAAGTCCCTTAAGGGGAAGAAGGATCACTCGGTGGTCATCTTGGTTAAACCCTATGCATATAGGCAACGCCAACCAAGAATAACTTCTACTTGAACTTGACATGACTGAAATCTGTCTATTTTTGTTTTAATAATACATTTGAACAAAAGCAAAAAATTTGATTGTTGCATAAGCTCAAATCACAATATTATTTTAAGAGAATATTTTTTATTCTACTCAAGCTAATGTGCACACATACAAACAAAAACAAATGACTGTTTGCCTCCTAAAAGGTGGCGATTTGTACTTATTTTACCATTCAAGACACATGTCCACTGTGCTTTGTTTGTCCTCAGCATTTCATAATGAGTTTTGGAGGATTTTCATCAATACAAGAATGCACTGATTTTATCTCAAAATTCTGAAACGCACCTGTTTATAGTGGGGTCCTGAAAGGAATCCACAACCATCTGCCAAGAGATCTTGTACTTCTCAGAACCGAGCATATCGGAGACCAGATCTGTAAAAACACAGAACCACACAATACATTCAGGAGATGGTGGCCAACGCTACGCTGCTGATGAACTACAGCGATATTTCTGAGCTTGTTCTGTTTTTGTTTTCATTCATTCACTCATCTCCTGATCAGTGCAGCTTTGCTTCTGGACAGCTGCTTTCTGAATCCCATACACTCTTAAAGAAATTACATCTACGTTTCTAACATTTTAGAAAATTGACTGTTCCTAATATTTGCAAGACTTTGAGTGAGCCAAGTGAAACATGTAAATGGTAAAAAAAAATATAACCAAAACCATTTATAGTGTATACTCCTAATATCCCCATAAGTCAGCATTATAGATATATCTCAAATCTATGACAAATACTCAAAAATGTGAATATAGGCATCTTAAGTGATGCAAATTATACATAATTTACCATTTAATTCTGAGAAATTTTAGCAGGTCTAGCAACACTTTCATTCATGTGCATGTGTATTATTTGGCGACCGACCTGGCAGTAGTTTCATAAGGGAGTGTTGGGCCTGTTTTCTGCTTTCTTCTTTCTGCTGCTGGCTGCGATGGGCCCGAGGTAGAGCCGGCAGATTACCTCCAGGCCAGATGGCCTCCTGAAGCACCCGTAGATATGTCACCCAATACTGCGTGCAGGTCAAGTTGGCAACACCCATGTCTAGCCACCTACAAGCCAATCAAAACAGGCCGCATTGAGATTTACACGAGGTCAAAGCATAGTGCAGGTGACTGACTGCTTGATGGTGGGAGTCATAATGAGATCCAAGTGACAACAAAAGAAAAGATTTTAGGGGACAAATGGAAGTTTGTTTTTTGACAGAAACATCTAAAATGGATAAATTCAGCATTGCTTGAAAAGCAATTTTGAACTAAATGGAAACTCCAACACACACACACAAAACCCTATAATCCATGTGTGATCAAAACATACAGGCTAGACGTCTAGAAATGGAAAGGAGAACTCCAGGAGAACATTAAGTAATGAAATCAATTAACATCAGGTCCTTGGACTCCGTATTTCACGATTGTCCTTCAAAAGGGAACATCTTTCAAATGTGCCATAACAGCGGATATTATCTGTTCCAGTTGAAATCTCTGACAATCCACACATGGATACAGTTGTATGAAATCCCAGCGATGAAACGTCATCTCATTTCACAGCGCCCATTCCGCAAAATTACTGTTGGCCGCTTCATACTACATTCAAGAAATTGCAGGTAACTGCAGGGTTGCATAACGTTAATGTGGATGAGATTGTGTTTAATATTTTAAGAATCAGTACCACTTTGGTAGACAGTCATCTAAAATAGAATTAAGGGCAAACAATGGAAACAAAATATTATAAAAATCTGCCACTATGGTGAAAAGCTGCATGAGTAGTACATGAGGCAATAGAAAAGGTTCTGGCACACTGTATAAACAATGAAAGTGTTTCATACAAAAATGAAAATTCTGTCGTCATTTACTCAATCTCTTGTCATATCAAACCTGTATGACTCTCTTTCTTCCTCAGAACACAAAGAAGATATCTCGGAAAAAGGTGGTAACCGAACAGCACTGGCCCCCATTCAATTCTATTGTATGGATACAAAACAAATGCAAGTGACTAGGGGCCGGTTTACAACATCATTATCAATACCTTCTTTTGTGTTCTGCGGAAGAAAGAAAGTCATAAAGGTTCGAAATGACAAGAGAGTGAGTAAATGATGACAGAATTTTTATTTTTGGGTGAACTATCACTTTAACTATGAAACTACCCCTTAAGTAAAAGTAAGTACAAGAAACATGTTGAGTGGAATTCAAAACCAGACTACATTCTTTGGCTTTGACAAATGTTCTTCTGCATCTTACGATGGAAAACGATGATATCATAACTGGTACTATATTAACATCTTGGACGCCTGATGAGTTTTACCCCTACATCTGTATTCTAAATAATCAACAGTTAATTAATGTTTACAATCATATCGTTAACCATAAGAAATTAATTGCGGTCTCTCGTCTGCAGAAGAATCTGAGCCAGATGATTTGAAGCAGCGTAAAAAATACATCCCGAAAATAAACAAGCAGATAATTTACCAACTGTAGTCTAGAGAAGTAACGTTGAAAACTACTTGGCCAGATGTTTTAAAAGTATTTGTTTTAAATGTTTTAAGTGCATGTACTTAAAACTATAAATATATATCTCGCCTAAGGCTTAAATAATATTAGCACTGGGGAAAAAACTTTCCCCACCTGAAGGATTTTTCCTCCGTATGTGAAGAGGGGCCCAGGATTTCCACGTGTCACTGATTGAACTGCCCTGCACTTCAATTACATAGCTGGTTTATTTTAGTACATACTCTTTGAAGTACCACACATGCTGCATAGTGACAGTGGCTGTGTGATGCTAAATAGCATCCATAAAAGCTCATAAATCCTGTTTACTCAATGCCTATACAGCAAGTTCGATTAGGTTCAATTTAGTAACATCTTTATTCTGTGTTAAATGTTGGGAAATGGTGTGTCGCCAATGGATTCCAAGGCCCTTTAAATTATAACGCATATAGAATAATGGATTACAATGGCCATTGAACTACAATTACTGTCTATTATTAATGTCCCAGATACAAGACATGAAATTAATTTACAGTTCCTGTCTAACAGAACACTCTTAAGACTGCATATATGTATTTGCATGTACATGTCTACACTGTAAGCCCTAATGTTGTTTGGACTTGTCATTTTTAATTGAGACAGAAATGTAGGACCTACAAATTAAAGATCTTAGTTCATTTAAGTTGTTAACCTATGAAATCCATACAGATAAAAATTCAAGTGCATGAAAAATTATTCTAAATTATTTAAAAATGCAACAAGAAACACGTCCTTGTCCCTGAATGCTTTCATGCCTGAACGATTTGGTTTTTTTTTTCAAAGAAAAAGAACTAATAGGATTTATAAATAAAATATATTTAGGTTGTGTTTCGCTTTAATTTTTTACTGTTTCTTTATGAAGTTTAACATGCTGTATACGAGCATCACATTATTTTTTATTTACCATCGAGCATTCTCACAAAAAAATATTTTCACACATATATATATTTCGGTACTAATACTTCTACGCAAAAATTACAAGGTAATGGCAAACTATGCTCAAAACAACAGTTTAACAAAACAGTTGCCAACTTTAGAATTGAACATGTGATTGTTTTTGTCTTTTATGCCCTGTGATACAGAAATTTCGAGAATTTTCTGACAGTGACAACAGGATAATAGTTTTTAAAATATGTGAAAAGTACAGTTTTTTTTATTTATAATACACTGATATATCGTAATTAATAATATAAGCCTCAAAATGTATTTGAGCTGCATATACACTAAAACTTTGATGCTATACATGAAATATTCCCACAATAATTAGCACCACAGAACTGTACAAGAACTATAAAAAGGTTGGGTTCATTTTTTTTCTTATTAGTTAAATAATACATTTTACTATTAGTGTTTTAACTTATTAGATTTATGGATTTTGTTTACACTGTAATTTTTTTCAAAACTGTTCAAAACAAGGACCCTGTTCAAAACATCATATTTCTTTCCATAATAATGAAGATATGTGACAAAAATACATTTTAATTTAATGACTGTCAAAGAAACACTTTTAGTTACAATAATATTGCGTACAATAAATAAGGACGAAATCAACTTATTTTAATCTACATGATCACCAAATCAAGTAAATCTAAATATAACCTTGTTTCCTCAATTAAACTGATGGAATGACTTTACTCAACTAAGTACAGTGAACTTATTAGGGTTTTCACTCTATTCCAAGATTTAAAAACATAGTGTTTGTGCAAAATGGCCATTCTGTTTAATTTAAAATGATGTTTTACAATAATAAATTAATCCAGAACTGAAGCAGTTTTAAAGGTCTCATGAACTGGCCTTGTTTATTGTTTTATACTGTTGTATGAGGTCTAGTTGTGACGTTTGCGTGATTTTTACATTCAAAGACAAAAACAATCAATAAGTAATAGGCTATTTTCTACACTGTTTTGAGGCCAGCTCTGCAAACACTCAGTTTTATTGGGCATGCTGCACTGAAGACTTTATAAGTAAACTCCCACCGCTTTTATTGGATAGCAGTTTGCATAGTTGGAGCCTTCTGTGAATTTGGACAGAGACGTAACGTTAGGTTACATATTAGCACCATTCACAGTTTTCGCACAGCATTAGTATTATCTGGAGACCTCATGTGATTTATAAATTACCTCCCCACATCGGTATTTCATGTGACGCATTTGCACGGGATGATTTTACTCAAATTTACTGACTTATTTCCTGGATGTGATGGCAAGGCTTTGCGTATAGTTTGTATAGCCTATAGCTGAATGGTCTTTAATGATATATGACCGTACCTGTCAGTATTTGAGTCCCGTGATCTCGAGTCTCAAATGTTACGAGAGTTTCCATGATAAATAAACAAACGGGAGACTCCCGGTAACTTATTGATATCACCCAGCAAACGAAATAATACCAAAACACTTCAAACCGGTTCCATTATTTGCAAATGATGGATAAAACCTTGAAAAATTATATATGAGCCCATCAAGTCACAGAGATGCCGATTCGCACAAGCTTAAGATCACAGACAACCTCTGCAATTAATACATATGAACAGAGGTCCCTAGGTAATAGCACATCAAGTGATCTCTAACAAAGCAATTGTGGCGCACAGTACAACAATTTTTTACTCGCATACGATTTCTGCACCATTCCTATCGGATCCAATATTGACGACACTGATTTTTCATTTTAGTCATTCAACAAATCCAGTGTCGATCTCTGCCTTGTTCACGATGGAATCCTCTGAGAAATTAAATGAACAAATGCTCCATGTTTTTCCCACATGAGCTGAAACGTCTTTAAAAATAAACTAACCCCACATTACTAATATCGGAATCCTAAGGAAGGTTATGCAGCGACTTTTTCTTCCACAACCAGGGATGGCACAATATTTAGCTATCTTTAACGGGATGTTTGTTTATTGCCTTCTCGCTCTATCTGGTTCCGCGCCACTTGCGTTACTTCAGAATTGTCATGCACAAACAAGTGGGCGGAACTAGAGAAGTAGTCGTTGATATTTTTCAATGGAGGCGGTTTTCAACCTATCAATGTCGTCATAGATAGGTGCATTAAAGAACCTGGCGTTCGCTGGGCCTGGTGTCAATAACAGATGTAATTTCAGTAACAAGGGCGTTATCAGTTCTGATACTTACATGATGTTCGCGTCAATACGATTCCCTCTCATATAACAAAAGCTCCGGTTAAAATTGTGATTTAATTCATGCATCCTTTGAATGCTTTTCAATATCATACGATTACCAGAGCTTATGTAGAATCTCATAGTGCGTTTGAAAACATACGTAACACTAGAAAACCTCTGATGTAACGTGATGGAACCAAAACTAGCTGTTTCCGAACAACAAGCAGAGCGTTTTATTCCATTAATGGCATTTCTGCCATTTAAAAAGGCCAGTTCATGTGGTCTGGCACGACTTAAAGAGAGACGCACAATATAAGTGGGAATGCTTCTGAGCCAATAGGAGTGGAAAACAAGACCGTTTGAAGCTTACCAGAGCCAATTAAGTTTAAAGTACCCTTTTCAAATTTTAATGCGAGCCTTCACTTCTGACACTCCAAAACATATACATGATAAGTGTATTCCATTTGAATCCTTGCTTAATCCGCATCTTGGATAAACTTGGAAAAACTGATGTGCTGGAATGCTAATTCGAGTAGGAACTGTAGTCTGAATGGTACGGAGCTTCAATTAGGAAATGTTAACTGACTGTCTATCATTTCAGAGAGAAAGTGCAACAACCTGTAGTCAGTCCTGCAGAGAAACTGAATTAAACGACCGGAGGAAAAATAGTTTTACAATTCTTCAAAATAAAAAATGAAATGCTGAAATGCTGAAATGAGTATTCTCAAAGTACCTGGATGGTCTACTCTTTTCGGTGAAAATTCAAAGTTTGAATCCATGGACACTTAACAGCTGATATTACCCACAACTCACCGCAAGAGGGTAGAGTATAGTGACGGTACACTGCATTATTAAAATTAAATAAATAAATGTTAATATACAGTAACATTTAACAGTAACAGTGTACAGTATACATTTACATATGAAATAATGAATGAATAAATACTTCACCCAAGAAACAAAATTTCCGCATGTTTCACTCACCTTCTAAGCAATCCTATACGAATATGACTTTCTTCTCGAAGAATAATGCAGTTGGAGATATAATACAATGTATCCTTTTTCTTCCAAGCTATAGAAAGGGAGTGAATGGGAGCAATTTTTTGAAGCTTCAGGCAAACGATGGTGACAAAAAGCTCCCTTCTCCTAGGAGTATCGTTTTGGAACAAAAAGAAAAATGCTGCGTTAATCACCGGAACTTAAATGCCTGCGACATTTGCCGGAAAAACAAGCCTCTGGTTCATGCGCAGCCGAGGGATAACAGAAGTTAGACAGTATTGTTAATATCATGGTCAATATAGATATTACTCTTAAACAAACGCATTTCAGAAGACCTTTGTTAAGACCACTGAGTCTAGTCAAGCCGTTCTTTGATCGATGGATGCACTTTTTGGAGCTTCAAAACTTGCCCCCATTCACTCCCATTCTACCGCTTAGAAGAAAAAGGATAAGTCGTATTATAACTTCAACTGCATTAATCTTCAAGGAGAATTTCATATTCGTATAGGATGCTTTAAAGGCGAGTAAAACATTTGGAAATTTTCATCTTTGGCTGAATTATCCCTTTCAATGCAAGGAAGTGCTTTATTTTAATGTTTGTGACCGTTCATGATCAAAGTGTCATCAGGGCAACAATGGCCACTTTCGTTTCTCAGTAGTATGTCTCAGTACGTGCATACGGTTTTGCTACGCAATAAACTTGCATAACAAAAGCAGTACATACTTTAAGGGCATAGTGTAGGTGTAATTATGATGCAGCAATTGTGTTCAGTCCAGTAAATAAGGTTGTCATACCATACCATACCATAAACCTATCTTCGCAGAGCTGTGCCATGTTCATAGTATAGAAATCTACAAAATAAACCAAATTTCCTTAATACACTGATGATACACTAGGTTTCCCAAAGTTATTTTCGACCACATAAAAGTGTTTCGTAACAACTTTTCTTAGTCCCTTATTGGACAATTCTCCCAGAAAAGCACACGCCACGGCAACAGGACAGCAGGAGAAGGAGCATGCACAGACATCACTTTCACTTGTGTGCAGGAGAGAGAGAGCGAGAGTGAGAGAGAGAGAGGAGTATATGAGAGTATATGATCGCGAAGTTTGGGTCATTGTTTGTTCACTGCATATGGGTGATGAATGTTATATATGGGATATAGATGTGGATATAATGCTGGATTTGGAAATTGTGTGTGAAATTGATATATGGAGCCGGCCCAGCAATAAGAGCTACTGGACATGAACCGCATGCAGTGAGTAAAACTGATGCGTGTGTTTTGTTGACAATGGGTGCATAAATGCGTTGGTTCAGCCTACCCCTCCCCCCGTATGAGCCGTATGTTTTCGGAAAAAATCGTAAAGCTGTATCTATCTCTTATAACTGTGATCAAACAAAATACTCTATAGAGAAAATACTCTATGAAGATACAAAGTATGCAATACTACTCTATAGGTACTCAAGAATAATATGAGATTGGCAGATACACTGTGTTACGCCCACTTTAAATGTGTACCTAAAGCAGCACGTAGATGGCAGCAATCATTTTTCTCAGTCAGTGAATCGTTCAACCAATTCGTTCCAAACAATAAATTTATTCAAGAATGAAACTAGTGCTCTTGATGAATGACTGAATTATTATCTCGTTGGAGTCATTCAAAACAAGGATTCATTTAGGAGAGAAAACTGCACAAAGGCAGATGTAAGTGTTTAAAATGAACGTTAATACGCATATGCAACATTACTGACGGTACTACGATACTACAGTTTAAAATAGAGAAAAATCGCAGGCATTTTAAAGCTTTAGCATTGCGATGCTACCATAGCACCGTTATACTGTGTTTAACCCTCGATATAATGTATAAGCCTATGCCAGAAATCTTCTGTCTAATTATGGGTCTCAATCAGATCTGCACATCTGGCCACAGCAAATTTTCCTCATTTTCCTAGAGCTGAACCGGTCCAGCTCAGTCAAGTTTCATGGAGATCATGAGCGTTGGGCCTTTTTCAAGTCCTCCCAGAAATTCTCAACTGGATTGAGATTTGGACTCTGCCTTGGCCACTCCAGGACATTAACAATGCTGTGTCGAAAACATTCCTGTACAGCTTTGGCTTTACGCTTGCGGTCATTCTCCAGCCTGAATACATATGTTCTCCCAAATGTCTTTAAGAATCCATCAGGTTTTCCTCCAGGATATCCCTGCATTGATTTTCCTCTTCCAGGGCCCATGGTAGAGAAACGTCCTCACAGCGTGATGTCACTCCCAGCTTGTCTTAAAGTGGAGATGCACAGTGTTTGGCTCAGACCAGACATGGAGTTTAGTCTGATGGCCAAAAAAATCTATTTTGTTCTCATCAGAGAAGAAGAACATTCTTCCAGCTGGATTCGCCGTCTCCCACATGTCTTTTGGCAAACTTCAGCCAGTAAGTCAGATAATATAAAGATGTTAATAGTGAAACACTAGATTAATATTTGTTGCATGTGCAGTCTCTCCAATCCCAGACACTTATAAAGTTACAAGCTTTGAAGCAGTCACTGGTGTCTAGGTGGCCTCAATCACCAGTCTTCTCCTTTCATGGAAATCTCGCATTAAACCCCTGCCTTGTACATTTCAATAACTCTTTCTTAAAAATTTGCCTGGCCAGTTGTTCATGGTGTAAGCTCTGCCACATTACTGACTCACCAGAAGCAAGACCTTCCAGATAGAAGTATACTACAATTTAACCCATTGCCTATTTAGGTGAGTTTTAAAAGTAATAATAAAGGAGTTGAACACTTAAGAAATCAATCATTTTGGCTTTTATATTCATAATTATATTAGATCACAGGACTGACTTTATCTTAGGAATCAAGTCTTCTTTTACTTTAGTATTTTTTTATTTGTCATAGGAAAATGCCAAATAAGTTTACTGTAAAAAAAATGCTAGAACACACCACACATAAGTAATACAATCCTGGCTTTGTTATTAATATTCTGTTATTATTTACTCACCCTCATGTCATTTAAGACATATAGAGTTCATGTGTGGAACACAAAAGAAGATAATTTGATAAATCTGGTTTTGTGTCCATACAAAGGGGTTCAGTGTTGTTTGGTTACAATATTCTTCAAAATATCTTATTTTACATAATGCAGAAGAAAGAAAGTCATGTAGGTTTGGAATGACATAAGGATGATTTGATTTTGGAGTGAACCATCCCTTTAATGCCTAAAAACCTCAACCGTTTTCCAGTTTTTCCTTAGTATAATGGTTAAACCTTAGAACTGTCATTTATTTTTTCCTTCATTATGTGTGTGGATCTTTTAAATCTTTTCTTCAAATGGGAATTTAAGGTCTACGCACCTCATTTGGACCATTTTTTTAAGCACATTAGGCCCCTGGTTATTCTATAACTTGCTGGGAAGTCAGTGTCCATGAAATGACACACAAGGACTAAAACTCATGTTAGTGCAGGTGTCTGTAACAGGTGTCTGTTTAGACTAATAACATAAAGATCCTTGTCCAAATAGAGGCAAAAACAGAGACCAATTCAGGTCCTGCTTTCCCGAATGGAACAAAATGATCTACAGTATATGAGAAGCCAAGAGCTGAACTGCATCAATTTGCACTGTGAAATACTCAAACACTGGACTGGGAGCCAGTTTTTTAAAAAGCCATTACAGGATACCAGTCTGTTTCAAAACCCAGAGGAATGTTGGACCAAAACTTCCCATCTTTCCAAAATCCAAATTATCTGGTTTGTCTCAGACTAATCCATCTCCATCCACAGCTATTGCAAAACGACAACATAGCTTCATCCCAAACTAGACTAGAAATAGCATGTCCGCATGTATACCAACTCGTATGGGTACAGTTGTTTCTAAAGAATCACAGCTGATGCATCTACCAAAAAAAATGATAAACACAGACTCAGAGACGGCGAGATGAGATTAAAATGTCATAACTGAGATTTTCCAATGATAGTTAGAAAGACTGTGTGGTCTATTTTCAGATGGGCCTTCTGAGAATTTAGACCTATAGATGTTTAGCAAAAGATAGTTCACCCCACAAAAAATCTTCTCCTTTATTTACTTATCTTCATGTCGTTCCAAACCTGTATGACTTTCTCTTTTCTGCAGAACACAAAAGAAGAAATTTTGAAGGATGTTGGTATCCAAACAACACTGTTCCCCATTGATTAACATTATATGGAGACAAACCACCGAAACATTTCTCAAAATCTATTATTTTGTGTTCCACATTGTACATACTTCTTAATCTAAATAAATATGCCCATGTAAGGCGTTATAAAAGGCCCAGATGAAATATCTTTGCAGCACAGTGTCGTAGAGACATGGGAGTGGGCTCATTTCACTCAGGCAACCTATCAGTCTCTCAGGATCATCTCGAAGCTATGAAGCCACGCCAATAGCAACCATTTACAGCAACCTAGCAAGTGATTCCATAAGTTCCCATTATAAAAAGCCCAGATGGATATCTTTGCAGCACAGTGTCGTAGAGGCTCATATGACTCAAGCAACCAATCAGTATGCCAGGAACAAAACATATTAACTTTGCAACCATTTAACAAGACCTATATCTCTGCATCAGAACACCGTAGAGACACAGGGTTGGTTCGTTTTACTCATAGCTTAGAGTATAATCAATTGGCAGATGCCAAGCCACGCCCATAGCAACCAAGAAGATTAGTTTAGCAGCCGTTTAGCCAGACCTATATCTCTGCTTCAGAACATCGTAGTGACATGGGATTTGGTTTGTTTCACTCGTGGCTTAGAGTATGATCAATTGGTAAATGCCAAGTCATGCCAAAACAAATGAGCCTAGCAACCATTTAACAAGGCCTATATGTCTGGTTCAGAACATCGTAGAGACATGAGGGTTAGTTACATCTACATTTAGCAGAAAGCGAAACTTTTATCCAAAGCGACTTGCTAATGAGGTAAACAATGGAAGCAATTGGAACAACATAAGGACTACAAAAAGCATAAGTACAATAAAACTGGTCTCATACAGCCCACAACAGTATAAGAAGGTACGTTTTTTGGGGGGGATAGAAAGAGCGCAAAAAAAGATAGAAGTCAGATCTGATCGGTCAGGTCCTGACAGAAGAGATGTGTTTTCAGACGATTCTTAAACATGGCCACAGATTCTGCTGATCTTGTAGCAGCCGGCAGATCATTTCACAAATGTGGAACTGGTCCAGAGAAGGTCCGTGAGTGATTTTTTACCTTTTTTAGATGGCACTATATGTTTGTTCGTCAGTTTGTTTTACTCATGTCTCAGAGAATGGTCAATTGACAAATGCCAAGCCACGACCATAGCAACAAAAAAGATTTGCCTAGCAACCGTTTAGCCAGACCTATATGCAGAGTTTGGCCACCGTTACCACCACTCTTGTTAAGAAAATGTACCTATCTTGTTCTGCTTATTACACATCAGCTTACCAAGTAAACACATAAATGGCCATGACATATTGATTCCTACCGTGTAACTTCTTAAAACCCATCTCTTCTGTGAATGCTCGACAGACAAAAAAAAAACTAACCCACTCTCAGCAGGTAGTGGTCTTACATTTTGTTGAAACTAGTAACTATATATTAGCTACTAGTGTATTATTGCTACTGTTTGACATATCGCTTTTTGCTCCTTGAACTCTTTGTATGTCGCTTTGGATAAAAGCGTCTGCTAAATGACTAAATGTAAACGTAATTGTGACAATTATACATAACATCTGGCCATATGAGAATCAAGTATTTCTCAATAGTCAAAGTTATTTTTTTCTGATGAATTCAGATGACAGATGAATTCAATCAAGACTATAATAAATAACACATTCCAATGTTATGATGTTCTGTTCATAACAACTTTAATAAATAGCTCAAATTGACATTGGGCTTCTCTGCCTCCTAAAAAAACCATAAGAAAACATATGAATCATGAAATGCAAAACCATAAGAATATTCAAATGCAAATCTACAAAAACAGGGAACATTGTGTAGCGTACTTTTAGAAGTAAGTGAGGTTGTCATTGTGCGTAAGACAAAATCAATGAACTGCTGTTGCTGTTTGACATGAGGGTGACAATGCATAACCATGGATGGACATGCTGCAGACATCTCCAGCATGACGGATCACAGAAAGACAAAGCTTTCACATCAGCACAGCACAATGTCATGGTGCTATATTCACAGCAAAACAAGTTAAGGACACATTATGAATAAAATACGTTATTGTGTATCTACATGCATGTTAATTATTATCATGTACTGTATAATTCATCTTCATCCAGTATCAGACAGAGGACACTGCCACCAAGTGATTTTACATACACCAATTCTCGCTAATCTACAACAGCACTTCTCAATCTCAGTCCTGAGGATCTAGCATCATGTATCACTTAGATCCAAATCTAATGAAACACACCTGAGCCGGATAATCAGAGCCTTTATGTTTGCTTGAAAATTACTAGCAGGTGTATGAGCGCAAGACTGATGCAAGAATCAGCAACGTACGTAAATGTCAGAACCTGTTATACAAGAATGGATGTTTGCGTGTTTGTCTAGAATGGATAGTTACTGTAAGTCAGAGCTGGTGAAGTCATTTCCGAGCATTTGTTAACATTTACAGTTAACATTCCACAGTTGTTATCAAGTGTACAGACATACGTTTAAAAATAATCCTCACGCTATTACCGTAACCATATTTATTTCTCGGGCGGTTTACGATAATACACCCACAGTGATAGCTGATCCATTGCTAAAAAAAGCACAGGTCAAATATTTATACAACTTTTTTGCGTTCCCTATGGGTTATTTCATAAATGAATACAATCACAAGCCTCCTGTCTGAGATCAGTGTGGCAGAACATGTTCATTTCTGTGTGGAAACATCTTGGGATAATTAGGCACACAAAGACATCCGGCCCAGTGCTACAAGAGCTGCAGACGGCGGGTGAGCAAATTAATTCCTTCCCTCAGATCATGTCCGCAGTGTCTGTCTTCACACAGGCACGAGCGGCAGCTGGTTTGTTTTTCTGCCTTGCTTGTTTCCACACGATCACATGCTTCCTAGTGAGTCCGATATGTTTTTATTTAGATTCTCAAAAGCACACTCGCTTAGTCGTCTTCCATGTTGCAGCCAATTCATATGATACAGTCACGTGTCACATTTCAATAGACTGATTTAAAAGTTCAATGTGTAATTTTATGAAGGATCTATTGACAGGAAATATGTCTTCAGAGCTTTATGTTTACATTTCCTTTGATCTATTTCTATCTACAAACACCGTGGGTCCCTTTGCAGTTCTCCATGTTGTTTCTACAGTAGCCCCTAATGGACAGACTGCTCTACAGAGCACGTTTCAGAAATACGTTATCCTTTCAGTAAAGAAGCAAAAAAACAGCGGCATCTTAGTCCTGTGTCAGCCACCGTAGTGCTTTGGAAGGAAGGGGTGGAGTAAGTAGCTGGTTGCAGTTTAAAATTTGCCACTAAATTTGGATGAGCTTACAGTTTAGCGGAGGCCTCTTTTCTTGGAACAGTTTTTCTTTAAAAATATACTTATCTTGCATACAGTATATGTATGACTGATATATCCAATTCTAAAATATATATATGGAACAGCCTATAAATTGTTTCAATCAGTGCAGTTTTATTATTTCCTAAGAATAAATTATATATTAATTAAATATACAGTAATGTGCCATAATGCATAACAGGGTTGAATGTTTTAGTGAATCACATTTGTGACCCTGGACCACAAAACTAGTCATAAGGGTAAATATTTCGAGACTTGAGATTTACACATTACCTAAAACCCGCTTGATGTATGGTTTGTTAGGAAAGGATAATATTTGGACAAGATACAACTATTTGAAATCTTGGAATCCGAGAAATTATTAAAATTGTTCAGCAGAGACAGTGTAGTTGCTAAAAAGAAACAGGTTTGTTTTAACTAGTTTCAGCCTCAGACATCACCCCCACAATCCTTTGGCTGAACGTCTGATGCATACTGCACACTTTTCCGGAAAAACTTTTCAGCACGTTCGAAGTATTCATCTGATTGGTTTAATTTCATAGGATTTCTGGGAGACATGCATGTCGCGTTCTTTAACGGTCCGCTTGGAAGCATCAAAGCCTTCTGATCTAAGAAGTAAGCTGTCGTGTTTACAGCGGTTGCTATAAGAATCCATCACGATCGAGTAAACGCTCAGTTGTTTAAAGTATGCGAAGTTCATGGCATAAACGTTATAATCTTTTTTTTTCTGTTAACTTTTGACACGTTCGTGAATGTGCATCTGTCTTTTAATGCGGGGAGATTTCCACGCCTCTAAACATGACGCGGCACAAAACGAAACATGTTTGGTTGATTTACCTTTCAAACGAAAGCGCCGATGAGTTCCAGACCGTCAGTAATGAAGGTCTGGCTACGCGAGACTATTTTTAAATGCTCTCTATTGGCTTCCCGCTGTATTGACTTTTTGGAAAGTAGATGAACACAAAAGTGGAAATTCTAAGCATTAAATAGATACCACAATAATAATTTTGTTACAATACAAACATTTAAGTTACAGGCTAGAACTCTTACTAAAGCCAAGCCAGAGTCTAGAATAAAAAGGATCAAGGTTACGAGTAAAATTTAAAGAGTAAGTAACATTAGATCTTGAAATGTCTGTAATGTTGCCGTGTTTGAAAGTAAGCAGTCTGCCAAGTTGTTAGTCCGGAGGTGAATGACTAAAGTTGTTGGCGAGTCGACTCAGAATCACGCAAACGGGACGTGACCTAGTCCGAGTCTCTAACTGCCGCATATCTACGTCACTAGAAATAGACCCCATCTACGTTTTCCTGGGACTGCCACTAAAACTTCACTCTCCTCCCCCGAACACTGTCGCTCGTTAGTGATGCGCCTGCATCATATCTAGAAGCTGTGTTCTATGTTGTGAAACTACGTGCGTCTTATTTAAACTACCAAAGGAAGAACTTCTGAGGAAACAATGGTTACAATTCATTTTTCAAACGACACCAAAGCGGTATAACCCCAGGGTTTTACTGTGCGCGCGTCATTTTACCGAAGATTGCTTCAATAATCTTGGCGCATTCACTGCAGGATATGTTAAAAGACTATACTTGAAAGAGGGGGAAATACCAACTTTATTTGGACCTGTTAGCTCCACCAAATCACAACCTGTAAGCGTGACTATTTATTTTTGTATTAACTTCAAGAAATATTTGTGTCCCTTATGTCTGCATTTAGCTAATGCATATAACGCTAACGTTAACATGTACTGTTATTTCTGAGGTATTACAATTAGTTTATCAAGCTATGAACTCAGCTAATTTTAAGTGTGTAACAACTTAAAGGAGTGGGAAGAAGGAGACAGGAACCGGCGAACATTTAACCAACTTTTTAATCAAATAAACAAACCACAAAACGAAGGTAAAATGCCGGCAGCTTCCTCACGGTCGTCTTCCAGCCACATAAACGTAATAAACCATATCGTAAAGTCCAGGCATGGGCCCCTCTTATCGTACACTCCTGTCGGTTGTCCTTTTATGCTGCCGATCTCCTCCGTGAGAGATGCGAGACCAGTGCAATGCACGGCAGTCTATTATCTACTATCACCTTTGGATGTTTCTTCATCAGACTCTGACTCAAACTGTTAAGGTAAAATCCCTGCCATCTCTTTCTATACACTGTATCAGTGGTGGACAAAGTACACAAACCATGTACTTGAGTAAAAGTAGAGATACCCAAGGAAAAATATTACTCAAGTAAAAGTAGATGTGCTGCCTTTAAACTTTCACTTGAGTAAAAGTACAAAAGTATTTAGCTTCATATGTACTCAAGTATCCAAGTACTATTATTTTGATTAAATAAAATAATAAAATATATTTTATGTGCTTTTCTTTTAGCATGTCATTAGAAATACAGAGTATTTACAGAGTATATTATTTTCAGCATAGGCTTAGTTAGATCATTCTTGCAAAATGTTCTTATAATATAATCATTGTGTTCCAAACTTGTAATAATTACTTTAATTAGCTCATTGTTTCCTTCTTTAAATTAATACATGATGTTAGCTATAACAGCATGATTTGTATTATCTTAAAACTGTACATTAATATAACTTAGACAGTCACCTCTGATAACAGATCACTCAACTATTATGTAGACAAATTCAAGCTGCTTTGAAACTATATGTATTGTGAAAAATGCTAATACAAATAAAGGTGAATTGAATCGGTGCAGCCTAGTCAAAATATAATTAATTTAAATTCCAACATAAAATGTTAAATTCGATTGATTCCCATTTCACAATATCAGAGCACTCAGCTTGAAAAGTTTCAAATTCAAATATGAAATAAGGTGAAACAGCTAAGTTTACGTAGCTGACGACGTGTACAATGTTCATAGCGTAACAGTCTATATTTTAACCAAAATGTGTTCTGCAAGATACTGTTAGATTTATATCTCTTTTTTTAAATGAGTGAAATTAAAATGTCTTACCTCTATGTTTTCCTTAGATTGGAAGGCGAATTCTTGTATGAAGAAATTTTACAGGACCGAGGCAGGCACTTAAAAATTAAAGACTCGTTCTTCTTTTCAACGATTTAAAAAAAATGCCGTAAATAAGGCCATGGGTTTTGTGGCAAGTTAGATTCTGCAGTTTCTTCCATGATTTCACTAAAGACATTGGCAGTCGAAATGTTATGTTGTTACAGACAGTTGTAATGATGTGATGAATCTGATGTGTTGAATCGTATGTTCGCGCTAAGTACATAACGTTACAAAAGGCGACAACAGGGGCAAAACAAAACAAATTCAAAATAAAGCGCGTGATGTACTGTGATTGTGATTTACCAGTTAAGTTTTTACTGACTTATAAATAAAAAGGAATGACTGGTTTTGAAAATGTAGTAGAGTAAAAAGTAAGATATTTGACTTGTAGTGGAGTTAAAGTAAAAGTCTCCCAAAATTGAAATACTTGAGTAAAGTACAGATACACAAAAAAAACACTTAAGTACAGTAACGAATTACATTTACTTCGTTACTGTCCACCACTGCACTGTATATAATATCGTATATAATATCCAACCGCCTGTGAACCGTAATGCCAGTAATGATGGTAGGCGTTCCATTTGCGATACTAGATGAACGCGTTTGACCAATCACAGCAGAGTACACCATATGACCAATCACATGACACTAGGCTAACGGATAGGAGGGGAATCGCGTAACGAATCATTTGAGATTCAGTCAAGTAGTGTAAGAATAGCTGCCTATTATTACGACAAGTAATGTTTTACACCTTGTTTGTAGATAAACTTCCATAAACCAAAGTAGGACCTTAAAAATCATATGTCACTTACTCTTTAATACTGTTCCTCTCTAATAAATACAGTTAATTGTGATATGATTTTTTTCTAAACAAATGAACAAAATTTCATATTGTACATCCTACGTAAAATTCAAAAACGTGGAATTTACCAGGTATTGAAAGTAATGAGTAATAATTGTAACCATAGCACAGATGCTAGGATCAAGATAGATTTTAACCAAAACCACAAGCAGCTGTGTGTTAATCTTACACAATACAAAACAAAACCTTTTACGTAAAAGCCCCTTAATAAGCTCTATCTGTAGTTTGTTAGTACCTATTCATTTTTGCGCGGCCAAGCTGCTTTCCAGATGCCAAACCATGATTAGTTTGTAAGTGAATTGGTAGCGATTTTCTAAGCAATTGTAAATGTAAACAACTGTGCGACTGCAGATCTTACGATAGACGGTTTAACAATTCCTGATTTGATGTTTTTCATTATTTATAACAAATAATCAAACACTAGAGGTCAATTTCCAAACCTTGTCATTGGTTGCACATTTCTGAGAACAAATGCGACATTCTGTTTACGCTGGTAAGCTAGCTGGATGAATATAACAATTCATAAGGAGAATTACTTTAGTAGGACACTCAAGTGATAAAAAAGTCATCGCATTAAGTTTTTTTAAATCGCTGAACAAAGAGCTACTGTACTGTTCAGCTGTAACAAAAAGAGAAACATCTCTTAGACATTAGGTCTGTCCAGCTATTTAGAAAAGACATGGGCCTTACCCCAGCTTTCCCCTTCGATGGCTGTTCGCCATAAGCTAAACATGGCAGGATGCCTGTTTGCTAGCAGGTGTTTAATACATGCCTGCGCAACCGAGCCATCTGAAACGGCTAGACATCACACCACGAGTATCTGCGAAACAGATGCGTACGAAGCTGAGGGGTTTGCGTGTACGATTTAATGCGAGGCCTGGCATTTCGGCCCAAATCCTCTTGCACAGGCAAGATGGGTTTAAAGACACCAAGAAAAAAGCCAACCTTTTATAGCACAAAAAGTCACATTAGAATTGCATTCTTGCACCGCAGGATAAATCTATAACTTTCAGACATGCGGTCATCGCTAAACTAAGCAAAGAAAAGTGTTTTAATTAAAGCCGAGCAGAAATCTTTAACCACAAGCTGAAACCAAAGCTGGAGTTGAGTGCTCTGCGGGACGTCCCGTGGTTGTTATTAACTCCGGAGAAGTGGATCAGTTGATGGGGAAAAGCCTTTTGCTGACAGTTTTAAAATACATGGTTCTCACTTCCTACATCAAGCTGTCATCGATCCGTACAAGCCAACTTGTTTATTAAAGCAGTTTTCAGGTCACACCTCATTGGGTCTGATGATAGCTGGACGCAACTCATAACTAAATGTGATAGGATCTTATGCCAAATGTAGTGATGTGATATGACAACAATGTAACATAATAATACTATTTCAAGTTTAAATATTTTGACATAACAGAATTAAGGCCCAATAAAAGAATGGCAAAACTGGACATGTGACATGCACAGCTTCAAATACTTAAAACTATCACAAATCCATTAGACTGAGAGATTACTTTAATTTACTTAAAGAGTACATAACATGAGATCATGAAAATTACATTTTATGCAGTGTGTAATGTTGCCGTAAGTTGTAAATCCAAAGGCATATGAATAAGATATAGTTATTGGCCTGGAAAAAATGGAGTCGACTCTGAATCATGCCTATGAGTTGCCCCTAGTCCGATTTGCAAACCGCCGCGGATTAATGTCACTACATGTAGTCCCTACCTACGTTTTGCTAGGACTGCCCGCGATCATTCGCAGTAGACCAATCACAGCAGACTAGACCATCTGAAAAATCCCATCAGACTATGCTAGCAGAAAGGAGAGGATTAAAAAAATGAATCACGAAACGAATCAGTTGAGAGTCAGTCAAGAAGTAAGGTAAGAAAAACTGCCTATTATTACGAAATAAGTGTGTTTTTACACCTTCTATTTAGATAAACATGTTGTTGGACACTCCATAAACCAAAGTAGGACCTTAAAAATCCCTAGCTATGTACTGTTTAAAAGGGAAAGTGCCAAAAAATAAATCATCATTTATTTACCCTCAAGTCGTTCAAAACCTATACTGTAAGATTCTTTTTAGTGAATGAAAAAGAAGATATTTTAAAAAGTAATTGTTCATGCAACAGAAGTCAATGGGGGTCAATGTTGTCTGGTTACCAACAACTTTCAAACTAACTTATTTTGTGTTCTGCAAAAGAAAGTCACACAGGTTTGAAATGACATGAGGGTGAGTAGATGATAAAATAATTTTCATTTTTAGGGCAAACTGTCACTTTAAGCTTATTCAACATTTTGTCTAAACAAATGTCTTATTGCTTTTTAGTGACCCTATAAATAAAGGCTTAATAGGAAAAAAATATTTATATTGTTATTAATTTATTTATTTTCTTTGTTTTGCACTTTTAAATCCCCAAAAATGGTTTCCAGCTTCAAATGAAAATTTTCAAATATTTTAAACCGGCTGTATTCTACATTTTGAAAACCTTAAACCTTAAACCTTAAATTTTCAAGATCCAAGCCAGTCTGATAAAAAGGCAATTACTCACATGATCAAAGGATGGTTTTATCCGAAAAATCAGCATGCAATTATAGAATCAACACACTTTTGTTCTTATTTTATAGCAAAACATAATAAATATTTAATGTGCAAATATGCAAATATGCTAACGGTATTTCGTTTCTTGATATTCTAATGAAATATTGTGATAAAGGGGTTTGAAACTGCTACTTTCGGTCACGTGAAGTCACGCACCTTTCTATGAGGGTTCCAAACAGCAGTCTGATAGTCCTCTGAATGTTCTCCGTGCACAGACAGCTCCACTGATCCTTCATAAGCAGACACAGGATATTCAGAGCCAGGTCAGACAGAGACGTCTCGCTAGCTGTACACAAACACACAGACACACAACTCAGAAGAGAACTGAGGTCAGGGTCTTTCAGTGTTCTTGCAAAATAATTTTAGTTCTCTGTATAAGAGCAGATATGGCCATGACTGTACACAAAATACAGAAATATGAATACAAAATGTTTAAATAAACGACATGATGTTATTATATGGAATATGGCACATAAAATGCCCATATCAACGTTTGTTTTCCAAACCGTAACTATAGGATAGAGTCAATGAGCATTACTATGAAAGTACTATGCTGCCCTCTTGAGCTAATATTGAGACATTAGAGTTCAAATCTTTTTTTCCATGAGGGAGTCAAACCAGTAAGACCTGATGAAGAATGATGAGAGATGGTGGCTGTGCCTTTTTAAAATGACGACAAAGTAAATGTTAAAGTTGAGGCAGTCAGCATTTTCTGTAAATGCAACTGGAAGAAGCTTAAAAAAATCTGCCATTGTTCCACAAATCTAGCAAGATCACCATTAAAGATGAGCCCAATTTTGTTCCAATTTCGTGATAATAACATGATTCATTACCAATATCACTGATGAAAGGCGGACTTTCTAGCTTCGCTCTTGCACATGAACAGTGTTTCATGTCCCATTTGGCGCCCTGACCTCCACCTCTCTCTCCATCAGCATCAAAGCCAGGAGCTTTACCCTCCAAAGTCTCCTTCTCTGAGATGAAGCTCTCCAGCCCATTCAACAAGAAGCCATTAAACACCTTGAAGAGAAACAACAAATCCAAGCACAAGCACTTCAGAATCACACTGATTATGTATATTGGACAACGGGCTTAAACATTGGAATGACACTTACAGTACTGCTTTCATCAAAGCAGTAAAGCACTTTGGGTCTCATGTCTGAAACGTTGAAAGAAGGTTGGATTTTACTGGAGAACCTCATTCTTGACCTAAAAAAACACAAACAGAGAGAGAAGTCATTGATGTAGGAGAACTGATGAATGGAGCAGCAGAGACAAAAGGAAGAGGTGAAGAAAATCAGCTCTTTTTTTGTCATACTTTGATTTTTTGTCAGTGGAGAGTTTCCCGTCAGGCTCTGTGTCTGTGTCTTCAGTAGGACTCTGTGGTTCTGAGCGAGGGAAAGCCGTCTTCAGGGTGTCCACTATAGCGTTCACTACAATCTACATATCAGGCATAACACTCAGTTAAAGCTAGAAAAGAAATTAAGTTTACATTTTTGCAGTATTAAAACTTGGCTATATTAATGGAGCTGTTTTTGAAGTACCTTGTCAATGCGTGACACGATGAATGGTTTCTTCACAAAAGCAATCCTTGCATCTGTGTTCAAAGCGAGAAATTCCTGCATTTCCTCACTGTTGGCTGTTTCAGGAATGCCGCAAAGTTGCTGTGAAAAAGGATGAATTCAATGACCATTAAAAAGATGTGAAGATGCACCGATATCGGACATGAAAAGCTATTTTTCATACTATCTGCCGATAATTTAAAAACAGCAAATGATCAGGCCAAATATATCTTGTCAACTAGAAGAAGACAGAAAGATGCAATGAATTTGTTCTCTGCATGTAAGAAAAAAATCTCATTACATGAATTTATAACATTAAGAAAATTAAGAAATATATATGTAATCTTCAGAATCGGTATCAACAGATATCAATCTGAACATCAAATATTGATCCATCTCTAAAAAGCAAGCTTCATTCATCAATGAAAGAAATGGATTCAGTGAATGAATCGCGAGACTAATTCACATATCTTTTTGAGTGAATCAAAGGATTCGTGAGTCAGTCTACAATTGTCATACTGTTTGCTGGCTGTTGTGTGCATGCAAAAAATAGAATGCAATAATTCAATTTAATGAAAAACAAATACAGACTGTAAACTCAGGAAAGAGTACGTGATGGAGGTCAGCACCTCCAATTCTGACAAAGAGTAATGCTGACGTCCCAAATGATTGTGCTGAATTCAGCCATGTTTTTGTATTTTTATTACATTAAAAACAGAATAAACTTACTCTGAGGAATGTTTCTAACAATCCTTTCCTAGCTTCCACTTTGTCACTATCCATGTTTCCAAAAGGAAGTTCAGGAAAGATCCTCTTCGGTCCTTTTACGTCTACAGTAAACAGCACATCACAATCAATAAAACACAGCTTTCCAAAGCTCTGACAGCACTGGCAGCAGCTCTACCCACTTTTAAGAATTTTGCGTAATTCTGGTTTCTCTTCCAAACGGGTTTGAAGGTTGAGGAATTCGCTGTATCGGCGGTTAACAGTGTGATAGGCCATAGGCTGCAAGGATTCAGGATTCTCAGAGTCTACGGCTGTCTCGTACTGTAAGGCAAAAACATCCAGCATCATCTATCCATATCAAGAATCAAAGCAGTTCAATATGTGACTAGTTAGATCATTGGCTGATCAAAGCATAGAAATATTTCACCTTTACAGTGTAGAGAGTGTATGGATGCGAGCCAGTGCCTCTGTGCTCCTTGGCCGTGATGGTGCCGGTGATGCGAAGGTTCTGAATAATGACCGGACCTTCTGGACTGCTGAGAGGCTCAAAGTTGAAAGGTGCCAGACAGGTCCCTGAAGCTGGCGAGGAGGCCTGCAGGGGTGCATTCAGATTAAGCTCACCTGGGATTGGCAAACCAGGCTGATGCGCACACGTCAACCCTTTCTCAGCACTCTTCTCTTGTGGGTGGAGATTGCAAAAGCTTGACGACTCTTCCTCTGGCACGAGGGTGGAATGTAACGAAAACTCCTTTTGGTCTGAGACCATAACCTTGGGGCACTCCTTATCTGTTGAATTGGTGTACGTCTGCAATTCATCCTCAAGGTCTAGGACAGTGTCTACTGGAGTGGTGCATTCAGTGAGTCTCTCAGAAAGAGCCTCCTCTGTGCTGATCAAAACCAGTGATTCCAGAGAGCTCCTCTTAAAGTCCGTCAATGGAGACTCGAGGTCAGAGTCCGTTTCTTGATAAAATGGATTGGTCTTGCCGAGTCTCAGATAATCCCTCGGGCCAAATCCAGACGGAAATGGTTTCGTCGGCTGCGGTTCATCTTCCTCCAGATTGTGCGGAGAAAAAAGTTCCGTGGAGTCGATGACATCATATGCTGACAGTTCTGGTGTGGGGGTCTCCGTCGCTGTCGGGGTGTCAGGGGCGACTTTTAAGGGCAATACGCAAGGAACCTCAAGTTCATGTTGTGTGTTTTCTTGATTACATTTGACTTGTGGTGAAGGGTGAATATCTACTGGATATGGCTCTGGTGTTGATTGACTGGATTTTGTAAAAATACTAACGATCAACATGTTTAACCAATCTGGGTCGGACAGTTTTGCTATTAAAGGCAGAAAAACATTGCAAGTTATGAGCTCACCTACTACAAATCGGCCTGTTCTGGTTTCTAAATGTGGAGATGGAACTAGAATGTGTAGAAGAAGATCCACCATTGCCCTCACATAATTCACCTCAACGGCAGAGCTCTGAAGAGCAGGGTGGGGTAAGCAGTACTTGCTGTAGGCCTCCCAGAATTTGGTAGCATCGTCTCCATCTTTTCCACCCTCTCGCCCTTCAAGGCTTCCCTTGGCACTCAAGAAGCACTGGAGATGGCATCCAGAAAGATCAAATATCCTCCGTGTTAAAGCTTTACGATCTACTTTTGCTGCTCTACCCTTGAGCTCCATGGCAATGGAGATCATGGCATTTTGCACTTCATCCTCAAACTCTTGCTCTCTAGACACGGTGCTGTACCATGAGGAGACAAAATCACGAATGATCTTGCCAACTGTCTTCTGGATTTCCTCCTCCAGTAACTGCTCACTCTCAGCACTAAATGGGATCTCCTCCAGTTTCACAAACCGCTCTAGATGAACAACACTGTCAGAGTCAAGGACAGCCTGAGAGCCAAGCCAACCACCTAAGACCACTAAGAGACTGGTAAACAAACAGAGAAGCCAAACATTGACCAGAAGGTGAAAGAGGACCACCCAAGCCAAGAGTGCCCCAAAACCAAGCAGCCTCCTCTGGTCCAAAAGCTCAGGTAAGCCCCAAGGGCTTGTGTTGAGACCTTCAGGGTGAGACATGGCAGAAGTTTACATGCTTCTGTGAAGAAAAATTGAAGGACAATAAAATGCACAATTTGCTCAAAAATGAATGAGTTAAATCTCATTGCATCATTGAAAATTGTATTTAATTACTTTAAAATTATTTAGTATGTTTTTCAGCTGTAGCAATTATTGTAGTAACAATGTCGTTTGGGCTTAAGTTTTGGTTACCATGGTACCACATAAGAAACCTAATGATCGATCATTTGATATTAACATGCTAACTAAACGTAATAGAAAAGCAGCTAAAAGATAACTAATTATGATTTTAATATAAACGCAACATTTTTTTAACCCCCTAGTCATTTATTGTTATTAATAGTATTATATTGTTGCTATGATGACGTCGTGTATGTGATACCGAGCTGGCGTTTCGTCCTTAAATATTGGTAGACTATAACCAACATGGAATTGAAATGAACTTACCTTAACCACATTTATGTCCGACGTAAAATGTAAAAAACAAATCTGCAATCCAAACAATGCATGTTTAATATTTGAGACCAGCGGCTCTGACGGCCTTCCAGTGTTTTGGTTTTGACATCTTCCTCGTCGTTTCCCTCTCAGATGATGAACTGTACTAAGCGTTCTGTCGCCCTCTTCAGGTAAAATAGGGGACGGCAGCACCCTCACCCTGAGTAATCAGGCAGCTGTTCTAAAATAAAATTCAATGTCAAAGTGAAAATTTGTTAGAAACTCCAAAAGTCTATAAAGGTTCATTGGTATTACTTTGAATGAGGGACTATGAAGTGTGACACTTAGTGAACTGCCTTCCGTAAGAGTGACTTTGTTCTCCAAGATTATAAAGTTGAAGTTTTTGGATTTCAAAAGTCATGTTGTGTAATGCAACGTTAAACACTTTAAAGGGATTGTTCACCCAAAAATGAAAATTTTCTCATCATTTACTCACCTTCAAGTTTTTCCAAATGTGTATACATTTATTTATTCTGATGAACACAGAGAAAGATATTTGGAAAAATGCTTGTATCCATACTGCTCTTGGCTCCATTGACTACCATAACAGAAAAAGGTTTGCAAACACTGGCAATGATTTATCTCCAAGCTACAGAACATCTGCTGTTGAAATACACATTTATGGGGATTTACTGGTCAGATAGGGCTGTTTGTCCAGTCAGCAGAAGTTCTCCCAGGGCATTTGGGTCCTGTCCAGCTGCACAGTGATGACGCTGTTGATTTTGGTTGGATACAATTTCTGTTTATTCTTAGATCATTTATATCTGGATATTTTTTCTCATAATCATTATTAATCATCAGTTGTGTTCAAAATTATTCAACCCCCACTGAAATTGATTGTTTTGGTCGGTTTGACATGGATTATGATCATTCAGTCATCCTGCTTACAATTAAATCAAAGAGGCATGTGTAGGTCAGACAAATATAACATTTATAATGAAATAACGACAAATGTCTTTTCTGAGCTCACATCATTATCAGTTTTATTCAACCCCCAAGTGACATTCAATCTTAGTACAACATCCTTTTACAGTTATAACAGCTTTTAAACGTGAAGCATAGCTTGACACAAGTGTCTTGCAGCGATCTACGGGTATCTTCGCCCATTCATCATGAGCAAAAGCCTCCAGTTCAGTCACATTCTTAGGCTTGCGCACTGCAACTGCTTTCTTTAAGTCCCACCAGAGGTTCTCAATCGGATTTAAGTCTGGTGACTGCAATGGCCACTTCAAAATGTTCCAGCCTTTAATCTGCAACCATGCTCTAGTGGACTTGGAGGTATGCTTGGGATCATTGTCCTGTTGAAAGGTCCAACGTCTTCCAAGCCTCAGGTTTGTGACGGACTGCATCACATTGTCATCCAATATCTCCTGGTACTGAAGAGAATTCATGGTACCTTGCACACGCTGAAGCTTCCCAGTACCTGCAGAAGCAAAACAGCCCCAAAGCATGATTGACCTCCCGCCATGCTTCACAGTAGGCAAGGTGTTCTTTTCTTCATAGACCTTGTTCTTCCTCCTCCAAACATAGCGTTGATCCATGGGCCCAAACAGTTCTAATTTTGTTTCATCAGTCCACAGAACACTATCTGTGGTTTGTCCACATGACTTTTGGGATACTGCAGTCGAATCTTCTTATTCTTTGGGGACACCAAGGGGGTGCGCCTGGGAGTTCTGGCATGGAGGCCTTCATTACGCAGGGTGCGCCGTATTGTCTGAGCAGAAACTTCAGTGCCCACATCTGACAAATCTTTTTTCAGTTCCTCAGCAGTCACACAGGGACTTTTCTCTACTCTACGCTTCAGGTAGCGCACAGCAGTCGAAGTCAGCATCTTCTTTCTGCCACGACCAGGTAGCGTTTCAACAGTGCCCTTTGCCTTGAATTTGCGAATGATGCTTCCTATGGTGTCTCTTGGTATGTTTAACCTCTTAACGTTTAACAATCTTCTTATAGCCATTGCCATTGAAGAGTAATCACCTGTTCTCTTGTCTTCCTGGACCATTTTCTTGACCTCACCATGTTTGTAACCAAGCAGTAAATGTCTAGAAGGAGCTGAGTATCACAGTCATTTTAAAGCTGCCTAATTGGTGCTTATTAGGCTTTATTGCTGCTCCCTGATATCCACAGGTGTTTTCAATACCTGATTGAAAGACCATTTACAGCATTGGCGGTTGAATAATTTTGAACACAACTGTACAGTGGTCATTGCTGCAAAGGCCATGAAAATAAATCCTGAATTAACATTTAGGTCCAACCTTCCATTAGGTCCAACCTTCATCATTTGTTGGTATGACTGACTATTTGTTAATGGATTCATGCAGCTAAATTACATTATTTCTGCTCATACAAGCAAACAGATCAATAAGAAATAATGTAAATTAGCTGCATGAATCCATTGACAAATAGTCAGTCATACCAACAAATGATGAAGGTTGGACCTAATGGAAGGTTGGACCTAAATGTTAATTCAGGAATTATTTTCATGACCGTTGCAGCAACGACCACTGTATAATGATTATGAGAAAAATATCCACATATAAATGTTCATAGAATAAACTGAAATTTAAGTTTTGTGTCTTTTCCATCTTTAATTTGTAGAGTATCACTTCAATAATGAACTATATATCCAAAATAAGGATACACCGAAGACAGGTTTATAAGACCCCTAAAGTGATGGTTCACCCAAAAATCATTTACTCACCCTCTTATCATTTAAAACCTGTATGAATTTCATTCTTCTACAGAACACAAAAGAAGATATGAACAAAGGTGGTAACCGAACAGCGCTGGCACCCATTCACTTCTATTGTATACATGGACACAAAACCAATGCCAATCAAAGGGTGCCATCGTTGTTCAGATAACATCATTTTTCAAAATATCTTATTTTGTGTTCTCCAGAAGAAAGTCAATCACTTATATTAGAGTAAGCAAAAACCATAATGCATTCTGAATGCCACATTTAGATTCTAGACAAAAGTTTAGTGACAGCCCTTCCCATTCCTGCACGATAAGGCCCCTGTCAACAAAGCGAGGTCCATAAAGAAACGATGTGCAGAGTCTGACTTAGAACTTAATTGGTCTGCACAAAACCAGGACCTATTGAACCCTACTGAACAACTTTAACCTCACTAATGTTCATGTCTGAATAGGACCAAATTCTCACTGCCATGATGTAACATCCAGTGGAAAGTCTTGGCAGAAGAGCGGAAAATATGAAGCTGGGGAAATAGACTCCATGATTGTGCATGGATTTGAAATAAATGCTTGAGAACCTTTTGGTGTGGCGCTAGTGTCCATTAACGTTCGGCAATGTCAAACAAAATCAATATAAAATGATATATTATTAAGAGTACACATTTCCATACTTTAAGATTTTATTGGTTATTTTCCAGCCCCACAAATCACAATTGCGTTGAGTTCCTGATATTTTCAGATCTCTCGTGGCTGTGGGAATGCTAAAGAGTACCATATATCCTAATTTGTTTCCTTGTAGGCTAATGTACATCTACTACTGTTGGTCTCTGCAAGCAATAAATTTTCCAATTAAAACCTCATCTGACACTGTAATTAATATATAATAAAGCTTCAAAAGTCGACATATTTGTTTTTATTGAGGCTTGTGTGTTTCTCCATCATCTATACAGCTCTGTGGGATATACGTTTAAAAATGTATAAGACTCAAGTCAGGATTGTGAACCTCTGCTCTGTGAAAATCCCACAAATGCATCTCTCAACTTGATCCACAATGATTTGTACAATTCATTAACGTTGGAAAGCAATTCAACCTCATTTGGAAATACTGTAAAACCAAAAGCATCCAATGGAAGCAACTCTTCAAAATCACTTGATCATCTTGCACAGTGCATGAATATGCACTTTTGCAAACATTGTCAAGTCTTTTTTTATTTTTTTATTTCATGTTCCTTTTATGGTAAAACCATGTAAAAAAAGTTGATAATCCAAAAGAAGGCCCAATCCTGATAATCCGTTTGATATGTAAATAAAGGAATCATCCAAGATACCACACTGAGGTTTTGGGATGTGAGGAGCAGTAGCCGTTTCTCATAGTCGTTGGAAAACGCATGCTTGTCAGATGTGAAGAACCGTATATAGTGGAAAAAGTAGTGATGGTGGGGACCCTTCTTTGCCCCTGGTGTCCATATAAAAGAAATGGAGAAAGCAAAGAAAAACTCTTAATTGAACTAATGGTCATAGGTTCATACGTAGATGCTCTGGCCGTTTGGAGATTACTGGGTAGGCTTGCTGTTTAAACTGGCCCATGTTGGAGCCAGCAGGCTGTCTGATGGGAAGAGGAGCAGTGGCCTCAGCGCTAGCTGTGACATCCATCTGATCCATGTTTGACACTTCCATAGCGAGCTCTGTGGGGGACTGGAGAGAGGCGCCTTCAGGCAGAGCGGGACCTCGTGGCCAACAGTCTCCTGAGAACTTAAGTGGGCTGAAAGACACAAGACAGAGGGGTAAAAACCAACTAATAACTTCCTGTTCTGAAATACTGCATGCTGACTACGCTTCATGCAGAATGCATTTGTTCCCAATGTAAAGTACCTGACTGGTGTTCTGGGGCTTCCCAAAAACCTGCGAGGCGATCGAATTTTTGGCTCAAATGAGAACTTCTCCTTTATATTTTCCAATACAGATGGAGCTACATAGGTAAATCCCTGCAAACAACGGACGATGTAAAGGATGCATGCTGGCACCAACAATCTGACAGTAAGAAAATAAAAGTACAGTGAAATCATGGGCTAGCTCACTTACCAAAAAGACCTGATTTGCACTTTCACTCAGTGTAGAGTCATCAGGACTGTCAACGGGAGGCTGGCTGGTGAACTTTGAATCAAACTGGCTCACATCCTCGGCAGATTGCTGTTAAAACAAGACACCAGCTCATGTAATTCCTCTAAACTCAATTAACCCTTAAGATTCAAACACAGAAAGACACAGAAATAGAAAATATAGAAATATATCGCTGCTGTCCTTCTCAAACCTTGTATCTTCGAATTACGTGGTTTTTATTTTTTGCCATTAATCACTATTATTAGTCACCCTTTATGTTTGTCACTGGGTCACTGGGCTTTCCTGCAGCTCAGTGGTAAGAGCATTGCGTTAACATCGCAAGGTTGTGGGTTAGATCCCAGGGGATTGCAAATACCTATGTAAAATGTATAGGATAAAGCAATGTAAGTCGGTTTGGATAAAAGCGTCTGCCAAATGCCTAAATGTGAATGTGAAATGTTTTGCAAATATATAATAACCTGTAAAAAGTGCTTGTCAAATTCACTTTCCAATTACAAATTCACTTTTTTTCAATTACACTTTCATAAGGACAGCGACGATAAATAGAAATGTATTCAGTTACCAAGAAAGGCTTGAATGGTGGTTCTACTTTTCGTGCAAGAAGGTCCTCCCAATTAACATGTCGGAAGAAGGGATGAGTCTAGGAAACAAATGAAAAGGAATGAACTGAACTTACAACATACAGATAATTGAATAAAAATACACGACAAGTCATATGAGTAGGCACGTGAATAAAGGAATAATACTTTTTATAGAAACATACCTGTACTTCTGTTGCATCTCCGGGTCCAGCCCCAAGCCGAGATGAGGCATTTCTCTTCAGTAGCTGAAAATAATAAATCAATCAGTCATTTAACATGTATAGTAAACTTAAAAAACGTAAAAGGTCAAAAAATTAACTAACCATTTAATATAAAAAAGTTACAGTTTGCCTACCCGTTTAAGTAGGTCCCTGGCTTCTTGTGTGAGGTAGGGTGGGAGGTTGAGTTTGCATTTAAGAATTTTGTCAATGGTTTTCTTACGGTTCTCTCCTGTAAAGGGAGGCTAAAAAGGCAAAAAAAGAGTAAATTGTTGGGGAAAAACACAAACTAAAGGACATTATTTTGCAAGTATAAAATAAGAATGTTAATACTCACTGCTCCTGTCAACATGTCATACATCAAAGCTCCAAGACTCCACCAGTCAACAGCCCGATTGTGGCCACTTCTCATGAGTATCTCTGGAGCCCTGGAGAAAAACAAAGAGCCTTCTCACCTTGCTGTACAATTTATTCCAACGCATTAGTACACACACAGGTATGTCAGCCAATGAGCAGAGACGCTTGCAAAAAAGTACATTAAAAACATAAATGGATAGTTTGCCCAAAAATAAAAATTCTGTCATCATTGATTCTTGTCATTTCAAACCTGTATGACCTTCGTCCGCAGAACACAAAAGAAGATATTTTGAAGAATGTTGTTAACTGGCACCCTTTCACTTGCATTGGTCTTGTCCCCATAAAATAGAAGTGAATGGGGGTCAGTGATGTTCATCTACCAACTTCCTTCAAAATATCTTCTTTTGTGTTCTGTGGAAGAACGAAAGTTGTAAAGGCTTGAAATGACAAGAGGGTGAGTGAACGATAACATCAATTTCATTTTTTTGTGTGAACTATCACTTTAACCGGTACTTACATGTACTCAATAGTGCCGCAGAACGTATGGGTCACTGTGCCGTCATGAATCGACTCCTTACATAGTCCAAAATCTGTCAGTTTTACATGTCCTATGATGACAGTTCAAAATATATCAGCACCCAAAGATTTTGAAATACACACTTTATTAAACCAAGACTTCATTCAAACCTTGGTTATTGAGCATGATGTTCTCAGGTTTGAGATCTCTGTAGATGATGCCTTTCTGATGCAGGTGTCCGAGGGCCATTGAGATTTCGGCCAAGTAAAAGCTGCATGTAAAAAGTCCTGAGCATCATTCTACTAATCTTCGTTCATCTCATGTTGAATGTTATTGTGTGCATGTGTCAGTGTTCACAATCGTCTTTGAAAATCTTTGAGAATTGACACTTCAATAAAATGCTTATGTATATGGTATCTAATTCACAGTACTGATAACCTGAAGTGCGCAGAAAGCAACGGTTCATGAACAAATCTTTTTCACTTACCAGGCTGTGTCCTCCATGAAAATCCCCTCTCGTTCAAGCTGCATGAACAGCTCCCCACCTGCAAACACAAGTTTGTACAAAAACACGATTGAACAGATGCAGTGACAGAAATAATAAAGAGTTGTCTAATTAGATTACAAAAACAAGATCCCACTGCAAATTCACAAGCACTCCTATACACAAACCTAAAAATATGACATGTTTTATATAAAATGTTCTGATACATACATACGAACTATGCAAATAATGAAACATTCAAAGGGGAAATCCCACCAAGGGCAGAATAAATACCCTTAGTAACTCTACAGCAACAGAAGAATATTATTATAGATATCTATTTCTAAGAGATAAAGGTTGTTCTTGATTCACCAACCACTTAAGTATTCAAGGATGAGGTAAAGCTTGCCGCCTGTCTGAAACGCATAGATCAGATCAACGATGAAAGGATGCTTGACTTCTTCTAAGATGTTGCGCTCGGCTTTAGTATGCGCCGTGTCCTTGGCATTGCGTACAATCATGGCCTAAAAGAGGTCAGATAAGGATGTGAGCATGCACACTTTGAACGTCTAATGCAAATTCTTATTCAAATGTAAAGAATTTCCTTAACCTTTTTCAGGACTTTCATTGCAAAGATTTTTCCAGTTGCTGCACCGCTTACTTTCCGTACCTGGAAAACCTGCAAAAACACCAAAAATAAGAAACAGTCCTTTCTGGTTTCAGGTTCAATATACTTTATATAAATAACCTCAATGCTTAAAACTACCTTCCCGTATCCTCCTTTTCCCAATACTCGAAGCAGCTCAAAGCATTCAGGGCAAATGTTTTCGGTGCCTTGGTTCACATTATCCTCGGATATCTCGATCTTCTCACAGTCATCCATGTTACTATATGATCAAGCCATAAATCAAGTGAAATTAGGAAATTATCCATGTATATCATCATACGCCACATGTTGATCCTGCTAGTCAGTTTGGTATATTATTAAAATTCACCTATACAACTTGTATCTAGAGTAACTGAACACTTTGGGTCTTAAAGCCATTATTAAACTGTATACACTTACAATTCAAAGCCACTGCACTGATCCATGAGGTCATTGATCTGAGCCTGCAAATAAAGACATTTTAGATGCTCGATCTGATATAAACTCAAATCATTGAAAATGATATGGAGCACAAAGAGATAACGACACGAGGCAACAGTTGGCAGCTCTTCTAGTTTGAACATGAAATGGTAAGGGGTCGGATTTCGCAGCACTATTCCCAGAGATGCCATAAGATGACATGCACCATCTATGGTATTGCAACTTTTAATCGGCTGATGCTTATAAAAGTAACAAAGATCCCCTAGAACAAAGTAAACCATAACAGTGTCAATTCATGCGCGAAAAAATAAGCAGAGAAGGGTAAAATCAAAAGCATGCTTCAAGCCAAGGTATCAATCTCGTGCACAAGATAACACATTCAGCCAGCCCTTTAAATTCTCATCACTTCCCTTGCTGACAGGTATACACCCTACAAACATATATATATATATTTTATATCTAACTACATATAAAACAAATTCCAGGCATCGCAAATGACTAATCTCGTTCACTTGTGCTGTCAAACGCTGTGTTACAATCACGTCAGTGCATTTAAATCCACAGTAGAGTCGTGATGTTAGCATGCTAGCATAACATGAAGCAGCCTGACGCTGATTAATCGGGCCTAGGGCCTGAGCTCGGCTCTGGGTGTATCTCGAACCACGTCGTTTACTTTCAAACCGCGTGTCCATTACCTCCTCCAGCTCATCATCGGAGACCGTTTCCTCTGGCTGGTCGAGGTCTATGTCAAATACGCCAGCCATCGTTAATTTCGCAGTTTGGGATCGCTTCAAACCGCGTGAGGAGCTCGCGCTTCCCGCCTCATGGACATGAACATACCGTCGCCATGACCGGCGTGCGCGCGACACTCTGAACGGGCTGAACCTGACACCCCCGCGCGGAGGAATGCGGGAAAATACCGACGCCGCACTTGCATTCTCTCATCAATTTTGTAAATGTAAAAATATAGGAATAAGGAATAACAATTAAAACCATAATTGAGTATACACATATTATATTCATATTAAATTAAGTATTATTAAAGGAAAAAATTAAATTGTATATTTAATTAATTATATTTCTCGTGTGCTAAATAATAACTCTACAATAGACTTCAGCGGCAACAACAAAAACGAACGTCCTGTGGCCCAAACTTAACCGGTAGACCTCCCCAAAGAATCAATAACTGTTCAGTTGTTTTAAGTTATACGAATATACAGTAAAATATTCTTTATATGAATATGAAAATAAATTAAAAATGTAATTGTTATAATAACCAAACACACACCGGAAGTCAACTTGGGCTATGCGACGATCTTTTTTTAAAACTGTAAAAGAAACAAAATTGGTACCTGCACGGTGTTATCTGCATGAAAAATATTTTTACCCTAATAAATACATAATACATAAATGGTACGTTACCCTGCAAACACCCAAAAAGTGTGTTGGTGCTCCATCTGCTGGTTGTTATAGTTTGTTATTCGAGCTACCATCCCATCATGCATCTGGACCGCCGCTTACAAATATTACCCGCCTTCAGAACTACAGATAGTACTTTTCATGAATGTGTTGCGGATCTACAACGTGATCAAAATATTATATTATATTAATTAATATATTACAAAGTGAAATAACGGTGTTTGGTTGTGGGGGGGTTATGGATCTCTAAACAGTACAGTGACATCCACTGACATTGTTACGCTACTTGAGGTAACGTTATACGTTGCTATAGCTACACTGCATTACCTGCCGTTGCTTTGCGTTTATCCGTTTGTAGTTACATCGCTGTCACGACAATGTGGTTTCTAAAGCCGTGTAGTACGTTTCACGTGTCGATTGTTTAACGCGTATAGAGGTCGATATGTCGATTGTATCCTTACAGGTGGGTCAGTGTGGGAATCAGATAGGACACGAGTTGTTTAATGCTATAAGCGGTGATTGTAATGGACCGAACAGAAAGACGTACAGTGAGTGCAGTAATGAAAGATTCTTCCATGAGAGCCCAACAGGAGGTATGTAGGATCAATGTGTTTATTACATCTAAATTATTTGTATTTGCATAATAAGTTTGGCCGTCCATATGTTTACGTTCTTCAGAACTGGTGGCTCGTTCAGTGCTTGTTGACATGGAGCCCAAGGTTGTTGCTCAAACAATTTCCAAAGCCTGTAAATCTGGAAGATGGAGGTATGGAGACGAAGCATATTTCTCCCAAAAGCAGGGTTCTGGAAACAACTGGGCTAACGGGTGAGCATGTCAGCAGGTCTTAGTTTTACATTTGTTGTATAATGTTTGACAGGTTAGTTTATTTGACCTCTTTGAAGATTCTGCGTGCATGGGCCACGTCACAAAGAGGTTGTCGAGGAGCTGGTACGGAGAGAGATAGAACGATGTGATCGGCTTGCGGGAATTTTCACCATGATGAGTGTAGCGGGTGGCACCGGTTCTGGTGTGGGTACCTACATTACTCAGTGTTTGAGGGATATGTACCCACAATCCTTCATATTCAATCAGCTAACGTGGCCGTATGGAGCTGGTGAGGTAAGGACCTGACGATCATAAGCGAATCGTGTCTGTTTATCAGTGGCTGATGATCTCAAAATGGCCAAATATTCAAAAACATAATTATTCTCATCATGCTTTGTTGTTTTACAGGTGATCGTGCAAAACTACAACTCCGTGCTCACCCTGTCCCATCTCTACCAGCTATCCGATGCTATTCTGGTTCACGAGAACGACACCGTACACAAAATCTGCAGCCGGCTGATGAACATCAAACACATCTCGATTAATGACGTTAATAAGGTGATCGCTCACCAGCTAGGAAGCGTACTTCAGCCTGCGTACACGGCTGATTCATCCGGCTATTACTCCAGAAACCCTATAGGTATGAATGAGTCACATCCCTTTTTTTATCGTTCAGAGAGGGCAAAAGTTGCACCCGTTTAACTGGCGCTTGTCTGCTGCTTACAGGGGAATTACTGAGTTCTGTCGTGTGTCACCCTGAGTACAAACTGCTAAGCCTGTGTAACATTCCTCACATGTCGAGCACCTCTTTGGCATATAGTACATTTAACTGGCCCGGCCTTCTCAAACATTTACGTCAAATGCTGATCGCCAGCGCCAGGATGGAGGAAGGTGAGTGCTGTGATGTCATATGTGAATGTAATGTTAGTTTGGGTCTCTTGTGGCAAGAGCACTTCATGTAGCCTGACTGTTTCTTAAAGGAATCGATTGGACAGTAAGTGTGCCGTCAGCAGTCACATCTGGAGGAGAGAGCGGAACAAACAGCAGACAGAAATGTTTTAACGTGTCGATTGCAAACCTCCTCATACTGAGGGGGAAAGATGTCTCTACTGCACAGACTGGCAAGTTACTCTCCAATATATGTTTAGTAAGATAGAATTTACAGTCGTTTGGTTATTTTCGCACAATAAACTCTTGACATGGTTATCAGGAAGCGATCTTGGTGTGTTCCTGGACCTCGCTTATTAAAGTGTTAGTAACCATAAATGAAAATCCTGCCATCATTCATTCATCCACTTGTCATTTCAAACCTGTGTTTCTTTCTTTCTTCCGCAGAACACAAAAGAAGATATTTAGAAGAATGTTGTTAACCAGCAACCATGGACTTGCATTGGATTTGTGTCCATACAATAAAAGTTAATGGGGGCCAGTGCTGATCAGTTAACAACCTTCTTCAATTCTATTGTGTTCTGCACAAAAAAAGCCATACAGGTTTGAAATGACAAGAAGGTAAGTAAATGATGACAGAATTTTCATTTTTGGGTCTATCATTTTACTTTGTCAGTATATTTATAAAAAAAAAAAAAAGAGTAAAAAACGATCTTGCATTGATGTAAATGTCTAATCTACCTCTACATTATCCCACTTTACTGCTACGTGTTACTATTTCTACTTAAATTAATTGTTTTAGTTGAAAAAATATAAGCTTTGAATAAGTCAATAACAAACAGTTGACTTGTCGACAGATGCCTTTAAGGATCCTGGATTATATGTGCCATGGTTTACATCAGAGAACAGTTTTAGCGCATGGAATTCCCCTGTGCCTTTCAATGGATATCAAAAGTCTGCCACTTTGGTTAGTAACAGCCAGTCACTTTTGAAACCGCTGGACAATATAGTCAGGAAAGCTTGGGACATGTTTGCATCAAGGTGAGGAATACTGTAAATATAAATGAGTGTTTAGAATGTGCTTTAGGTTAAGAAAGCTTCTTTTGTCTGTAGGGCTTATCTTCACCAATACACAAAGTTTGGAATCTCAGAGGAGGATTTTCTCGACAGCTTCACTGCACTAGAACAGATCATCTCCAGCTACACACATCTTTGAAAGGGATATAAGCATCACACTGTGCTGATTTCTGTTAAAGACGGATGTTATGTCATTGTATCTTACCGGTCCCTGGATAAATGTAATGCATGTTGAAAAATGGACTTAACATAATATTGGTTTTATTTAAAACTTACAAAATTTGGACATAGAAAATATTCATACAGTTTTATGCCTAATAAAATATTTATGTGAATAACCCCAAAAAATTCTGGTGTTTACTTTCTGCTTGTGATCCAGTTTTGTTTTAGCCAGATATACACATTCATTAATTTGACCCGCTGCTTACACATCTGAATTATTAATATATACCGTAGTAACTAATTTTAGAAATGTGTACGATTGTTACGATCATACATAACAACTCAATTCAAAGACTGTGGGTAAACGAAACATCTGAAGAACTGGACCAAGTAACATACATCATAGGTTTTCAAACTGGGGTCTGGGGGCCTCCAGAAGGTTACTCGTTGGAAGAAAAAATGAAGCAAGAATTATAAAAGTCTACCGGTTCATTGTCTAAATGTTTATCTGCTTTTTTCTACATGCATAGTTTACAGAATAGTTTATACTGGTATCGTCTCACTATTGTCCTTTTTTTTGTCTGAAAAGAATATGTTGTCTGCATAACATTTTATTTTCTATTCATCTAACACATTTTAAAAGTTTCTTTACACATTCAAAATGTTGGATATTTATTTTATGAAGGGGGGTCGTTACAGAAGGCCAATCCTATTAAAGGGTACCTGTCATACATAATGTATCTTACAAATCAGATGCATTCAGCAAATGTGTGAGATTTTGATATGACAAAAATAATTGGTAAGAAATTAAATGGTATTGTACAAAGACTGGCAAAATTATCTAGTCATGAATAAACAATACCTAAATTAATTATTTTGGGAGGCGTATAATTATTCCATAAGAAAAAGATTTCCCATTAGAAAAATGTAAATGTGTACATTTTAGAAACAGTCCAATTAAGTAAATAGGTCACACTTTAGAATAGGGATCAATTCTCGTATACTCTCACCGCTATAAATGTAGTTTATATAAAAGTATCAATGAAAGATGTTTTGAGGAAGTCATGAGGCATGCACAACTTCTATGATTAAATTAAACCAAAAACTGCTACATAATTTTTGGTCAAAACATAATCATCATCACAGAGATAAGTTAATAGGTTCATCCTGCTTTGGCCAAACTCCTTCAAGCATGCATAGCAGTGAAGTCAAATACTTGAAACAAATGAAGTACATAAAAATAAAGAATGATTATCTTTCAACAATTTTGATTTGAATATCCCAACAAATAAACCAAACGTCAATACATAGAACCATCTGAATCAAGACTAAAGAAGAATAAATTAAAGATTGTCTATAACTTTATTCAGTTCAACATTTTCCTTTGTATTTACATTTGCTCTGGGAACAAACAAATGTACACTTTCATCTCTGGCACAAAATGTATACCTGTAAAATTCAAGGACGTGTATTAGCCCATAATTTCAGACAGCCTATTAAACTGCTGTTGCCATGTGAGTGACAGCCAACACCAGTCTGATAAGCTATCCTGACAGAATGGGAGACATCGATTGCCGTATGAGGATGGCACAGAAGAAACAGATGTGTCACTTCGGAAACCAGTGTCTCATATCAAACAGATCATAAATTTGCTTAGTTTAGATGCGCATACATTTGCAAATGCCAATGAAGGTTACAGAAAATTATCTTTACAATAAAATGCATTCCAGTATAATCATACAACGTGAGAAATCACGTGTCCAAATCACCAATTTTTGTAGCATTATGCAGGTTTAAGTTTTGATTTATTGCATTTTACATACCTTCATTCTGGATGGTTTCCCGTCAACTTCCAATGTTCCTTGGTCCACAAATACAGAACTAAATATATGGCTTTTTTCGACAACTCAAAGTAAAAGCAAAAAATAACACAGCAGATGTATTAATCAATTTAATGTCAAACAGAAGTTACGCAACAATAGTTCTAAGAGAAATTATAGTTACAGCCCAAAGTAAGAAAAAGTGTGGATCAATTAACTGTTTTAGATCAAATGTCAAAAGTTGAAATGCGCTAAAAATGCAAGATCAGTTATTCATTTTCCTCGGGGTTAAAAGTTACATCCACTAGTTGCAACATTTTGGTTTAAGTTCATCAGCAGAATAAACAACATGTGCACAAAGTCGAAACGAGTATTATTTACAAGATGTGCGAACTATTAGAAACCATGAGTTGATATTGCTATCCTCTTAGAACAGTTAAAGAAATACAAAATGACATCATATTGATTAAAAAAACACTATCCCTGAAAAGTCCAATCACACAACCGACTCTGCCCATCCACACCTGTACGTTAGAAATTAAATAAATCAATCTATTGATTAAGAACTGTATTCACTTCAATGGAAGCATGACCTCCGATGTTGCATAAGACATTGCAACAAATATGACTCCACACAGCCTGATTAGCTAGACTGCTTTGTTTCTGTAAAGACGAAATTCTCTTACGTTAAATCTGATTTTATATAGCGAGTACGCTACAGACAAATGAAAAACATCACAGAACTAAAATGGAACTTAAGAAACATACAGAAGCACGCATGAAGCTTAGTGCTAGTTAGTTTGAATATTTTGTTCGTTCCGAAATGAAAGCATGAGATGTTTTTGCGTGAGTCCGTCATTTCGTTTTCTCCTCCGAGTACTTTTTCTGCTGGAGGCGCTTGGCATAGCTCTGTGCCATGGAATTAACGATGGACAAAATAAAATAGAACACCATGACAAGGACCACTTTCTCAAAGACCCACGAAAGCCAGCTTTCACCCTGCACAGAGAAAACACACGGAAATCGGATTACAACATCAACTGCAGTAAATCTTAGAGCAGTTTGATGGGTCAATGCTTACTGCTGGACTGCTATCGCCCGCTGGGTTATGGAGCTTGGCTCTTTGGGCCTCCAAGTACTCGCTAAAAGGTTTCTGAAGAGATGCTCCGACTCCAGGTATAGCACTGTTCAGACCAAAGACAAGATACATTTATGTTATTAGCAAAGACTTACCGCTTGGCCTCTCAAAGCACACAATAGCTCTCTCCAAGTGAACATTCCAGCAAAGGTGCTACAATAGACTGAAGCATGAGCTCCCTGAACCCTCCCTTATATCACTGAGGCTTCTGTAGGAACTGGTGTAAACCAATTAATGAGGAAGTGACTCAATATTGTGTCATCACTGCCATGTAGGAAGAACCGCCCAGATTCGGGTGGGTGTGAATGTCAGTAAAGCAGAATCATCGTGTAGCATGAATGATGAGATTTTGGCCCAATGCTTCTTTGGAATTCAAGGCACAATAGTCATATCTAATTTTGAAAGAAACAACGATGCAGAGTCTGAACATAACCACTCTTTGTGTGCGTTACATGATGGCGGATGAGAACTCATTTCACTAACCCACAAAGGGAACATCAACCGACTAAGAACCTGAATGAGAAACTCAGGTTTGAGTAGGATATCAAAGCATGCGATTGTTAGTCCTGAAGTGAATTGATGCATCGCATTCAATGATGAAGTGTTTCATTATTTCTCTTAGGTGGTGTTCCAAATTCCAAGATGGAGACCACATCTCTAGTTTTGAGTCACTGAAATCATCTAAGTCTGCAAGCCCCACTAGACAGACAGACATCACCATAAATGGTGAGGGTTTCTAGGCTTACTAATAGGTGGACTTAGCATGTGGTACAGATACAGAAATTTAGTAACACTAAACACTAAATAATAACACAAATTTAGTTCATGTTCGCAAATGAACATGAACTTAGATTAAGAAATGTTGTGGTTGTATTTGTTAACATTAGTTAATGCATTAGCTAATATGAACTAAGATTTTGAAATGCTGTATTAGTATTGTAAGTTTTTAGTTTATGTTCATTTCTGCATTTACTAATGCATTTTCAAAATCAAACATTGTGTCCGTTAACATTAGTTAATGTAGCATGAACTAAAATGAATAATTGTATAGACATTAACTAAGATTAATAAATGCTGAAAAACTACATTGCTAACTGTTAGCTAATGTTAGCAAATGCAACCTTGTTGTAAAGTGTGACCAGAAATGTGGCTAGTCAGAGAAAATAATATCCAGGCTGTTTAGAATATTTTTGCACTGCGGCATAATTTTGAGGATGTCACTAAAATACCATCATTTCGAACTTCTAAAATGTGTCATGAAAAGGCACCGTAACAAATTTTGTACTGTACTTAAAAACAGGCTTCAATACTGGGGCTTCAAATACTGTATAAAATATTTTTTTAATTTTTATTTTTTGGGGTGAAATATGACCTGAACTTAATTTTTATGAGTTTCAACCGCTAGCCCACAGCAGTATAGAGGAACAGAAGCTATAGATGATTCAGACTAAACAATGACAAGAATGTCTGTGAAGCTGCATGCAAGCATTGAAAGGAACTCTCCACAGTTCATCAAAGAGTTCAATGGACTCCGTTAGATCCTTTTTCAATTTCCTCTTGTGAACACATTTACACTTGCCATTAAAATGTTACATTTCATTTCACTTTTTCTTGGATTTTTTTTAAAGGTCATTAAAGCTTGCATCTTAAAAAGCAACATAATCTGGAAACACTTTCGATAGGTTGTTTTTGTTACATTACAAAATAAATTAACTAACATGAATTAACAATGAGAAATTCAGTTATTTATCATTTAATATTCTGTGTTAATAGTTAATGACAAGACAGTTCTTCATGTTTGTTAACATTTGTTTAATGCTCCATGAACTGTTACAACTTTTGATTTTAAAAGTTTATTAGTTAATGCTAAAATTAGCATGAACTTCGATTAATAAATGCTGTAGAAGTATTATTTTGTAGAAGTGTTGTTATTAGTACATGTTAGCTAATGCATGATCTGAATTGCCCTTCAAAGGATAAATTGAGAATTCACTTTTAACATAAATGACAGAATTACATTTTATTTTAATTGTAATAAATAAAAACAGACACGCAAAGCCAAATCCTGATTGAGGTTGCCGTACAATTATGACAAATCTCAGTTTTTTCTTCCTTTCAACAGTTAAATGTTTGTGTATTTTTCGTAGCTAGCTTATAAAGGAATGCATTTTGTTCATTCAAGTATGTTCTGGGCAAGTCAACTACTAAGGGATTCCTATGATTAGTAACTAAACATGTTTGTTCTTGTTGGCAGTTTGAAAGTCATCACTCATTTAAGCCATCAAGATCCAAAGAGCAAAATGTCATCATAATGTGCGAAGCCACTGTTAACTCATAAGTTATATCTGTTCGTAAATGTTCACAGTCTCGTCCACCTCATGGAAGAGTAAATACTCACCCGATCAGAGAAACCATCTGCTCCACTATGTGCCTGCTGAATGTTATGATAACAAACAGCTTCTGTTGAAAAGAAAATGGTAAGACAATGAATCAACAGCGTTTCTCTCATAGCACTGGTCTCATGCAATTCTGATGTGACTTCATGTGGGGGGCCTATAATGTCTTCATTAGACAGACAATAACCCCCGAGGAGACATGTGACACCGGCTGAGATCACTGGTCATGATGCGTCAGGATTAATCATTTGGATGAAATAAACAGCTCTGCAGACATCAGATGTACTGCTGTCTACAACCTGCTGAGTCACGATTTTCAAACACATTTGATTTTACATTACACATAGGGCAAACGGCCTATCTTTATACCTGAATGTGCATCTTAATGACGGCCTTTCCGATGAGAGTTGCACCGAAGAAGGTCCAAAAGGGAATCAGGAAATGACCACAAGTGATTCCGGCCAGGTCGAACAAGGGATTTGGGATCTGAGAAGATGAAGGATATAAATGAATGGCAGAAGATTCTCATTAGTGTCTAAAATGCTTAACATTACCTGCATTTCAATATATGTAAAGTCCTTTTAAAACTACATTTCTAAAATCAATAAAGGCCTCTGTTGTAACAAAGAAATATATTGTTTCTATGGTTTTAATTGTTGAACATTTAAGGGGCTTTTTTTCCATACCAGCTGTCTATACACATATGACATTGCATAAGTTATTGTAAGGCATTTAAAACTATAACGTCTGTGTAAATAAGAGAGAAAATCATTTAGAATTGTACTCACTGAGGCGCAGGCGAGAATTCCAAAAAATCCCACATTTTGGACCATATTTTGCACTGCCAGTTTTGCTCTTGATGCAAAATCCTGCAATTTTTTTTACAACTTTTAGTTTAAAGAAAATTAAAAGGAGCATATTTTAATGAAGCAATTCCAGCATTATGGATGTGACATTTTTAGACAAAACTTAAAATAGATTTTCAGAGAATGTATTTATTACCAATATATTGAATGATCTGTTTATATTTTACTAAACCTCTATACTAAAGTCCAGACATCGGAAAAATATCATGTACGAGTTTTCTATTTAAAAAGAAATAAATAAATGATGTGTTATGGATGTGACTAAATAAGGCACATTTTGGAGAGACAACTTTGAATAAAAATGTGTAAGCCGGAAAGTGATAATACCCAATAAATGAAGAAGGGAAAGCACTTTATAAAACATAAAAATAGTTAATATATTTACTATTTATGTGCCTGTTTATGAGGACTACGGACCGTTATGAATGTAACATTTCACTTACCAAATATTGCTTTAAAACACACCAAAACATTTTTTAAAGACCCCACATGGGTATTTAAACCCCCAAATGTTAACATCTGATCTATCAGTATGAGAAGACTTTGGTAACAAAATGATTTTGTTCATTTTAAGGTTGACATTTGCTTGGAATTGCAAAGAATAAACAGTCTATGTGAAATATTTTTCATTGCAATTTGTTTTAATCACTGTAGAACCGTTTTGAGCAGCAACACCAGTAAAACTGAAAATACATACTATAGTGAAGTCATAAAATAACTGTTCTGACATAATCTGAAGCGAAAAGCCCAATTCAAAATTTTAAGGTGACCATTTCCTGATTCATCGCAGGACTTCGAGGCGCAATATACCATCATGAGACCCCTATTAAAAATCTCTGTGTAAAACCCAGGCCATGTGGGGTCCACTTAGACACTGAGAGGCTGTGATTAAAGAGAAGCTCTCCTCTGAATCACCCGCTGTTCAAAGGTTTTACTGGAAGTTAAAGGAGAGACCTTCCAAGAAATCATGTGACCTGTATAAGTGAACCACAATAGCGGGAGCTCATGGGAACGGGACAGCTAACACTAACAGGATATTGTAACTGTTGCATCATGGGTGGGCATCAATGTCACATTTAAGTCAAGTCATGACCACCGGAAGACAAATTGTTGTAGTAAACCTCAGATGATAATCAAAGAAACCTGGAGTCTCCAGGAATTACTGCACGAACATCTAATCAAGGTGAGACATTTTGGACACATGGGTCTGATATATGTTGAGATGAAATCCAGACCTGTGCGCTTTGTGCCTGCTCCAGCATCTCCTCAAATTCCTCATAATCTTCATCGTCGGGATCCGCACCGGACAGCCGAGCCGCTCGTGCCATGAAGTAAGGAGGCAGCTCTCCGATAGCCGTCCCTGCCCCCTGCCCACAAGATCACAGCATGAGCTTAACTGAATCAACTTAAAGCTTCGATGTTTCCTTTGAAAGTCTCAATAATTAACACATAAAGCAAAAGGATTCATGCGAAGAGCAGCTTTTGGTTGATTTAAACAAGCTACCACAGTAGGCTTTGTGTTGTATTGTAGATATTTGAATTTGTGTGATAAAACGACGTGAGAAGAGCTGGATGAAATTGTAGTTGAGCAGGGAGCGGAATTGAGCGGAGTGGTCTGGTGCGACTTTTGGGTTGACAGAATTAACATGGTGTAACTTCATTTTGACAGTTTCTTATTGATAGTTTAAAAATTGTAAACTTCAATTAAATAGAGAAGCTAATTGATTTGTAGCTTCATGGGAAACTAAAGTACACTCTTTTTAAGCCTAAATGGGTGACATCATATCCTACTAGAGTCATGTTCTTGTAGACAGCTGGGCTCTATATTAAAGTCTTTAGTACAGGTCTGTTGAATGCCATTACAGATATTTTTTCTGCAGACTTCCAACCTTCAACTCAAACAGCTTGTGGCTGAGTGGTTAGACTATGGCACTAGCAATTACAAGTTCATGGGTTCGATCCCAGGGGATTGCACATAATCAGAAACAAATATATAATACAATGCAATGCAAGTCGCTTTGGAAAAAAGCATCTGCCAAATGTGATAGAAAAGGGTTAGTTCTCCAAAAAATGAAAATTCTGTAATGATTTACTCACACTTTTTTTTTTAAATCTGTATGAAATTCTTGCTTCCGCAGAACACAAAAGAAGATATTTTAAAGGATGTTCGTAACCAAACAACTTTGAAACCCATTGACATCCACTGTATGGACACAAAACCAATGCAGGTCAATGGGTGAAACCGTCGTTCTTTTACCAACATTCTTCAAAATATCTTTGTGTTCAGCAAAAGAAAGTCTTACAGGTTTGAAATGTCAAGAGGGTGAGTAAATTATGACAGAACTGTCCTTTTCCTGTGAGCTATCCCTTTAAAGTTAGTAAGGTATTCAGGACATATGAAATATCCAGTAGAATGCGATGTGAAAAACACATACCCACATGCAGGCCTCCAGGCGAACCTTCGACATGATGGTCCACAGTGTGATGCTCTCCTGTAGGGCCTCATCCTCTGGGCACACTATCTGAGCTGGGTACGGTGGCTCAGGGAAGTTCACAGAACCGCATTCATATGCAGCCAGAGTGACAGAAGCTATGTGTGGACCCTGGAGAAAAATTAGTTGGGTAAGTCTTCTTTGACATGCCAATACTCGCCTTTATGTTTACGGATGCATTGAACAGAGCACAACACACCTTTCAACTTATTGAGTGCCAACAGTTTCCTATTTATTTAGAGTATTCATTTTGACAAAAAAACAGTGGGTTGTCTCCTTTGTGAACTTTTTTACCAGTGGTATAAATCATTACTTCAAAGCAAAACTTATAGTAGATCTGTCAAAAAATTATCCATCAAAAAATATTGTTGCAAGTAATCCAAAAGTACAAGAGAAAATGAGCTGGATTTTTACTTCCGGAACTCAACTATTGTGATCTTTTCTTCCCTTTTGTGAACATCACATGACGCTGCTTTGTGCATTTCTCAGACCAGTTCCTCATGAACAAACCATGTTATATAAGCAAACCATTGAAAACCATTCGTAGGAGTTCTATTCATGTAAATGTACTGGTGCAAAGCAAAACGCTCGTGACCTCAATGAAACGCAATGGAAGACCACAACACCTACAAAATGACAATTCAATTGCTAAGTAAACGCATGCAGTCGTGTCACTGATGTCATTCTTTCCCATGGATAGCTCTACGTGTGGGAGAATCTATATGGGAGAGGAGAGTGATCAATATGCCATGTCTTACATTTTTAACCTCTGATTAACCTTCCTTGACTCGGATGGTACCATTTAGCGACGGCTCCAGTCAAAACCTCCTTAATCAAACAGGAAATACTATTCATCATGACACAACATCTGGGAGAAAGACTTTCATTTTGAAACTGAAATAGATTTAACAATTGAAGTTTTCCAAACCTTTTCTCTCACAATTTTTTTCGCTAATACATTTCTACATTTTAATGGTAGGATAAGGTTACACATGGAAATAATACATACTCTGCTGACTGTCGGGATCTTTATAGTCTGATGTCAGCCATTACACGTTAGTCATGCTCAGAGAAATGATCTCATGATGGTGTCACCGAAAACACTGAGCAGAACCTTCTTCATCAACCATTTGATTTGGTTACCCGCTGCGATTGATTGTATTTCTCTTTCCCAGGCACTGTTACATGACACGGCCAAGTTGCTTCCATCCCAAATTAACCCTCATTGATTTAAAGGGGTCATATGGGGTGAATACATGTTTTCTGTGTCTTTGGTGTGTTATAAGTTGCCCATGCATGTATTACACACCTCAAATTGCAAATATTTAGGTATCGGAACAAAAGATGCATTCTATCTAAAAGCGAATGCTCACCCAGACCTGGCTGAAACGTCTCTAGTAACCACACTCACACAAATCTATGTCAGTTCGTGGTATGATTTGACTAAGACCGACCACATGTAAACGCAAGTAAGGTGGCGTACCTGTCAGTACATTGCTTTGGAACCTGATGCTCCAAATATGTTAAGAAGCATTACATTTCCGTCACAAGCGTGCAGTATTCAGCCAATCACTACGCACTGGTTAACTAGCCAATCACAGAACATCTCACCAGCGATTGGGCTTTGTAAAACATCTGCATGTTTCAGAGAGGCGGGGCAAAGAGGAGATAAAAACATGCACAGTATGTGGAAAACACAGCATTTTTTGCCTTAAATCGTTTATATACATTGCTTTTATGGGTCCACCTATCGCTTATTTCAGTAATTTAGTATTCTACTGATTTTCCATCGATTAATCAGGTATTCGGACAATAAATATTAAAGAGCAATACTAAATGAACAAGAGAAAATAAGAGAGATCTCTTAAAATAAACAACTAATTTGTTAATATAATTTTGTATTGGTGAAATTGCCTACATTGATATGTGCAAAGTTAACCCATTTAATACATTACATTGCCCCATTACATTCAAAATGCAATATAATACAAATGTATAAATGAGAAACATAAAAAACAGCTTTATTTGATTACTTTTATAATCTGTTTTTTAACAATATATTTGTCCACACAAAATACAGAGTTAACCAGACTTATATTTTGGAAGGTTGTAGGACAATGCTTATTTTTTAGCATGTCTGTTTCTTCACTTAAACAATAAAATATTCGTGAAATAAACTCTCAGAGCAACTCTGCAGAGAAATTTCATGTGAATCTGTCCTCATAAAGTGCTGACAAATTCATGAGCATCACGCGTGTAGCACGTTAAACTGTGCAGTTAATTCAGTCAGACACGCAGAACAGCCAGATGTTGCAAATAACATGATCTAGCATCCACTAGTCCGCATGTATTTTTATGGACTCAATGCAGCCGGAAAACAAGATTCAGTTGCAAATTAGACTATAAATAAGTGAAATAGCAGTTCACCATTTCAATAAGCTATAACTAATTTACCAGCAAGAGAAATAAGTGTGAGCTTGTGAACAGACTAAAATGCTCTGAGACTTGATAGCCCTGTAACATGTATGTTTAGCGGGCTATGCGTTAGTAATAACGGTGCAATGGGGAAATGCAGTGCTCTGTGTGTACTGTAGTCAAATGGATTAAACAAAGTTTTGAGGCAACAAAAATTGCCTCGATGATTTTTTAATTCGAATTACTCTAGTAACTAGAGGAATCGTTTCAGCTCTAACTGCAATACATTGAAAAAACTAATGATAATATTTATTTAAGCATTGACATATGTCCCCTTTAATATGAGAACATTGCAAATTATACATGCACTTTCTCTTTGAATTGTGTTTATGAATAACTACAGCATGTGAATTTAGATATTCTCTTGTTTTTTTTGTAGCAGTTTGTTGCTTATTTATAGGACAGCAGAGATTTCCCTAACTGATGAAATATTGTGTGCATCTGCACTTTCACATCCCGTTGTGTCACAATACTGACCATGGATCCACAATCTGAGCACAAGCAGGGTGTACATCAACGGGGTGTGACTTCACCGCAGCGGGTGGAAGTGGACACTTCTGGCCACCGTCTACCAGTTTGACTTGAGTCAGTGGAAACTGGTTAAAGGTTCTGATTACAAGATGTTCAGTGGAACAGAAGACATTGAGAGCCGGAGAGAGGCATGTGCACACACTATCACGCTATTAATAAACTTGTGGAACAAAGAGCACGTCCACTCTTCCCTTATGACTGAAGGCCCCACATGGACCTCTGACCGTTAAAATGAGGAAATACCCAACTACTTTAACTACAAACCTATTGGCTAATGTATAAAACTTCACAACATTAAAACAACTTTTGGATGTTTATGTATCATAAAAGGTATAAAATAACACAAATTAAACCACTTGAAGCGAAACTGACAAAAAGTAAATGATTTGTTAATTTCATGGTGTTCTAATAAATTCAAAGCATTATATATTACTGTGTGTACCCTAAAATTTTTAGGGGCGGTTTCCCGGAAAGGGATTAGCCTAAACCAGGACTAGTTCTTCGCTTAAATAGGATATTGAAGGTGTTTTTATAAACATTGTTTACAAACAAGCATTACTGTGTGCATCTTGAGACAAAACAAACGCAATGATATATTTTAAGATATGCAAGTGCAAGATGTTTTCGATCAAGACGGCACTAAAATTCTAATTAGTCTGGGACTAGGCTTAAGGCTCGACCGTGACACCAGCCCTTAGAGGTTTAAAGGAATAGTTCATCCAAAAATAACAATTGTGTCATCATTTACTCACCCTCCAGTTCCAAATCTGTATAAATGTCTTTGTTCTGCAAAACACAAAGGAAGATATTTGGAAGAATATTTTAACCAATCAGACCTCATCCCCCATTGGCTACCATATAACTTATTTGACCCATTATGGTATTCAATGGTGGCCAAGAACTGCTTGGATGCAAGTATTCTCACAAATATCTTTCTCTGTTCATCAGAACAAAGAAATTCATAATGATTTGAAAAACCTGAGGGTGAGTACATTAAAGGAGTAGTTAACTTTAAGATAAGACCCCACTGACCTTCCATAGTAGGAATAACAATTACTTTGGAAAGTCAATGAGGGCTTTTCTTGAAAAATGAACTACTCCTTAAGATAGAGTTTTCATTTTTAGGCGGACGGTTCCTTTAAAGATCCTCTATGGTGGAAATCAAGTTTTTTATGTTGTTTACATGTTTATGAGGTAATTTTAATATGCTTTAAGACAAACCATGTGCTAATTTACCATTTTAAACCGTTTCTAAACCAAACTGCCGAGTGTGATTGAACAAAAGAACTATACATACCTATGTATAAATGTTAAGGACATTCCATTGTAAGTAACTTTAATTAAGCTTTAATCGCTTTAAAAGTTGCATAAATGTAAATGTGATTGTTTTGTGATTTATCAAAATGTGATTGATAATTTGCATATTCATGTATTTGCATGAACTTAATGTAGCTAAAGTGTAGAGTTACATTCAAGATTATTTAAGGCAGGAAAAAAATCCTTTTTACAGAAAAAGAAGTTGAAATTTGATGGTCAACGATTAGTTTTAAGGGATAAAATAATCTACCACAGGAGAACTTGAAGCCACACTTAAATTGCGCTGCATTATTTAAAATAAAGTATAATATAATGTAAAATAACAACAGAAATATAGAATTTTTTTTTAATTACTCAAAAAGTGAAACAGCCATAAAAGATACTTTGTCACTTCAACAATGGACACTTCCACATACATGGAGCCAATGTATATCAAAATAAGATCTATAGATATTGAAAGAAACAGTATATGCTTATCCCGAAATACTATCACTTTATCATCGTTGCACCATAGTTTTTTTACGGTCTGTTGTGAAGCCTGTGAATCATAAATTTGATATTAGCTCAAAGTAAAATTTCTCACCAGATACAGAAGGAAAGTATGAAGTCCAGTACCAAGACCAACCGAAGACAAAATACCCAATCCTACCCAGTAGGCACACCACAGTAACTTCTTTTCCAGGTGTTGAATATACTGCAAACAAAAGAAACAAATATTAATAAGTATCATTGTGTTTAAAACAAAGTAAGCAGAGGTATAGGAGAGAATGATCAGGAACATTCTAAATTTCATTAATGTATATTTTGCTCACCGTCTGATGTGATCCCTCTATTGAGTAAGACATTGCTAAAAGTGAAAAAAGGACTAGGGTCAAAAATACCACACCTCTTCTCCTCCAAAGCCTGCAAAACACACAAGAACAAATACAGTGGAATAAAAACCCTTCCAAGCACAGCTATAATCAATTCAGCGAATATTCAAACTAGGGACAGTTTATTCAAATGTTGTTTTTAAGATTGGATAACACGTCAGATGTTAGGAGTGATACAACACAAGTTTGACTGCTTACTTCCAAGTCCATTCTTTAAGGGTAATGAGGGTTTCTAGGAAGAAATACTGTAGTGTAACAAAGGGCCTCTTCCATAGCACTACAGAGAGACGCTCTTCTCTGTCCTGTTGTTTTCTCTCTCTCAACGATGAATCTGTGGATACGATGCAAGTTATAAACAACATATTTATTTTTGACTTCATCCCTAAAGAGAAAGTGCAAACACACAGTAGATGATAGCAAAAAACTAAAATACATAACCTTTAAAAACAACAATGATCAAAGATTGTATACATGTTTTGTGCATTAATTACGCTTAATACTGGGACTGCCCAAACAGGAAGTGAAAATCATGATGGTGACACAACAGCAGATCAGACAGCCAGGTTTGATATATCTCAGCTGAATATTTTATCTCTGGAACTGACCCTTGATCAGTTCAAACAGCTGCTGGCCAGGACACAATTGATTAGATCATCGTCTTAACAAACCTGTGGAACTGCCATTCTGCTTGTCTTTAGATACCAGTCTCTTCTGTGGCTGTTCACACTCCGCTCCATTTGCAGCCATCTCCCTAAACTGTTTACAGATTCAGACACCTGCAGCACCAAAACAAGTAAAACAAGCTTTGTGATGACAAGGAAATAAAAATGTCAATGGTATCGTTTTAAGGAAGATTAAAGTAAAACACAGGGAAAAAAACTAAGTTTACAATGAGATACAAAGTTTAGGAAGGTCAAGGTAATGTCCAGAATCTAATTCTGTTTTTTAACTAAAACTAGAGGTTTTTAATTTTACAATTGCAATAAACAAGAAGCTGGGTGAGGATATTGACATTTATATTTCGAAGATACAATTTACAGAAAGTGACGCAAGACCCCATAACAGAGATCACTTTACACCCCATAAATACCAGTGACAGTGAAAGAGGGACATGATGTGAATGCCAAGACAACTCTTAAGAAGATACATTTACATTTAAAAAGGACTTTAACCCCCTGATGGGCTGAAGAAGGAAAGACCTTTAAACACTCAAGCTAACCCAAATAAACCAGAACTCTAGATTGATCTTAAGGGAATACACTGTAAGGCTGTTTTTTCGTTAACGGAAAAGAAAATGATCATTTAAAGGTAACTATTCGCTGAAAGATAACCTTTAGATCGAACAGTCCATGTGGGTGATGAACCGGCGAGAATTAGCGGTCTGTGTTAGCTTTGAGCTCCCACTCACTGTTAACATGTGATTTGAGTGTCATCATCGAAACACACTACCATTTATACACCGTAAAATTATATTTCGTGTTAAGTACTAACACGGGATGTTAAGGTGAAAAACGAAAGGACACTGTCATACCTGCAGACACACTTCTATCCTGACAGCAGCAACAAGAGACAGCGACCACAGGAAATGACTCATGCTGAGGTACAAAGCGCTTTAACTAACCGCTACAACAGGAATCCAATATAAAAGTCCCATTAAAACGTCTGATATTGTAGTTTGCTGTCTGGACCCCATACAGACATTTATTTTAATTTAATATTAGATAGGAACTCTTATATTATTATCATTAGTACATTGTAAGGACCCTTATATTCCAACATATTAGGATAATTTATTATACACTACAAGTTAAAGTTTTTTAATTTTTTATTTATTAATCAAAAAAATCGTATTGTCTTAAAATGTAAGTTTAAATGTAACAATGACTGTTGTAGACAAAAATATAATTGTGCCAGCATATACATTTCAAAGTAGTAAAAAAATGGAAGAATTAAGGACCAAATAATCAAGAAATAGCAGACTACAAAGGCTCCACATGGAGTAGAGGGAATCGATTTTGCAAGTCCTTATTAAGGGGTGGCTATTTTGAAGATGCTAAAATATAACATAGTTCTGATTTATTTTAGATGCTTTTTGCAACATAATTCCCACAGTTACAGTTGTGCTACTCTATAGTAATCTAAACGACGGAAAAGTATAAATAAAGAATAACGTTTTCAATCTTGACTGTTGGAAAGCATGTAACGATGTGTTTTGAGCATCATTTTCAAAAGCCTTTTGTGTGCCCGGTAAATAGCTACAGCCTTATTTAGGCAATAATTTAAAAGTATTTAAATCTCAAAATGATTTTAAGTATTTTTCACAAGTCGGGTCTTTTATTTTGTTAAGTACGCTTCCGGTACCCGTAAACTAAAGCAGAATGGCTTCTTCACACTAGTTTTAAGAGCACTATCATAAACCCCCAAAGGAGCTACACAAAGTTCATGTCCTTTTTAACCTGACTATTAGTAAACGTGTAAAATAAAACAGTTGTTTAATTCTACAGGCTGTCGTTTTATACAAACAATGAGAAAGTTTGAATATCATGAAAAAGGTCAATATTTTTTGTCATTTATTTCAGAAAGTGAAACCCACTTATGATGTAGATTCATTACACACAGAGCGAAATATTTCAAGCTTTTATCTCTTGAAATTTTGATGATTTTGGCTTACAGACCATGCAAACCCAAAATTCAGTGTCTCCGAAAATCAGAACATTACATAAGATAATATTGCATAGAAATGAACATACTTTGGAAAAGCCTGATATTTCTGTTTAATATATCATTTTTTTATTGATCTTATGTAATATTCTGATTTTCTGAGACAGTGGATTTGGGTCTTTTCCATTATCTATAAGACATAATCATCAAATTTTCAAGAAATGAAGGCTTGAAATATTTCACTTTATGTGTAATGAATATAAATGATATAAGGGTTTCAGTTTCTGAAATGAATGACACATTTTCTGACCTTTATCATGATATTCAAATTTGTTTAGTTGTACCTGTAGATCTTTTAAAATATATATGAATTTCTAAACCTTTGTTATGTCTGCTTTAACATCATTTGCGAAACAAAATAAAGTGGCAAAATATATGATGGAGAACGGATGAGTATTTTTAATCTTTGCCAATTTACAATCAAGCCACCAAAATAATCACAATCCTGTAAGTGTATATTCCCCTATTTTCCGATCTGCAGATCACACACAAATCTAACAGGAGGACAAAGCATTGGTATCCATTGTGTATTAATTCTTCTGTACACTGCAAATAGTGAGCTAGAACAGCACAACACCCGGTACACACAAACCGTAATACAAAGAATCGGATGAGTAAACACAGAAGTCAGAAGGATCGATGCATCCCTTGCTCATTTATGGAAATGGGATTCACACAAGAAAAAGCACTGTATTCAATACAAGGAAAGGTCACCTGTTACACATGGAGCGAACGAGATGTTAACAACTACAAGGTCAAACAGGGAACCAGTTTATGCTAAGGGATTAAAATCGTGTACTATATTCATGTCTGTATGCGCTTAAAATTTCCATACAGCTACATATTTGTGTAGAATATCAGATTATTACTTAGTGTTAGCTAAATGTACCCATGGATGCATACGTTCCTGTTCAAATATTGTCTTACATTTTTTTCAGAATATACAATAATGAAATGCATTAAACAGATTGACAGTGTAAGCTCTTCACATACAATACATCAAAATTAAGAGTTCTACATTAGTTTCCTCTCACAAGAGTGCAAATCAGATGCTTCACGACATAGTTTAAGGTTAATTGCTCTTCTCACAACTCCACTTACATACACGACCCATGCCCCCTTAAAAAAAAAAAATCTGCCTCAAAACAAAAAAATAAACTTGTGATAAGCCTTAAATATGGAATGTGACAACAAAAAACGTGGTCCGATTATTTTCTTTGACAACACAAATAAAAATGAAGTCCTTCATTGCATTTCAAGGAAAATAATTTAAAACGCGTATCTTTTATTTAAACTTTATATAACCTTGTGAGTAGACCACAATAAGCTAGTAAGAAACTTAAGGAGAGATGGATGGACAGCTGTAGGCAGGTGGGCTCTACATGCCGTAGCCGAAGCCTGGCTGTGCGGGTTGGCCGTAGCCGGGCGCTGTGGGGTAGCCGTAGCCGTAAGGCTGCTGTGGGGGTACTGCGACATTGGGACCTGCAGTGAGCATCAGCTGGGGTGTGCCTGGAAATAAAATGAATACAACATTAATGTCCGCCACCACAGGTTGTCAATCATCACTTGACTAAAGGTCTGCATTACTAAATAAAGACATCATACAAAAATCATGTCAAGAATCCTACCATAGACAATGGGTTGTGCTTCTGTGAGTTGCTCTTCTGCTTTCCTCAAAGACTCTGAAGCATCCAATTTATCAACCTTAATAAAGTAGAGGGAGAAAGAAAGACAAACGAGACACCATGAGCAGGGATAAATGGCCTCAAGTCAAGTACTAGTGACTGCTGGATGGGACCATTCATGGGAGATGCATAAAGCCAAGCTTAATACAAGGTGCACAGGCTTTCAAAGCAGGTCTCATGGCACAAGCTCCTTGCCATAGCACTTCATATCTCACGATGGAACACTCCCCTTCATAAATCAGCATTTATCCACGTACACCACAACCAGACCACTATGATTCTACAGATCCTCTGTAAATAAGACGCGCAAGGTTCTAAAACTACAGGGTTACGGTCCTGCCATCCAGTCAGTCAGTGTCATTTTTTTACTGTGAATATGTAGAAAACAGAACCCTCTTGTTAGATTTAATAACTGCTCTGCTGGTTTAAGTCTGACTTTGTGTTACTAAACATTTGTTACTCAATAGGAAGACACAGCTCATCGGACAGGTGCTGTATAATAGACGCCCCTGCAAAAAAATTCATCGTGGGAAGGCTAGGAACAAAAACTTTGCACAGTCCTACGGGTTCCTTTCCATTGATATACACAAAGATGCCTCATTTGACAGTTCTAAACACGTCAATGTGTCTGCCATTTTGAAATGGTTCATATTTGAAATGCTCACAATAATACATTTGAATAAAATGTTTCCCAAAAGAAAAAAAATGAACTTCAGAAAACACGGGATAACCTTTCACAACTGATGTGCTGGTTAGTCTTTTTGTATGTTTTAACTCAATACTACTTGTTTTTAATACAACGTTTTAATGTTGTTTTTGCATTTTGTATGAATAACTACTGTTCCAGAGGTACAGTCAACCTGTTCCCAAGTGCATATAGCATCCAAACAAATCAGCTAATAATGGGGGCATCAATGTATATACATCTATGGTCTTACCTGTCATTGAGTGATATGAAAGCAATTGAAAGAAACAGTTCATATAAAAATAAAAAACGTCATCATTTACTTTTCGAAGGCTCCCTTTTTGTGTTCCACAGAAGAAAGTTAAACACAAATGATGACAGGACTTTCGTTTTTTGAGTGAACTTGTCCTTAAAAAGCGCATTTGGGTTCAGTTCTCTACATAGACCCGGTGTCTACATTGAAAGGTTTTATGTATTATGAATTTGAAATATGAATTAAGAATTATGCTGTCGAGCAGGCTTATAGAGACCTGCAAGTCGAAGTTTTGTTGAAAGGGAGAAATCATGCCAAAGGTGTAGTTTGTTATTCCTATGTTAAAAAGAGTGCATGAGAGAAAGGCAGAGTAAGAGTAAAGGAGGAATGGGTGAGAGATGGTCTACAGAGCCATTCACGGCTTCCAGAGGCAGGCAAAGCCAACAGCCAAGTTCCCTGACCTGTCAAGTGGGCTAATGTAAACACATGCGTTGTAATTTACTAACAGCCACTTTAGTTTAGTGAAGGACCACACTTTATCAAAACATCACTAGACGTTTAAAGCAAACCGAGCAACCATGCACCTATTCAGTTTCTCAGTTTAAAGAAAAACAACTGCTGTATAAAAATAATGAAAATGTGGTCACTTCATTTTGCTCTCATCTCACTTTTAACCTAAAATTCAGACTACAACTGAATTAGCTGATGAACTTTAGCAATCTTTAAATTTAGTCAAAAAGAAACAGTGATCGTTGATGACAATCAGCAGCTGTGAATTAAGTGACGGTTCATCAGCTAATCCAGCTTGCAAACATCTATAGTTCTGAGGCTCGGCGTCACAGCGTCTGGTCTACGGGATGGTCAGTAATCTAGAAGAAACTCAAGGGAAGTCTAGTTAAAGTGTGTTTTGAAAAGCAGCAGAGTGATATGGGAGGGAAGAACTCATGCAGACTCTTCAAAGTTTCAGTCTTCCAAACTACAAGGGTTAAAGGCGGAATAAGAGTGAACCTTCACCTTTTCCTTAATTGCATCAACCTGAAAGGGAATTTAAGAGTGGCAGCTTAAGAAACAAAAGCAAACGTAACAGTCCAGCATTGAAATAAAGCAGGTAGAGAACAAATGCAGAAGTCACCAGAAGTGTTAAAAGAAATCAACAGCAGGAAATCAGAAGATAAACAAAACAACCTGTTTCTCTACAAGTATTACTGTGATTAACGTTTACAACTATAAATCTAAAACAAACACACTTCTGGTTAAGATGATTCAATATTCCTAATGAATGATGTGTATTTATTGTTTGATCTAACCATGTTCATTGATGGTGTGAGAAATAAAAGTTAAAGCTGCAATCTGTAACTTTGGCCTCCCTATCGCCATCTCTGTTTGAAACAAAAAATTGCAAGTTTCTTATGTGTTGATGTCAAAATCAAACGGACATTGCCAGAATAACTATAAATAGAGATGCACTGTTACAAAGTTTCTCCACCGATAACGATTATTTAGAGTGATATCTGCTGATACTGATTCTGAAGATTAAATTAATATTTCTTACCTTTCTGAATGTTATTAATTAATTTAATAACTTTTGATATTGAACATCAAACTGGTGATGTTTTTTAACTTTTTATATATACGGAGCACAAATTCTTTCCATTTTCCTGTCCTCTTTTGATTGACAGGATATTTATCGGCTCTTATCATTGGTTGATAGCCGATACTGTGAAAAATTGATTTTATAGGTCAATACCGATTATTGACCGTTACAGTGCATCTCTAATTATAAATTATTATTATAGACATGGATTGTAAAACAGGATGAGGTAAGGAAACATGTTTTGAAAATTGATTTTTATGTAGTTGATCAATTACTGATTTTTCTTCATTTTTAACCAAACAAATCCTACAGATTGCAGCTTTAGCATGCAATACCAAAATGGGGTATTCTCTAAAATGTCAATAAATTTAACAAATTATACAAAAAACATGAAAAACATACAAGACATACAAGAGCTTTGTTCAGACGTTAGGAAGTTGGCCTGTCTAGACAGTTTTATAAAGCATCACATGCTTTCAACATAATTTATTTAAAACGGATAAATTAACGTCAAAACAAATTACAAATATTTACAAAAAATAAATTACATTCCCTGCATCGAAAATCACATGCCAAGACGAAATATGACTAAAAATATTAAGTCCTTCCTAGAAGATGACGGCTTATGAAGACTTAAAACAGCATGGCATACTGTTGTTTTGGAACAAAGCTAATGCATTTCTACCAAAACTAAACATCAAAAAGCTTCTAAAATATCGTAAACTTTAACCCATCTGTACTACAGGGTGGACGCTCACCTTGCTGAGGTACTCCCTCATGACCTGAATGAAGTAGGGCATGGAGAAGTCCATGAGGTTGTGCCTCCACGCGGTCTCCAGCACCACGTCGGGCCTTAGCAGGTCGTAGCAGGTGAATAGGCAGGCAGCAAAACACTCTTTCTTATCTTCTTCCAAGAACCACTGCAGAAGCTCCTCGGCCAGCTCTGTGTCTTTGGACTCTGAAGCGTACTGCATTGCATCCTGTGAAAAACAAATACATTTTATTCAGAAGATCGCAGAAATCAAGATGCTATTTGACGTTCCATATGACTAAGTATGAGACCTTGTAGAGTTTGTCTTTCTTGCAGAGCTCAACGCTTTGCTTCCAGCGGTTGTTGCCTTTAAACAGGTAGGCGGCAATTCGCCTGAACTCGATGAGTTCGTGTTTCTCCAGGCTCAGAGCCAGAGATATGTTGTCAAAGTTGTCGTAGGCGTCGATGGACGTGCGCAGAGCCTGTGGAGAACAATGACATGGGTTGAAAAGCTGAAAACTAAGAGACAGATTAAGACAAGCCCAAGTGAAGTCACAAATGGCACAGGACAGAAGTACCAAATGTCACGGTGAAGACGGACACACTTCCTACCTGATAATCTTCCTCTTTGATGAATAGGTTATTTAGCGCCTCATTTACGCCCTTGTTATTGTGGTTCTGTACAGACCGCAGGTATGGCTTCACCAATGACAACTGCTTGACCTACGCAAAAGAACATCAAAGTCAGATTGTTTCAGGATTTGACTTTAAAAACGATGTTAAGGTCAGGAGAGGTCGATGCACAATACCTTGCTGAAGAAGTTGACGGCGCGAGTGTGGTCAAGCCGCGGGGACAATACGATCAGCAGGTCATTCAGTAACAAAGGTTTAAACTCCAGATAGAACTGAGTGGCTTTGTAATACAGCTCAACGTTAGCCACCTGCAACAACACACGCAATACTTCACATCAATCCACTTTAACTTCATAACAGATTTGAGATCCAAACGAAATCAGTGCTTCCTTCTCATGCAAAGCTATGACAATACCTTGGTTATGATGTCTTTGAACTGACTCTCCTTCCAGGCATCTGCAGGATGGTTCATCATGGTGATGATAGCGTTGTCATACTCCTCATACTTGTCATACAGGAAAACTAGCTCCGCCCACAGGTGAGCCTGCTCCGCCGCCCTCAAAACCTGCACAGCAAAAATATCAATCCATCATTCTCTGAACACAGAATGCACTTTACAGGGACTATTTCAACTCTCTGACCTTGGGAATGTTGACTCTGGACCAGAAGAGTTCCAGGTGCTCCCTCATTTTCTGCGGCTTGAATTTGGAATACAAGATGGCCAGCTCTGTGAACATGCCCATGTGAGCACGCTCCAACCCCAACGCCGCCTCCAGCATGGTGATCAGCTCCTCAAAATAACCACGGTCCTGATGGAGGGTACATTGTTATAGTTTACTAAAGCTAGACCTAGTAAAACAGTTTGGGTAGTTAAAAATAATAACATATCTCCTAAAAAACTTTTATTAAATTATCTAATAATTATTAAATAAATAAACAAGTCATAAAAAAACATAAAAATAAAACTAAAATAAAAAACTTAAATAGCAATTTGAAAAAACAAATACAATTATAAAAGCACATAAGAATATTACTAATATTACTACAAAAATAAGAGCAAATGTAACTTGAAATAATTTTCCAGTCATTCATGGTTATAGGACAAGGATTTTAAATCTCAAGTATCTGGTGTGTATTCACCTGGTAGTAGTTGATGAGCTCCTCGAGTTCATCCGCATGGACGACAATATGTAATCCACACATCTGAGCCAAACGGAACTCTTTTCCTTCCACGCAGGCGAAACAAACCTACACACAGAAAACAACAGTCATTAAAGTTACCTTAAATAATGGGGAACACAAAAACAGATGAGTTCAAGTTTGAGAACCGTGACCCGACCTCTTTCCAGGTCCTTGTGCTGTTGGCTTTGCGGGCGCCATCGACAGCCGCCTGATACTCCCCGAGATGCACCAGGGTCGAGGCCAGACGGCCAAAGTTGGACACATTGTTATAAAGTAATTTAGCTGCATCATACATCTTCTCGTCGTAGCATCTGTCACCAACCTAGACAAATAAAAAATAAGTTACAGGTCTGTCCTTACACAGAAGTACAACATGCTCAAGGAGAGTAGAAGACTCGTACTTGTTGAATGTGTGCGTTGTTAGGTCCGTTGATAAACTCTTCTAGTTCGGCCAGGCGGTTGGTCTTGGCCAATGCAAAGATGAGCTCGGTCTCCACGTACGACTCACGAGCCTTCTTACGAGCCATCTGCAGGAATTTCACCAGATCCTCCCAGTTTCCTGAGGAAAACATTACGGATCCCAAAATACAAAGATCAGAATCCTCTTTTTCATATTCAAGATCTCCAATGAGGTTTACTAATGAATACCGCTTTTTGATCCTTACCGCTTTGTGCTGCGGCCTGTCCCACCTCCATGTAGGCAGAGGGGTCATCAGCTTTGATGTAGGAGTCAATGGCCTCTTTCACCAGTTCCTTCTGCAGCTGAGCTTTAGCCAACTGACTCCAAACAGCAGGCTCATTACAGCGCTCAGCAAACTCATAGGCTCGGTCCAGATTGCCAATGTGCTCGATGAGAACCTGCAGTCCAGCACAACAAACAATGAGAAACCAAAGTCAAGGATAAAAACTGTCGTGTTCTCGTACTCTGGTAAAGTGCATTACAGGGTGTAAATGGTATTTGAGAGAATATGAAGGTCGCGCACCTGCACGGCTGATGTGTTCACATCGAATTTCCTGAAGATTGCGAAAGCTTCTTCGAAGAGCTCGTTGCTAATGGCAATGTTAGCGATGTCAGGGGCGTCATAGTTTTCCAAGCGGTTGATATACTCCATTACGCGAGTGCGGTCAGCTTTGATGGCGGTCAGGATCAGAAGGTTCTGCAGGTTCCTGACACACAAAGCAATTGTTTAGTTTTGGAAAATATTAAAGGGTAAATTAGCTTGTAAAGAGTAAAGACACAACACGAACTTTTTCATTCAAAAAATGTAAACAAAAAGTTGTAGCTCAATGATACTGTGAAGAAGGGTGGAATGCCGGGAAGTGTCATTTTGACCACCACTGCTGACATTTTTGGATATTTGAATGCAAAAATATTACATATTGTGCCTTTAAACGCTTCTGACAGAAGATAATTTCCTGAAATTACCTGTGTTCACTAAACACCGAGTTGTCCAAGACGATCTTCTCCAGAAGTTCAATGAGTTCATTGGGTAGGTCAGCAGTCATGAAAGCTTTGACAGTAACAGAGACCTCTTCAGGGTCTTGGGTCTCAGAGAGCGCGGTTTGCACAACCTGTGATGGTCGGTAATGTTAACCAATGGTCGGTAAACTAATCTTCGTGGAATCGTAATAAGTCACTTTCTCATGTGTACCTGGTCAATCAAAGGTCTCCTGTATGGGTTGCTTTCCAGAAGGACACTAGCCCAGAGGTCGGGATCCTTACGACGCACAAGGTATCGGGAGAGACTCTTGAAGAGGGAATTCTCATTGCAAACCTATTGATGTAAAAGAGAAAACAATATTCTAAAACCAATTTTTCTCCAAATATTCAATGGGAGCAGGACTACAAATGCCTCTCCAAAGCAAGAAGACGTCCTTACGTGGATGAGCTCCTGGTCACATTGTCCTCTCTCATAAGCCACACAGGCTAGATGCGGGTCCCTCTTCTCGCAGTACTTGCCCACCACGCGGCTGTCATAGAAAGGGTTCTCTCTGAGGAAGCGCTCTGGGTTGTTGTTGCTGTCGATGTAGATCTTAGCCAGGGCATTATGGGTAGCCGGTTCCTCACAGCCTTCGTGGATACGAGCCTCCAACCATGGCAGGAGAAGCTTCAGTCTATCATAAATGTAAGCATTAATAAAATTAACAAGTGAATGTACAAGGAGCCGTTGGATATTTGCCGTCTTAAAATCACCTGTTCCTCTTCTCCACCTCGGCCACCAGTTCATCAGTGGAGAACTGTCCTCTCACCACCAAAATGAGGTTCTTGATGACGTCCTCCGAGCAGTCCACATCTAGCAGGCCTCCGATCACCACGGGCAAGCGGCTTGGGTTTACCTGAAACACACAACAATCTTTTCTCAGTGTTGAACTAGCTCAAGCTGATAAAACAGATGCTGAGGAACACAAGTGTTGCCAATTTTTTGTCTGATCAATTTCATTTTTGTGAAACAGCATAAGTAACACTTCACACTTACCTTTTGCACGTAGATTTCAATGTATTTCTGCAGGTTGTTGCGATACAGGTAGAGCACAAGGTCGTGGACGAAGTCAAAGCGGTCACACACAATGATGAGGGGCAGCTGGTCGGTCAGTTTCGCCTCCTGTTTGAAACACGTTTAAGAATTTGGTGTAAATAAAATCGTGTTAAAACCATCTAAACTTGTGTTTTGTGATTTAGGGTTTTCAACATAAAATCATCTAACATAATGTCAAGAACATTCTGTGAAACATAACCATGATCTCTTTAATATTGACGGAACAAAGCTGCCAAAGACTGAAATCAAAGTCAAACTTATATGTGAAATAAAAATTCAGAAACAAAATAGAAGAACTTGGATAGTCAAAGAACACTGATGATGCTTGTTTAAAGCGCCAATTCAGAACTTTTGTTTTATCGCCATCTGTGTTAACATAAAATTTAGTTACTTTACATACTTGCCTTTATGCAAGTAAGTCAAGTGAAAAATCGACTTGTATATAATAGCTCACCCAAAAATGAAAATTGTGTCATCATTTACTCACCCTCATGTCTTTTCAAACCTGTATCACTCTCTTTCTTCTGCAGAACACAAATGAAAATATTTCGAAGAAAGTTGGTAACCAAACAGCACCGGCACCCATTTACTTCAATTGAATGGACACAAAACCAATCCAAGTGAATGGGTGCCAGTTAAAAGCATTCTTCAAAATAAAATGTTCTGTGGAAGAAAGAAAGTCTTACAGGTTTGAAATGACAGGGGGGTGACTAAATGATGACAGACACCTTTTTTGGGTGAACTGTCACTTTAAGGAGACCTTGATTTTTTTGTATAAATTGGGCATCAGATGTAATACCTTGAGAAAGTTCTTCACACGTTCAGGATCGTAACAGTTGCTTTCTCTGCAGATTCTCTCAACTTCCTTAATTTGACCAGTTTTGCAGGCAGCCTGGATATATTTAAAATGAACCTCTGGATCCTGACTGAAGTTCACAATGGAGCCCAAGAAGTAGAACAGACCTGGAGGCCGCACATACAGATACCTATTAGTAGTTGTGAACTTTCATGACAATCTACCTGGATGCAAAACGGCAATATATTTTGTGCGCATACCCTCAAAGCTCTTAAAGGACTCGAAGAGTTCTGTGAGGCCCTGGGTTGACAGCTGCTCGTGATACTTGGAGGCAACCTGGACGCAGATCTGAAGGTTCTGCCTAATGTTTGCAGACAGCATGGCTCTCAGACACTCCAAAGAGTCCTCCACCGACAGTGCACCAAAGAAGTTCACCAGCCACTGCAGGCGAAACAGAACTTGTTACTTCCCGTTTACATAAATTGAAAAATCTATGGCCAAGACATGGAAGAACATCACTTTACCTCTGGGTTGAGCAGATGGGTGTGGACTACAGCCCTTTTGATGTCATACAGGTCAGTGTAGTGCTCCAGAGCTCTCTGCAGAAGACCAGCTTTCTCACAAAGCTGAGCCACATGAGGGCGGTCGTAGTGAGTGAACATCTGGTTGCCCAGAATGGCATCAGCCACCTGAAGATAAAAAACACATGTACTGTGATATCCTATAAAAAAAAAAAAAGGGTAAAGAAGAAATGTGATGTATCCTTAAATGTTTTGCACTAGAGACCTGTGGAGCATGCATTAGGTTCATCTCCAGCAGACGAGTCTGCAGAGGTCCCTCAGTGGGTCGGTTGTTCTTCAGGGCATCCAATAGGAAAGAAGTGCACTGTTGTATCAGGTTATATTCCATAAACACATCCACAATCTATAAAGGAAAAAAACTTTAGCCGTTGCAGAATAACACATCTTCCATATTTGTTAAAATAAATTAAAACTATCAAGTAGATAGGAGTCAGTACTGTCTCAGACCTGAGTGATGTCAGCCAAAGGTTCCTCATCCTGAACGAGCATTTGAGAAAACTGCAGACCTTGTTCTGGACTGATCCGCATCACGTTCCTCAACAGGAAGATCCAGTCTGGAGTGTAGCCAACCTGCACACAGATGGCCTTGCATTAGAGGGCGGTCGCAAATTTCAAATCCTTACATAGCCATTTACTGATGACTAGGAATGGGCGATATAAACGATATGCGATATCAACGATACAAAATTGGCCTACGATAGAGATTTTAATTCTATTGCACTATCGCGATAATGCATGTTGATGACGGAATCTACACGCGAAATTTAGAGCCACGAGCTGCAGCCGGCAGTGTGTTCACATTCAATTCAGTTATGCGGCTCAGTCCATCAGTGGCTCTTGAACTCCAGTAAGAAGGCTATTTTACTCACTTTAAATGGAGGGATTTTCTTTAATGTAGTTGAGGCTGATTCATTAATAAATTAGTTGTTGCAAAAAATGCTGTTTACCGATGTATTTTCCATGAATCTGCTATGTTAGCGATTAAAACGTTATTAAGCTAGTAAACGTTAGCTAGTTAAGGATAGCTCGTTACATAGATTGTCACAAACTGCAATTTTACACGCCGAAGCCGTTCCCATGTCTGTGCTCGATACATTCCCCCAGGGTTGTACATATATTTGAAAGTTTTTTCGACCATGAAATTCCGTTACGTAACAACATTTCTTGTTGGGCAATTCTTCCGGAAAAGCACGGCCACGTGTCAACCAGCGACCGCAAGAGAAAGAGCACGCCCATGCGTCAAGAGAAAGAGTTTGCCCATCAATGTGCTTCCCAGAAGTTCAGCTCTGTTTGTTTGTTCATTGCATTTGGGTAAGGAATGTTATATTTACTGTGGATATAACTAGGGATGTGCACGAATGTTTGAATATTATATAAGAATGAAAACTGCACCACCACTGGGTTAAGTTACCGCTGCAGACGACCCAGAGTTGTCACGTCTTACTTTATGCTCCACTTCATATGTAATGATTTTATAAAATATAAAAAGTATGTGTTCCTAAATCTTTGTTCACCCAGATCGCAAGCTAGTTTTAATATTTTAAGTTTACACACCGGATGCCCGGATCGCCTGTTATGCTCTGCTCACATCACCATATTAAAATGTTTCAAAACTAGTGAGTCACAGAATTTGTTAACATTCGTTAACATTACTTGCGTTTAAAAATAGCAAGGTTATTTTCAATGTTTAACAATAATTAATTTATTACTTGTTCAGTGCATTTGGTCTTTGTTAATTCATTTTGTTTATTATATTTCCATACACACTGTCCATCACATTGCACACTTGCACATAGCCTCTGCAAACTGTACATTGTAAGAAACAATACGTTAAACCTGTGAATGACACATCACCACATTCATTTCAGCAACTATATGTTGTTTTTTTTCAAGTTTTTTACTTTTTGTAAATAGTGCATTACTGTTGTTGAGCCAGAAATTCTTGTCAGATCTGGGTTTTGTTACCGGGAGTTAGAAGAGCAGCGCGTTTTCGTTAACCGGCTCAGGAACTTTGGCCTAAAATAGGCCTATATGCTATTGTAGTTCTTTTCGAGAACATTTAAAACTTAATAAACAATGTGTCACAGACAGTATCAATATACATTGCGCTTTGATGTTGTTCTGGTTTTATACCGATAAGCATAAATACATTTTTTTGTGCTTTTCTATTTTTCCAACGTTGGTAATTTGGAATAAATAATGGAATAACCTGGTCATTCAGGTTTGTTTGTGTATTCAGGAAAACCCCCAAACAAACATATGAGCATTTTTTACTTTTACACGAAATAAGCAAAACTGTGAGTATATTTCCTTTTACATGAAAAAAGTGAATATATTTTTTTCTTTTTGTATGAACATACAAGCCGTTTCCTTTTACACGGAAAATGCAAAAATGAATAGGTTTCCCATTTTATGTGAACATAAAAGTGAGAATATGTTTTGCACATGAAAAAACAAAATCCTTAAAAATATTTTCCTTTAACATGAAAACAAAACAAAAGTGTATGTTTCCTACATAAAGGTGTGAATATATTTACTTTTTACATTAAAAAAGAGAAAGTAGGTTTGCTTGAAAAAAATACATGAAAATAATGATCATTTTATGTAATGCGTATAGATAAAAAAAGGTGATTTCTCCTTTATTCCTTTAGTATGTTTTCTAAACCCACCTTTTTTGCATATAGTACAATTTTCTGGAACTGCCCGGTTTCAGCAAAACACTGGATAACTTTGTTGGGAACGTTGGCCCTTAGATAGACACTGAGCGCAAGAGTCGGATCAACAGACTTCACCAGATCTCCCAATTCCTCAGAGCACTCCAGCTGCAGAAAACCAAAAAAAAAAAACTTGTTATTTACTACATATTCATAAACGCTGACACCACGGAAATCTTTGTCACGACGGATAACAAAACAAGCTGGTCTACTAAATTTCTCTACTTTAAAAGTAAAGTAAGGGTGAAGAAATAAATGAATCATGAAATAATAACAGCGCATGAGAGAAAAGTGATGGACGATTATTAGTTTTAGTGCAATCGCTGCTCTGTGGATTCGATTACTTCAACCCAATGCGAATGGCAAATTCCTCCGTGATAATGTTTTAATACTTATATTTATTCACAAGAGGAAGCACCTTATCCTCTTTCAGCCATTTCTCCAAGAGCTGCTTGCGGCCCTGCTGTAAAACCGGCCGGCACAGCTCCAACGACTCAAACTTGTTCAGCTGGCCCTGGTCCAGCAGAATCCCGAAGTACTGCAGTAGAGGAGAGGTCTGACCGGGCTGAGCCGGAACACCCTGGAAGCGACGGATGGTGTCCGGGGTACGCAGAATACCCTGAAAGAATGCAAGTGTCAATCAGGAAGTTCAATAAACGCCTACTATATTAATGAGGCTTGAAATTTGCAGTGTGCCGTACCTTTGGTGCATTCGCAGCCACCTTGGCAGCTTCAGAGTAATTGCCTCCGGCAAAAAGGTTGTTGAATTTGCGGGCGAAGAGCTCCTCGGCACCTGCCAAGTTGTTGCGGACGGCCATCCTGAGAGCCAGGTCGGGGTTCTGCAGTACGTTGGTGATGTAAGGGATGATGTTTTCCTCCTCCACACAGACAGACAGCACCTTAAAAATTGATTAAAGACAATTCATTTATTAAATGAAGATTCTTGATATTAAAGGCTGCAAAGCGCTACAAAAATAGACAACTTTTCATTTGTGGTCTATGACATCATACATGTATCTTTTTAATATAATTGATAGGATAGTTCATCCACAATCTTATTCATTCACCCTCATGTTGGTTAAAACCTAATTAGGACTCTTTCGTCTGTGCAAAACAAAGTAGATATTTTGAGAAATGTCTCATTGGTTTAATGTCCAAGTCAACGAGAGTCAATGTTGTTTGGTCACCAACATTCTTTAAAATATATTGCTTCATGTTCTGCAGAAGGAATTCATAGGGGTTTAAAATTACTCAAATGCGAGTAAATGATGAAGCATTTTTATTTTAAAGTGAAATATCCCTTTAAAGGTCCAGTGTATAAACTCTAGTGGCATCTAGTGGTGAGGCTGTGAATTGCAACCATCAGCTCACTCCCTTTTGAAGCACTATAACGGCTGACACAGGACTAAGATATCATTACGTTTTCAGTTCTTTGCCGAAGGAGAAAAGCGCTATGTGGAGCACCTTGTTTGTTTAGCGCTACTGTAGAAACAACAGGGTGAATTCCATGTAAGGAGACCCGTGATGAATGTAGATAGAAATGGCTCATTATAAGATAATAAAAATATAACACTTCAGTATGTAAGGTCTTTATACACCTCTAAAGAAATAGTCATGTATAAGATATTGCATTTAAAATGAATGTTGTGAAATTGTTTGGCTCCTGAAAAAGAAATATCTCTGTGCCAAAACCAGCCTATAATTTCTTCTGCATTACTTTGATTATATTCATTAACAAATATATTACAGTGAAATGGAATAGATTGCCACCTATCGCAATCCAAATTGCCCTTAGGGTAATACATAAATGAATAGGCAGGTATCCCATGATGTATTTATTGTGCAGGTCAGAGCGTGACCGCAGCAGTGGTCACTATGACTCGAGCAAGCACATCACAGACTGCCATAAGAGGATTAGAGATCGCATCTCTACCACCTACTGCGAATCACATGCTCTTCTCACATCATGTGTCGAGAGATCAACAAATGCCATTATTCACAGGCATTCCTGCATCCACAATTTACGGAATCGTGATGCATAACAGCCTGTATTTTTTGCTCTTGTTAAATAAATTCAACAATTTAAACACGAAATATAAAATAACAGTATTTATTCACACAATGGAAGTCTACGGGGTTGGTTACCAACATTCTTCAAGATATCTTTTTTTGTGTTGTGCAGAAGAATGAAAGTCATACAGGTCTAAAATGACATGATAGTGAGTCAATTTTCATTTTGGGGTGAACTTCCCTTCAAAAATATTTTCTCACACATGCGAGGAATGGTCGTGAAATGAGTTGCCTAAAACAGTGCAATGTACAGACCAAATGAAAAGAAAAACCCACATATTACATTGATTCAATTTAACATCGCTAGCTAAAGAAAAAACACTAAAAAATCACGATTAAAACAATGACATTTTTTTGCCATCCCTAGTGGGGCCCGACAGTCTTGTGGTTAAAATGAGGAGGTTGCTGGACACAAGACATTAATGAAGAGAGAAAACAAACGAGAGCGTAACCAAATGCACGGATCGTGTTTCCCATCTCTGCATATTTAATAAGATTCGGCTTCGAGCTCCATAATAATTCATCAACTGATGGCATTCCTTTACAACAGACTGAAGAACAACAAACTAGATACAAACGCTCGGCCTGCTCTGAATATATGGAAACAAACTCATGGTGTGCCTCAAGCTCAGCTGCTCCATTCGAATGTGCTGACCAAACAATCCCTAATGTTAAGAGTGTAACTGAGCCAATGCAGCATTTTCTTCTGACTGTCGGTTATATAGGAGACATCAAATGTCGTACCTGGCCCTTCCGGTTCACACCGATGATTCCAGCGGTGGCTTCATGAGGGGCCGTCACAAAAATGGTCTCTCCGCTGATCCTGTTCATGTAGATGCATGTGCCCGTCTCAAGGTCATAAAGATGGATGTAGCCGTATTTGGTGATGAGAAAAACAACGTCGTGCTTGGAGCTTATCTAGATAGGGACGAGACAGAAACGATTTTTCTAAAGACCAAGTCTAAACCTTTACCAGTAAAACAGAAAAAAAAATAGTGTACATATTTAAAAAAATGATGCATAATATACTTCTAATAATATAGGTCGCGAACAGCAGATAAACAGCAATGCCGAGGGCAAGTAATTAATATGGCCCTGCACATTTTGTTGTTAATTACAAAGACTGTGTGTGTAAACAAACTCCATGTCAGTCTGTCAGAAATATATATGTCAATCGATAGAGGTTGGCCAAATTTAGGCAGAGGCAAACATGGACAGGCGATGCGACATGCCCAAGTCCATAATACCTATGAATAAAACTACAAGTTGAAAGGAAATACAAACCAGACTACATTGAATGCAGGGTTAAATGCATGAATGACAAGCACCTTGTTTACCTTTTACCATAAAAAATAATGGTACTTTACTGGATCATCATTTAATGTCCAGTATAAAATCTGGGTCTTAAAGCAAACACTGTGTATTTGTGTTCAATGCTTCAATAATTTCAGCATAATAACGTTCGATTCAAATGCTCCAAAAAGTTAAAACAATGTTAAAACAACATTCAAAATAATAAATACCTGCATAGCAACCGGGAAATCGTTCTGGGCCTCTGGAGGGAAGAAAACATCCACTGCTTTCTTTGGAAAAGGCTGATTACCCGTCGGAGGTGTTCCAACCTCAATAATGTGTAACTGCAAAAAAAAACATTACGAGAACAACGTCAAACTTCAGTCTTTTAACTTGAAACCAACCGCGATTTTATTTTCAGACAGATTAATCAGACCTTTCCTCCAGCTTGTCCCCGAACAGCAAAGCAGAATAGTGTGGACTCCTCTGCATTTCCCTCCATTTTAAACTGAGCGAATGCAGCAGCGTGACCTTCGATTGGCTGCGACACCTTCCTGTCCACTGAGTAAAGTTGCATTGCCCCCACGACACGGTTTTGCTGACATAAAGAAAAAAATATTAGGAAACTACTGTGGTGGCATGCTGGACTTAACACATATTTTGACAAATTCATACCTGTGCTGAGATTCCAATGAGAAGCAGCCATTTCTGTTTGGCGTCGGTGCGGTAGTTAATAATCTGACAGCCTGCTAAACTAGAATGTCGGTCGAAAACTTTGATAGGCTGCGAGTCTCCTTCCATACTCCAGTGATAGACGGCGTTGTCTGTCACGAGAGCTACGGTATTGAGAGAGATCCACTTCCAAAACGTAACGTCTTCGGTCATGGTGTGGGCCTTCATCTTGCTTTTCATTTCAATGTTGAAAATCTGAAGGGTTTTCGCAGCTGAAATTCGGGACAAAAGTCATTTGAATAAAAGAGGGATTTTTATATTGTATTTTACCACTTTTAATTTGGTAACAAACAGACGTCAAGAGTAAGATAACCACATGATGATTATGTCAAAGTAATTGTAAGGTAGCGAAAAATAGGAACAATATGACAAAACTGTAAGTATGAAAAGGAAACATCTATAGGACAAACACTACAAACATTTACAAACATCAAGCAAGAGATTTGATTTGCAATTAGTTACCATTAGCAGCAATTTTTAGCAAAGTTGTATAGCTAGTATGCTTAGAAATTATACAGAAAATGAAATTAGAATATATATATTCTTTATGCTACACTACAAAGAAATAAAATCCAATGCAGAATGCTTTGGTAAAAAGACTCTTACTCTTATCTTTGGTCACTGGAACGTCATCATAACTGGCATAAATTTTGGCAAAACATGGTTGACTTTGTAACTGGCTTTATCTCCAAGTATATACTATTCAAATCTAAAAGTTTTTTTCATAATCAATATACAGTGAACCCAAAATATTAACATACATAAGCCACGTTTATTTCATGAATGAATCGTAAGAATTATCGAACCAGGTGGCGTTCACTTAGAAGAAACATATCACACCTTTCAAGCAAACTTTGTGAAAAGATGAACATAAAAAAAAATGTGAATAATGCTCATGCATTTAAATACAGTTTTGTCGGGCTTAATGTATAAATACTTCTGGGGGCACTGTATATTTTTCTCCCTATATCCTATCTAATCTCTGTACACTACGGTCTGTTTGTTTTTTACAAAACACGATAAATATTAATTCTTTAGAGGAAATTCCCTGAGCAATAATATAAACTGCATTTTCACAGATATGGAATAATATTAAGAATAACCAGTTAGGGGCGATGATAGGATATCAATAAGTGCCAAAAATCAACTGTACTATACAATAAAATAACTGAAACTGTACTGTAAAATTCAGAACTGGAGCGTTAAGTCAATCTTTCGTCCTTGTTTTACTGCACTTGCTATTTTCAAGGTCATATTCAATTTTAACGCAGCTTTCTGCATGGATCTATGACTGCACAAACATCTTACATTTAGAAGGCATTGGATTATGGTAGACCTTTGCATTGCATTGACAATAGTCTACCAATACAAAGCAAAACAGAAATAGCAGAATATTGTTGTTCTAAATAAAGTTTTATCCAATAGATAAAATATTGCTGTTACATGCATGTCAGACACTCCCGACCCCCTCCCTACATGGCTAACCTACATCCGTATCATTCAACATCAAAGGCATTCAGATTGACCCCACAATGCACAATTATAACCCCACAACTCAAAATAGATGAATTTGAACTCACCGTCTGCAAACATAAGGCGGCACCAAGAAACAAAACAAAAATAAGGAACAAAAACAAGCAAGAACAGACAAAGCATTTATGACATTTATAACACTTCCAATGAACATTTTAAAGGCTATTCTTAACCAAACAAATTACTGTTTTACTGCGTCATGACACACATAAGACTGTGAATATGAATTTGTTGGGAATATGGTTGATATATAGAATAACAATAGTAGGCTAAACTTAATGAGAAATGCCAAGTTCATAGTAATGTTGTGTATTGGGATGGGAGGGGGTTGCAGGAAAAGGACCTCTTGTAATCGTAAAGTCAGATTTTTTTACTTTCTGAAAATAATCATTACATCTGTGCCTTAATGTGTGATGGGTCCCTACACCAATGCTTCTTACCTTTAAGAGCGATGACTTTGCTGGCTGGGTTCATAATGGCACTGTCTGCAGAGATGGGCCTGCGGATGGGCGTGTTTGGATCGCTCATGTCAATGATGACCACCTGGGCCTGTTCGCCCACCTTCTCCCTGATACAGATGAATTTATCTGACTCCATTGTGAGGGTGCTGAACCCGATGTTTGCTGGGTTTATGCCCGAGTTCTGGAGCTGGTTTTAGGGGGGGAAAGTTAGATACAGTTTGGGCACAATTGTATGGTGCATTGTGTTATAAATAGATGAATTACACGGGTCTTTGGACTGACTTGAAAATAAAGCATACTTTCCTAGACATCATAGAAGCCTTTTAAGGGAGATGCATGTGATGCTTAAAAAGGCTGTCTAGATTGGCAATATAATTTCACTATATGTTAGAGTTCGTCAATGCGTCGACCGGATGACCATTTATGTAAATGAGGCTTTTTGTGATAAAAAATACATAGCTATGTGTTTCTCACAAGCCCACCCTCTTCCCCGATGAGGTGCACCTGCGCAATATCAGAGCACGCAGGATCGACTTCAGACTCATTTCGTCATCTCCAGTCTTCACGGTTAAATACACTGAAACATCTTTAATAACTTTAAAGCAGTTTAACAAATATTCATTATTAGACCACTCAATTTTGTTAATTAAACGTCAATATTGATTTACACCACCGACATTCACAAATATGACTTCACGAGGGTTGTGATGGTGTGCATCGGTTCTAACCATAATTAAAATATTTAGCGAATAACAAAGTGACATTATTATTATCAGTCACATCTGGGACCAAATTCATCAGATAAATCAATCAACTGAAATCTGAATAGTTGTTTATTCGTCGTTTTGTACAGCTGGTGTAATCCTTTCAACGATCGCTGCATCCACCTTTATAGACTGCGTCCCAAACCCAAGTAAGCTCCCTACCTAAACAGCAACATTGATGCGCTCAAACCTTCAAATTAAAGGATTAGCGTTTTGGAAATCATAAGGATACTAAAACGATATTAGAGCGTATAATACTATTGTAAATGATTGTCTCTTTCGATGCAAACTTCTGAAAAATGCTGTCCGTGTAGGCAGCTTACCCATTTTTAAAGACACAGCCATAGACATAGATGGGAGGTCATTCATTGAGCTAGCGCTAAAGCTAGCGAGCCCCGTCACCTCTATTTCAAAAGAGCCTACGAATAATAACGCTTTAAACGAGTAATTTATGTGTAAGCTGCAGTGCTGTTAACCCACCTGCAAGTGCTCCTGAAAGCGGATAGGCAGGATTTGAGCCATGGTTTCGGCTTTCTGTTTTCAATCCTCCCGGCCGGACTCCTCGCAATATTTCTGCCTAGCTTTAGCGAGCGACGACCTCCTCTCCACGGACACCCCCGATTGAAAACAGATCTAGTACAGGATTAGTTGTTTTACTAAACGGAGAAATCAAGTGTCGCGGTTTCGTCGTGTCAAGCCGATCCGCCAGATGGTTGATGTTTTTTTTCTTCCCTCTCTGCACGGATGGGACTCGCTCAGACCCGCAATGGCGGCGGAAACAGCTCAGACTGACAATCCGGAAGCAGCAGCGCGGATTTTGCGGCGGAAAGACATTTGCGATTTCAGCGATTTTGTGGATGGCAAGGGCGACGCGAGAAGCTCTGATTTGGTGTATGCTAGTACTTGGTGCCTTAATATTTTAGGTGGGATTTAAAAGTGCTGCTGTGACTTTCCTATGCGAGATCAAATAAACCGTTTCATTTTTGCCACATCATTCAGTTCTTCATATTCGTTGTACGTCAGTTCCGGGTGCCCTCGGTGTGGCGCTTTAAATGTATACGAGGCACAATTTAAAATAACACGCAGGAGTGGTATTGACCTCCAGAGAAATAAAAACTAAAAACAATTATTTTATAATTATTTGTCCCGTGGAAAAATCATTTAAAACGATTAATCCATTTCCAAAAAGGGTTCACGAAAGAACACAAAAACATACATATTCATACAAAACACGATTTATTAACATACTTAATAGACATAAAAATATGATTATTATAGACTTCCTTGGATTTTGAACCTTTCATATTTCACAGGGGACCGCTGAGACTACAAACCAGGGATTACGTTTAGAAATCTGAGATTAAAAAAACTAGCAGATGCACAATTTGTGTTCATATCAGTCTCACTCCCTCTCAGGTGTCTTTCCTTTGTGGCCGGTTCTGTTTTCGCTGCAAGTATCTTGCACGAGCCTCATTGACCGAGCTTTCATCGTTTCTCTTTTCCAGTTTCTTCGCTGCATCCTCAATGGACTCTGTTTAAACATAAAAACACGTGTAACCAAACTAAAAAACACAATCTGACAACATCGAACTGTAGATCAGAATATTCAAACACACCTGCTTGTCGTTTTGCTGCCTCTTTCTTTTCCCACTGGGCCATCTCTTCATCAGTAACTTCCTCTCTCGCCACACTGCTCAGCTCATAGACATCTATCTCATGCAGCTTTGGCAAGAGGTCCTTCACCCACTCGTAACGGATGGGACACAATGTCCTCACATACACACGTGAGGTGACCAGCACATCGTGGAAGATGATCCAGTCCAACTGCAATTCTTGACCAAACAGCTGAATAAAGAAAGAAACGATCAGTTCAATTAAACGATTATTATCAATAATTTTTTCAATTTGTGTTCGACTGTTGACAACAGCAGACAAGTTTGGAATCACATGACAATAGATTCATTTTGGGGTAAACTACTCCTTTAATGTCCTTACACATGATGAAGGATGAATGAGAACAGTGGATCCATGTCCATCCATTGTGCAGAATGATTTCCCGAAAGATCTGAGAAAAACCGAGCAGATTTAATACCAGCTTCTCTGCAGTGTGACTCATTCTATAGTTTTAGGTGATGAATGACAGCGTGGAGCTCACCTCCTGGCGACATTGGTGAAGTAACCCAGACAAAGACACTGTCGCAACAGCTCGCTCCTGCTGCCCTCAAACGTCTCGTGTGGAAAATCTTTTTTCTACGTAAACAGTCAAGAACTAGTCATACAAATAGTCATACAAAAGCGTTTTAGAAGAACTGTGGAATACCTGCTTTAGACGTGACAGGATCTCCCTCAGCTGAGTCTCGACGCTGAAGGCAGACTTGACTGCTCTCCAATGGATCCAGTGATCTTTGCACCATGCGGATGGATTGTCACTGTAGAACAGATGAAAAAAATGAATACCCGTATTTCCATGAGCAACGACCAGCTAGATTACATTTTTGCATTTGGCCAATCCAAAATTACTTTCTTTGGATTTAAAGGAATAGTTCATTATTCATTATATAGTTCAATAAATTAGCTTATTTATTCTTTAGAAAACAACTTAAGGCTTCTGAGGAAAGCTTTCCAGTGTTCTTCTCCATATAATGAGGGGGGTGTGTTGGTTAAGGTCTAAAATTCCACATGAATAAGGGTATTGTCTCGCAAAATGTTTAGTAAATACACAGCTTGCACTGCCTTCGTGATGCACGTTCACGACCTCCGTATTATGCAATTACGTATTCAATAAATATATATTCATGTTTAAAACGTTTTTTGTGATTTCTTGGAAAATAACTAATCATTTCACTAGACCAGGGAATCGTTTTCCCAAACCTTTCAGCCCAAAATAACAGTGCCAGAGACTTGAGTCCCCCACTATCCTCAGATGTGGTTAAGGTATACAAAGATTGCACCTTAACTGCGCACATGCACTTAATAGGTCTATACAAGCATGTGCATAACGACAACTCAAAAGAGCACAGTCTAACATAATATTATTTTATAGTGATTTACTCATAACTTTTCTTGTAGTTATACATAAACTATGAACTATTACTACAGATGATGGGAATTTCGTCAAACTGATTCGAATGCTGATGGATGAACTCTACCTCTTTTCTTATCTGAGGACGTTGGCCTTTCTGATTGTGGCGCTTCTCCGCCCTTCTCCGCTGGCCTCCATACATTGTCTTTGGTCAATAACCAATGTTTCATTTCAACAAATAAAAATATCCTAAACTTTAAGCCTCAAAAATGATCTGCGTACACATGGGACTGTTTAACATGATGCTGTAAGGACTTCCTGCACCTGACCTAATGCGTTTGCTAATGTTGTGATTGTGACGTAATCACATCAGGGGTCATGATTGAGGGGGAGGAACATCCAAAGGCTGACGGCTTTTAATTTGCATGGTTTTATTTTTAACTTAACTAATATTTTGTTACACTTATTGGTTAAAGGTGCAGTTTGTAGGAAATATCCAAAAAACAATTTCAATGTTATATCTTTTTTTCAGCCGAGTACTTACAATATCTCAAATGTATCCAACTGCTTTTAAATCCTGAGAAAATCGCCATTCTAAACATTGAACCGGGGCCGTTTAGTTCCTCGTAAGCCATAATTAGTTTTCGACAGAATAAATAAAAACACGGATGGCTTGTATGACTTGACATGTGGGTGAGTAAATAATAACGAAATTTTTATTTGAAAGTTAACTAATCCTTTAACGTATATTGTGTTAGTGTGTGGGAACATATGAGCCTACCAGATACAGGAACGTTTTATTTGCCATTCTGGCCTTCAAGCAACATTACATGCAAAAATTTAATTCTGTCATCATTAACGTAATCGAGCATTTCAAAAACTAGTTTTTGACTAGTACTGGCTTTTGTTGAAATTAATAACTTTGTATTAGCACCTTTTGTATTATTGTTCCTGAATGACATATCGCTTATTGCTTCCTGAACTCTCTGTAAGTCACTTTGGATAAAAGCGTCTGCTAAATGACCAAATGTAAAAAAAAAACGAATTCTTAACTGTGTAAAACGCAGGAGTTATTCATGGCAGAATGTCTGAAGTGAATCTTTTCCAGATAAGTGAAAGGCAACCACGGATGTCTGGCAAAGATAGGCACATCAATGAATAATGAATTCAATTGTTTCTCACACAATGAATTGAAATGCTATCAAAACAATTAGAAATTGTGTGCAAGTCATACTGAAACTGTGTTTGCGCGTCTCTTCCTTTCCTTTCAAGTTGCGAAGCCCAGATACCCATCTACTTTCATTGTAAAGAAAAAAGCAGTATAAACCTTTTTTTGTTTGTTTCTTGCAGGAACGTTTTAGGGTGACTAAATGATGACCGAATTGTTATTTTGGGGCGAACTCCACCTGTAAAAAGACATTTGGTCAAACAAAGGTTTGTGCACGACCTACCTTGCTCTGCACTTCTCAAAAACACAGAGCAGCATGAGGAAATCATTCGAGTCGCCTGCACAAGCTGCTATCTCTTTATGTCTGATCTCAGCTTCCTTTTGTCCTTCAGGTTTACCTTCAAAAGAACAAAATCAACTGTTAGTCAAGGAACATACTATGAGAGAGCTGCACAGAAGATACTTGCAGACATATAAATACAACAGTATACTTTAAAAATAGTAAATACAAATATTATACAATGTTGTCCAATGTACCATATGACTATAAGGAATGGGTTTCACTCAGTAAAATGGTTACAGTCATGGTTACCTGGTCGAATGAAGATATTCTCCACCGAGAGCATGGCGGCTACTGACAGCATGACATCTTCACACCCTAGAGCAGCAGCTTTGAGAAGTGCACGGGTGAGATTGGGAGGAAGAGGGAACTCGACCATCAGTCGCCCCAGCTTGGTCACTTCACCTCTCCTGTTAGAAAAACACAGGTATTAGTAAAACATTTAAGAAGCGCCGAATACAGAACTTGCTTAATGACAATAAATTCACTCAGATATATTGTTTGATTATTGGCAGTTGCATTAATATCTTGCAATGCATTTTTCCTAAGCATGGGCATTTTGTGGATCTAAGTAGCATGAAATGTCACTCACCTATCAATAGCATCATATTGATACAGTTGCTTAAGAGCAGTCAGGATGAACCTTTCCTCTGGACAGTCAAGATATGGAAATCTAAATGAATGAACATAACGTGAATGCGAGAAAAATGATACGTTATAGTAATTTGTACTGAATGCAATAAACGCTAGAAAAATAAACATACAAAATTCAGGTAATACCTAATCACATCATGAACTCCAAGACATTTCAGCGTTAGAATAACAGATGTAAGGCTGGTGCGCTGAATCTCTGGAATAGTGTACTCTGGCATGCATGTATCCCAGAATTCCTTGTTGTAAATTCGGAAGCATTTCCCCGCAGAGGTTCGTCCAGCCCGGCCTGCTCTCTGCTGAGCCTCGCTTCTGTACAAAATCACCAGCACTTTTAATAAACACAAAACCTGTTTGCATCCAACTGTGCCACATGAAAATTCCACATGGCCAAACTTGTTTTTCAAATCTCTGCTCAAACTCGCACCATTGGTTCAGCTGTAACCCTTAGTTGACATGTTACTCATCTAAACAATCAGAGCCACAGTGTTACTTTGAAAAGTCAATATAAAAATGACTTACTTTTATTTTACTTGATTCAACAAATCAGGCAAGGGAGAAAGTATCATCTGAAAAACACTCACTTTGAAATAGGCACCACTTCAAGAATATCCAGTCCAACCCTTGAGTTGTGGTTTAGCTGCTTTACAAATCCACTGTCAACAATATATCTATAACAAGAAAAGAAGTTAGAAGGTTTTGGATTAAATAAAGGTTCTCTGGTGTTATCAAACACATCTTTATTCACAGAGTCTTGTGTGGAAGTGTGTGACACCTACTTGATTCCGTTAATCGTCAGTGAAGTTGCAGCAATGTTGGTTGCAACCACACACTTTCTCACACCCTTCGGTGCAGGCTGAAAGATGTGCCGTTGCTGATCTGTAAAAATTTAAAATATCAAAAAAACACTTATACTGGGCAATTCCTGCATTATGGATGTGAGATTTTGCATTGTGGATGTGACATAAGAACGCTCAGACATGCATTTGCTACTAATACACTGAATCATATGTTTATATTTTATCAAGCCCTTGAAGATAGAGTTTGAACATCAGAAAGATATAAGTCTATGCACAAGTTTTCTATTTTAAAAGTCAATAAACATGCATTAAGGATGTGAAAAAAGGTGGACAATGTTTTTAGGAGACGACAAACTTTGTATGATTTATGTTAATTAAAATGCAACAAATGGAGAAGATATGCCTCTTTATAGAACATAAAATAGTTACTTTACTCGGGTTTGGAGGGTGAATGATGGATTTGACTTTTACTTTAAGACATGTTCAAGATAAAATCTTACCTGTTGGCATGGATCCATACAAAGGCAGAACAAGAAGCCCCTCAACTGACCGGTCATGAATATCATAACGGTAGTCGAAGATCTCAGCTTTCTCAAAGAGCAAATCACAGGCTTTCTCGATTTCAGACTGTCCTGTTCACAAACAAGCATAGAATGACACACTTAACAGGAATATTGAAAATATTATTCTTTATAATCAATGTAATATATGCTACTCAGGAAATCTGAATAGTAAAGCTCAAACATGTCTTAAATATGACCTCACTGCTGATCATACCAGTGAGAAAGACCAGAATATCCCCAGCAGCTTCATTTGAATGCACATCCAAAGCCACCTTCACCACCTATGAAACATTTACAGTATGTGAAGACATTTCAAATAAAGTTTAAGAGTTTAAAATTGTGTACTGTCACAACACACCTCTTTGACATAGACAGAACTATCCTTGTCTTTTGGACCAATCAGATTGCAGAATTTCTCCTTCACGGGATAGGTACGCCCAGGAATGGTGTAAACGGGACAGTGCCCGTAAAAAGAGCTTAGCTTCTCTGTTTCAAATGTTGCTGACATCACAACCACTTTCAGGGGTGTTTTACGCCCATGGTACCCTTTTGAAAGAGTCTTTTTGAGTAACCCAAGTAAAACATCCTGCAACATAATTCAACTTAATAGAGTCACTATCGATCTCCAAGCTGCAACTAACATACAAGTATAAAATCATGTAACCACTAAGATGCCATAATGGTATTTAATATTGTATTGTAGTAAATAATAACATATTGGAGTATTATGTAAAACAATACACATCCTATAGAAAGAATAAACAACACCATATGCTACAAAGTCATACAAAAAAACATTTATAAAGATGAACAAAGTCAACATACAGTGTTCAAGCTCCTTTCGTGGACTTCATCCAGGATCACAATGCTGTATTGTTTTAAACTGGGGTCTGCCAGAATCTCCCTCAGCATACACCCATCTGTCATGTATTTAATCACAGTGTCCTGATACAACGAAAACACAAGCTCTACCTACAATCTCCATGTAATATTTCACGCATAACTCAATGCACATGTTGAATCATTGTGATTACTCATCATGATAAATCTCCCACCTTTGTCGAGCAGTCGTCAAAGCGCACTTGGTATCCCACCTCTTCACCCAGCCTGACACCCATCTCTTGAGACACCCTCTGGGCTACAGTGATGGCCGCAACTCTCCTGGGCTGAGTTACACCGATTCTGCCATGCCTGCAAAAGTCTGAAGAGATAAAAGAGCATAACTAAGGAAGAATTGATATGATCTGCCCTAAATTGAATAAGATATTTTTCTGAGAGTTTGTGATCATGAAGTGTGAATGATACCTGCTTTATATAAATACTGCGGCAGTTGAGTGGTCTTCCCGCTGCCAGTTTCACCCGTTACGGCCAGGAACGTGTTTTCCTTTACGGCCCGAACGAGTTTGTCTCTGTGCTGGTAAATGGGCAGGTTTCTTGATTCATGTTCCTCTGCTTTTCTGCTCTTCTCTAATGTTGACATGTCGACGTCCGTTCATGCAATTCCTCACTTTGCTAACGTTTAAAACATCGTCGGAATAATGTGTTACTTAAAAGGGCTTTAACTAGACTAGACTATGTAGATCTTAATTTTTCTTTTCATATGTTGGCTGGTTCAACTCAACGTTTGTGTGGTTTGATCTCTGTAGCCGTTCACAGCTCGTTTTAACACACGAGCGCCACCTGTTGCGTCGGATGAATGTTCACTGCGATTGTGATTTCAGAAGTTCTTAATCATATGAGACCCTGGACAACAATTTTTATCTTATGGGTCAATTTTTCGAAATTCCGATTTTTACATAATGTGAAAGGTGTAGAAAAATCTGGAGTTCCATAAAATCGAGATATTGAGAAAATTGCGTTTGAAGTTGTCAATCAGGGGCAATGTAGCAGGCCATCAACTCACAATGCAAAGTTTTTATATATTTCATTTAAGAAATTTACAAAATAACTTTACTTAATATCCTAATGAATTTTCACATAAAAGAAAAATAAATCATTTTGACCCATACAATATATGTTTTTCTATTACTAAAAATGGTCCCTTGCTACTTAAGAGTGGTTTAGAGATCCAGGGCCACATATGTGAGTTTAGCAAAAGTCAGTAAACTTTCACTAAAATATATTATTACATTCATTATTATACATTTGCTTTAAATATAAATAATAGGAAAAATGAAACAAGACAACAACAGTGATTTTTTTTAATTCAAGATTTCACTGAATAAACACATTTTTTGAGAGAGAGATGCAACAACAAATAGGCTACTAATGATTTTCCATAAAAAAAAGTTTCCATTTATTGACATATTTTCAACAATTCGTAATGAACAGTTTTGTAACACAGACTTAAATCTGTGGATTCTGCATTTTGTGGACATGGATTCGGTTGCGACAATCTGTTGATCAACTTCAATCCGCATAGATTGGATTTTTGAACTGGAAATCTGGATAAAAAAACAACAAATTGTAAATTTAATGCGATTAAAAATAAAATAATGTATAAATTTAAACAATGAGATGCAGTTACGTTTCTGTTTTTTCCGTTTTTGGCCAGCATTGCATTGAATGGAGAGTTCTGCCTGGTTGACTGAAATAGATAGCATTTTGGTTATATTAAATCAACTCTAATCATTAAATTTAGTCAAGCCCATGTGTTTTACCATAGTATGGTTTTGGATCTGACTGCTGACTGGTAGTTGGCTCAGGAACTGGTCTGAAAGCTGATATTTAATACAATAAAAAAAAAAAATGTTCAAAGGCCTAATGAAGAACTAGGGTAATATAAAAGTAATGTATTGAGAGGCAAAAATCATGACTTACCTCTTTGCGGATTTTGGTTTACACCAGTTTGATTCGGTCCATGATCTTCGATTTCTTTAAATAAAAAAACAGATTTATAACAGCCCACAAATCATCGTAAGAGAAGCGAAAACCTCATATAAAATATAGTTTTCCACATTCGCTTGTCAGTTTTAATTAAAGGTTAACAAAACAAGAAAAACATACCATAAACAGTTGAATTTCCTCTCCTTCGACCTTCAATAAGAATTGATATATTCTTTAACTCTGAATTATCATTATCACTGTTTCTATCAATTCCACAGTTAAATGAATCAAGGCATCCTAATACTCTTAATATTAAGTATTTGAAAATAAATGTTTTACAACATTACCTCTGGCGTTTTGGTTATTCTGTGTTTCTTGTGTAGGGTTACCTAAAGTTAAATATTTTTTAAAGAAGTCAAAAACGGAAGAAAAAAACAATCAGGTTTAGGCTATAGCAAAAAGCTGATTTTGTAATATATTTAAGAAAAGAATGAACTCTTTAATTTTGCACTTAAAAAATACAGGGGGAAAAAAGCTTACCACAGAATTTTGAAAACAGGTAGAAAGCAATAGAAATCAGAAAAAACAAGCCAGCCCCAGCAGCAAAGAATAGCCAGGAGTTTGACTCATGTTCTACAAAAAAAAACATAATTAAGCATAAGTACGAGTTCTGGAGTCCAGACCGCTAAACAAAGCAAGACTCAATACTCTCACTTAAGACCACATTACAATAAGCATTTCATAATTGTATTGCATTTTCCCAGATTACAATTCCTTACTCTCAGGATCGGCTGATTGTATGATTTTCACTCTCCAGCATTCCCTGTTCAGCTCACAACAGTACGTGCCAAGGTCTGAACTCTGTAGATCATGAATAATGATGGAGAAATTTCCTCCGGCAGCTAGGATGGGAAATACAGTCACACGTCCTTCTCTAGGATCATCAAAGACGATATTCCCATCGCGTGAGATTGTAAGGAAATTTGAAAAGTGTCCCCATCTCCCTCGTTCAGTTTTATTAGTTGTGTTTGGGCTTGTTTTAAAGTTACAGGGCAGAAAGACTTCAGATCTCAAAGAAGCATTGACTGTGAACGTAGCACCTTGACACCTTTTGCAGTGGTCCAGTGCTAAAAATGAAAGAGTGACAAAACAGATCCAGTTCCAAAATACACAAACACTAAACACATAGCTTGTTATCCTTCTTATTCAAAAAAGAAGATTTTTTATTAACCTCAAATAAAGCAAAAGACAAATGTCTTAAAACATCATACAGGCTATCATAAACACGGATTTATTTACATACCGTTTGAAGAGATAAGAAAGCACAGTAATATCCCAAACTGTGAAATGTACATCATGCATTTCATACAAGGTGTCAATAGAAAGTGGCCAACATCTTCAGTCGGAACAAGACAAAAATAGAATTTGAGAGTAGGTTGATGTCCCCCATTGTTTCCTGTACACACCTCCTCTTACAGACAACGCGAGGATGTGATTACTCAGCCCAGGCAACTTATGTATATCATGAATATATGCTTTCCAGATAAGTGCTAACTTTGATCAACAGTAAGAAATTTTCTTTTTTTTGTAGTGGTGGTGAATTGACTAAAGGCTGTGAGCAGATTTATGTGCATGTTTGTACCAGTGCATGTGTTTGAGGTTGCTGTAAAGGGTACTTGAGTTAGAATAGCAGCTTTCCTACCAGTTTAACCACATCCTGTAACAAAACAAAGCAAGATAAACTCAAAGAGTTAGTTGCATAGTGAATTCAGATCTGATGACCCGAAAGTGAGCAAGCATCTCATCCACGCTGGATTTACTCAATACACCCAGTTCTTCTTACCTTAAGAGAATCATGTTTTTTTAAACTACTGCATTTTAAAGAAATGCAATCATTCTTTGGCCAAATAATGAAAAAGTACCAAATTGCCTACCACAGCTATGCAGACGACACTCAGATCTACCTAGCCCTCGCACCCAATGACTACAGGCCTATTGACTCTCTTTGCCAATGCATTGATGAAATTAACAGCTGGATGTGTCAAAACTTCCTTCAGTTAAATAAAAACAAAACTGAAGTCATTGTTTTTGGTAACAAGGATGAAACTAACAAGGTAAACACATACCTTGACTTAAGAGGTCTTAAGACACAAAGCAAGGTAAAAAATCTTGGGGTCATTTTGTAGTCTGGTCTTAGTTTCAGCAGTCATGTCAAAGCAATAAGCAAATCAGCGTACTACCATCTCAGAAACATAGCCAGAATCAGATGTTTTGTCTCAAGCCAAGATTTAGAGAAACTAGTTCATGCTTTCATCACCAGCAGGGTGGATTACTGTAATGGACTCCTTACAGGTCTTCCCAAAAAGACCATCAGACAGCTGCAGCTCATACAGAACGCTGCTGCCAGGATTCTGACCAGAACCAAAAAATCTGAGCATATCACTCCAATCCTCAGGTCCTTACACTGGTTACCAGTTACTTTTAGAATCAACTTCAAAGTATTATTAATTGTCTATAAATCACTCAATGGTCTAGGACCTAAATACATCTCAGATATGCTCATTGAATATAAACCAATCAGACTTCTCAGATCATCAGGATCAACTCAGTTAGAGATAACAAGGGTTCACTCAAAACAGGGCGAGTCAGCGTTTAGCAATTACGCCACTCGTAGCTGGAATCTGCTTCCAGATGACATCAGACATTCACCAACAGTAGATACTTTTAAGTCCAGATTAAAAACACACTTGTTTAGCTGTGCATTCACAACCTGAGCACTGTGCTACTTTACATCAACTGCACTTCTATTTCTAATTTATTTTTATTTTGCTCTTATTCTTTTTATATACTGCATACACTCACATTTTTAATCAATTTTATTGGTGTTTTATTGTTTTAAATAATTTGCATTTTAAAGATACGTTTTATTCTTTCTGTCAATCATTTTATGTAAAGCACTTTGAATTGCACTTGTGTATGAAATGTGCTATATAAATAAACTTGCCTTGCCTTGCCTTGCCTTGCCTGCCTTGCCTTTATCTTATTGAGCAACAAACCAACGTAAATAAAAATACATAAAGCATTTATATATGCCCATAAAATCAAACGTATTACATACATTTTTATATATCAGATTTTTGTATGGGAATTAAAATTGTTAGATGATGCAGACAGCACTTCTAAATAATGTTCTTTATTATGAACAAAATTACACAAAAGGCCCAGATCAATGGCCACAGGGTAGAAACATAGCAAAACCAAAAGTGGAAAATCCAAACAAAGACATAAAAACTTTTAAATTGATTTGACAGGACAGCAAAATGCCACACAGTAAACAAACATGTGCTTCAATGAATGCAAAAAAAATGACATATTCAATAGTGTAATAAGATTAGTGTACAAATGACTCTCTCCAAAAAGTATTTAATTACTTATTAGTAATAACTTTCTATGTCCTACTCTACAACCATGATTATGAAACGGTTAATTTATTTTATTCAAATAATTAGCAACATTAATGATTCTTATTAATGACCAAAGTATACAAATGTGAGAAGGATACATTAAAGCACAGATTTTAAAGTTAGACTTTTAATTTTGATGTCTTTCCATTGAGTATATTACAGAGCATTTAGTTCAGTTACATCAGAAGTAACTGTGATTAAATTACAGTAAAAGTATCATATCCCTTAAAGTAATCCCTTACTTTACTTTTCAAGGGAAAGTAATTCAATTACAGTAAATAATGACTAAGTAACACCCAACACTTATCATGAGTATAGAAACTGACACCAGCAACAAAAACCAAGAACTATAGTGTCAAATTATGAACATAGCAGGCAGGCCCAGATTAAGAATTCAGAGGCCTCTGGGGACAAGTGTTTTATGGACCTCCCCATTCACACACATGCGCACAAATAAGTTTTAAATTAGCCTATAGGGGTCTATGTGTATGAATACAGGATACAGGAATACTATACAGGATGATATTGACAAGTTAAAACTATGACCACAACACAAAGAGAGACCTGGCACTCGCAGGGCAGAACTGGCGACATTTTCCCACTGAATGAAAGCTAAGGTTTTATCCAAGAAGTCTCTAGATTTGTCGCTATGTGCTTCTTCTGAACAAAATCCGCTAGAGGGCAAGCGGATCTTCCCGTTGCCTGGGCCCCAAGCGTGCATGGGCCCCTGGGCCTGTGCCCATAATGCTCATTGGATAATACGGCCCTGATAGCAGGGGGCTTTTGAGTCAGAAACATGCCAAACTATGGAAGTTGTGGAATCCAGACTGCTAAACAAAGCAAGACTCAAGACTCTCACTAAAGAGCACATTACGCCAAGAGACGATCAAGGACCTTATGTGCTCACAACCAACAAGAGAAATGATCCAGAGCACAGATCCTGATGGGTGATGGACAGAACCAAAAACTGAAAGTTAAAACATAAGCATTTGGCAAGGATCTTGATGTGTCAACATTGTTTTACATGACAACCTGTATTGCCACCTACTGGACAGAATAGTCAATAGCAAAACAAAAAACATTCCGATGGAATCATGGCTAGCATATTTTCACTTTTATTATATAAACACAACACAGATTATGTTATAGCTTCACAATGACTCTCAAATCCATGTCTAAAGAAGAAAATAGCATAATTCGTTCAGAAAGTTAAAACACATAATAAAAAATAAAGAAATTCGAAAACATGGTGACACTTACAGTATTGAAATAGTATTTGTGAACATTAGTAAATGCATTTGCTAACATAAACTAACAAAAAGTAATACAGTTTTGTTAATGTAGTTATTAATCTTTGTTAGTTAAACTGATAGATCACCTACAAATTAAAATGTTGTCATTATTTAGGGAAGAATAACTGAACAGCATGGGCCCCAATTCAATTCTATTGTATGGACAAAACCAATGCAAGTTAACAACATTCTTCAAAATATCTTCTTTTATTTTCTGCTGAAGAAAGTTTAACGAGCTCTCCTCAGTGGTCAGCAACCCCTCCAGCATCTGCACCTTCCCCCATGTTCATTCGTTCCATTTCACCTAACTTTTGACTCTCACAGACTACATTTCCCATGATCCTTTGCACCAGCCATTCACCATGATTGCACCAACACCTGATCATCATTCCCTGGGCACTATTTATGAAAGCTGGTTATGCGACATTCCCAGGTTAGTATAAGGTTAGTTAGCTGGTAACCCCAACTTTCGATTCCAAAAACGGAGATAGCGTTCAGAGTATGTAAGTAACCATAGCAACTTACTCTGTGAAGATGCTCCAGGGTTAGTACATTTTAAGGAAATGTTTCTAAGCGTTGGGGGCTGTCTACACATGTGTGCTCTTTTGATGTGCGTCACGAGGATGTGGAAGCACAGATTACGTATAATATATAATACTTTTACGGATAAAAACTGAGACTTAAGGTTTTTCAAACTGACTGTATTCCTCAAAAATGTATTTCTGATCCTTAGTCTCCTCCTACAGTTTAGTATTGGAATGACTTTCTCCAAATTACAATAAGCCTTTCAGGATAGGCCGTTTCCACCTCTCTTTACATTTGGAGAGCCATGGCCTTTTAGCAAACAAGGTCACGAGAAACAGACAAAAAAACAATGTATGTGTATTTAAGGGATATATAAAGGCTACATGATTATTATGTATATTACTGGGCCTAACATTTTAAACCTCTACCTGTCACAGCAGACCTTCATCCTCTACTGCAAATTAAGTATCATACATTGTGATTATGGCCAATGTAGTAGTTTCTAGAATTAAAAGAGTCTCCATTAATACGACTACAACAGCCATGCAAAGTCAGTTTTCAGAAAACCAAATAAAGGGAGATTTTTTGTTAAGGAACATACAGAGAAGGAACAAAAAAAAAAGGTTTAATACTGCCTTCCAAAATACCAATGTGATCAAATACATATATACAACACAATTTGGGTACAATACCATTGTAGACATGTTAAAATAACATACGTACAAGTTATAAATATCTCAACAGATCTACAGTTTATGTAAGAAAGATAGCCATGATGAGTATGATTCATACTCAGGGTCAACAGATTGGTATTTCATAAGTTATTAAAGTTGTCTCGTTTCCATAATTGTTTCTGATTATAATAAACTTAGGTTAATGTTAACATGAAATTCCTAACTACGAGTCCTTACTACGAGTCTTTTCACAGCAGTCTCTTCATGTACATGTGTGAATGTGGTGAGTGATTTCTCAACCTGCAGAACAGACCGCTTTTAGAGATGGTTATATATGCTTTGTATTTCCAGACTAGTGAACTATGCTAATCATGTAAATTATATTTAATTATACATTTCAAAATGTATCAAGACAAAATGTATAAAAGTAGAAGTAGCTCATAGTAGTTTTTTTCCTATGCCAAGATTTTTGTTATAGGGCTACTTATGACCCAGATACTATTTACATGCTAACCACATCCTGTAACAAACTCATTCCATTTCATTACATGTCTGCCCAGCTGCAAGATTATACAGCAGTGATGAAAATGTTCTAACACAATTGCAAAGCTTTTATTTACTTTCCAAACAGCCATCATCTATATGGATAATACTGAAACTATTCTTGATTATGCAACAGTTTATTTCTACAATACACAGGAAAAATATAATTTCTTCATTTAAAGATTTGAGTCAGACATGCATGTTAAATAGAGAAGACACATAAATTTGCAATTCCAGGCGGTATGGATTACAGGTCAAGTAGTGTCCACGCTAGCATTTCTTTGCCATAAACGTGAATGGTATTTTTACACACGTTTGACTTGTATACACATTTGATTGGGATTGTTCTTCACATATAAACAGTTGCCATCCCTCTGCTCCGCCCTTAAAAAATATAAATTAACATGAATATTGGTCCTCATTTCAGGTTTATTAATGATATTAAGAGACTCCCAGTTCTTTGAACAGAGATTTCTGGGATTTCGCATGGTTGGTAAAACTATCTTACCTTCACTCTGTGTTGTATTTACATAAACAGGTGATCTATTTCCACATTTTCCTGTTAAACAGAAGATAATTATTCTAAGCAAAAAGCTGATTTTGTAAAATATTTAAGAAAAGAATGAGTTCTTTAATTTTGCACTTAAAAAATACAGGAAAAAACAAAGCTCACCACAGAATTTTGAAAACAGGTAGAATGCAATAGAAATCAGAAAAAACAAGCCAGCCCCAGCAGCAAAGAATAGCCAGGAGTTTGACTCATGTTCTACAAAAAAAACATAATTAAGCATAAGTATGAGTTCTGGAGTCCAGACTGCTAACCAAAGCAAGACTCAATACTCTCACTTAAGACCACATTACAATAAGCATTTCAGATTCTAAATCGACTTACTCAGAAGGCATAATAACCGATGGTCTTTACAAAATGATTATAGCTATCTGGTTTCATAATTGTATTGCATTTTCCCAGATTACAATTCCTTACTTTCAGGATCGGCTGATTGTATGATTTTCACTCTCCAGCATTCCCTGTTCAGCTCACAACAGTACGTGCCAAGGTCTGAACTCTGTAGATCATAAATAATGATGGAGAAATTTCCTCCGGCAGCTAGGATGGGAAATACAGTCACACGTCCTTCTCTAGGATCATCAAAGACGATATTCCCATCACGTGAGATTGTAAGGAAATTTGAAAAGTGTCCCCATCTCCCTCGTTCAGTTTTATTAGTTGTGTTTGGGCTTGTTTTAAAGTAACAAGGCAGAAAGACTACAGATCTCAGAGAAGCATTGACTGTGAACGTAGGACCTTGACACCTTTTGCAGTGGTCCAGTGCTAAAATTGAAAGAGTGACAAAACAGATCCAGTTCCAAACACTAAAAAGTAGACAAACACTAAAACGTAGCTTGGTATCCTTCTTATTCAAAAAAGAAGATTTTTTATTAACCCCAAACACAGCAACAGACAATGTCTTAAAACATCATACAGGCTATCATAAACACGGATTTATTTACATACCGTTTGAAGAGATCAGAAAACACAATAATATCCCAAACTGTGAAATGCACATGATGCATATCATATGAGGTGTCCGTAGAAAGTGGCCAACACCCTCACTAGGAACAAGATAGAAGTTGAGAGTATGACCCTCATTGTTTCCTGTACACACCTCCTCTTACAAACAACCGAGGATGTGATTTCTCAACCCAGGGATCTTATGCATATCATGAATATATGCTTTCCAGATAAGTGCTAACCTTGACCAACAGTCTTTTTTTGGGGTGCTAGCATTTTTTATCTTATTGTGCAACAAACCAACGTATAATAAAACACAAAACTCATTTGTATGCCTCAATATGCCCATTTGAAAATGTATATTTATATAATCTATAGAGTCTACTCTAGATCAGGGGTCTTCCACCGGGGATCCGCGGTGGAACTGCAAGGGGTCCGCTAATGACTATTTCCTCACAGGCAACTTTTTGTTAAAAATGTAAAGCATCGGTACAGAAATATTACAACCAATGTTCTGTTTATGTTGCGGACGCGCGGACTCATTGAAGCTCGCGCGCATTGCAATTTTAACCTGCGTCCGTGCCGTGGAGACAAAAACATTCATTCGACAGCTGAAGCAAGCAACGGAAGAAACGTTAAATCTGCACCATAAAAACCGGTAGGTAGGGTTAGAATCAGTGCATTCTCTGTCTCTCTTCCGATAAAAGTACGCATGAAAGCAGTGGCGGGAAAATGAAGTGCTCTCTCATATGTTTGTGAACTTCTTTTCAAATTTGTTAAAGCTGTAAAGCGCTAATTTGACAAACAAATGACACCAAGGCGCTTCTGCATTGTAAACTCTGACTACTATCGTACGTGTTTAAAATCAATGAAGCGCGCACCATCATCTTGTTAATTTTCGTGTAACAACCGCGACAATGGTGATACATGAGAAAGACAACGGAGCTCAAAATGATAAAATAGCGGTGTGTTCTGCAACACAGAGAAGCGGAAGGAAAAAAAGAATGACACTTCATAAAACGTCCCGATTTTACAACAGAATGCATAAAATCTGCACTCATTTTGCATCCAGAGACAACCCTACCTACAATAGAAACATTTGTGTACCGTTAACCAGGGTCAGTCACCTCATTATTAGGCCTATTTAGCCTATTTGCAACAATAACATAATAATGTTAATTTAATGTCTTATAGTATTGCTGTGACAATAGAGTTGTTTCTAATTAAATAGCTCCGTTTACACATTTAGTAGCCTATAGTTGGTCCTTGCTGCATGCTTCTCTCATCTAAAGGGTCCTTGCCCCGAAAAATGCTGAAGACCCCTGCTCAGGGGCGTCACTAGGTCCTAAACTTCTGCCCAGCCCCCCTAAAAAATTGTTAGATTAATTAATTTGTGATCGCTTCAGTCCCCTCTAAAAACTAATTTGAAACGGCGGCGCGATGCGTCAAGTTTCGGCTCCTCCCCTGATCTAAGTCTGAATGGATTCAGCGCGTTAATTCAACAGCAGGGGCGCCGAGCGGAGCGAACATCAGAGAGTACAAGGTGTGTGTGTGTGTGTGTGTGTGTGTGCATTTATTGATAGATAAATATGATATGACATCTGCATCGGTGCAGTTCTTTTAATTGCGGTTTACATAATGTTACTGGACCAATACACGGTTCGGTTTCTCATCCAATGTACCTTTTCACTGCGTTCACCTTCAGCCCTTATCACAGTGTGATAGTTGTTTTTTCTTCTAACAAAAATGAAGCGATTAACACCCATGAAAACATACTTTTTTATTATTTTTATTTACTTTTTAAAATTTAAAACATATTAAGGTGTATCTCGGCATTACATTATGCAGCCATGCACAGAAAAGGTTAAATACACACATCATTGTCTGAAAGCAACAAATGGCACAGGAAGAGAAACATCATGTGGAGTTATTTTGTTTTGTTTTATTACATTTTTTTTTGTATTAAGTAATAATGAATCATTAGTGTATCATGATACATTAGAGTAAGAGTAGAGTAAAGGGATTTGTGTTTTATTTTAAGTAATTGATTTATAGAAGTGGCAAATTGATAATTCATGTTGTTACTTTAAATGAAACGTGTGTACTTGTGTTTGTACAGTGAATAATGAATCAGGAAGTCTTCATTGTAAAAAAAATCTACATTCCCAACTCTAATTTTCTAGTGACTGGTCACATCTAAATGTTTCAATTTTTTTACAGTGTTGTATATGGCTCAGTCAGTACTCCTACTCCCAAATATGAAATACAGGGAATACAATGAAATAGTAGATAGCAATAAGGTTAGTAGTATTCAACCCCTTTTTTTAATCATACCCTTATTGGGGGCTCAGCCCCCCTAAAATGAAAATCCTAGAATCGCCCCGGCCCCTGCTCTACATATTTAACAATAGTTGCTAATGTTTCCAGGCTACCTATAACTCAGGCCATATTTTATACTATACTAACCACATCCTATGTCATGTGAAATAGTATTATTTGGTTAGATGGCTGCCCTGCTGCAACATTAATAGCCTGTTAACTGTCGGAGCCCTTTTTGAGCCTATGAAACCACATGTTGGAACTAAAATGGGTGTAACTCATGAATTCTTTAGAATACAGACTTCAGGTTGGTCTCGCTTGAAAGAAGAAAAGTAGCTGATTATTGCTATAAAAAAATCACATACACACACAAAAAAATTAAAGGCATGTTGTTAGGTGTATTGTAAAAAAAAGGTTTATGTTTTTCTTTGATAAAAAAATAACAAAAGGATTACAAAAAATCCAAGCACACTCTTTATAAAAAATAATCAATTAGTCTCCTTACATAAATTATTAAAACAGAGGGGGCTTGGAAAGCCCCCTCTGACCTCTTCTCTTGGACAAATGCAAGAAGAGACTCAATTCTTTTCTTGCAGTAAAGAACATCCATCGCTCTCTGCTGGACAATATCAAAGACCACATCAGTCTCAGAGAAGATTTGTTCATATGTGTACAACATGAACACAAACTCAAAATCCTCCAGTTTCCTCACGAAGCCTTTGGCACAATCCAGTGTATCATCATCCATTGTCGTATCTGCAATGATGTTATCAAATGTCTGCAGGAGGCCATCATAATTGTTTGCCACAGTGCTCACTATCCGTGATGTGAAATTCCATCGAGTAGGAGCGTTTCTGGGCAACCTTGAGCAGCCTGCAGACTCCAGAAAAGACGTCCTCTTTGTGGATTTTGAGAAAAATGTGGCAAACCCAGAGGGTGATGCAAAAAAAATGTTGCACTCAGGCAAGCATTTGGCCCCCTGTGACAGCACCAGATTCAGTCTGTGTGCATAGCAATGCACAAACATTGCACTGGGGGCTATTGCTTTCACTTTGGCCTGCAGACCATTGAGAGCTGAAGCCATGACAGCAGCCCCATCATAGGTCTGTGCCACAAGCTTATCCTTAAAATTGTAGCCCTGCATGTTCTCATTTGATACATCAAAAACGGACTGAGCATCTCGCCCCCCAGAAACATCAAAAAATCCAATGAAGCGCTCCTGAATTTTACCTGCACTATCCACATAGCGAACAATGACAGAGAGTTGGGCACGGCAGGATATATCAGTGGTTTCATCCACCTGCCATCCAAAAAAGGGAGCATCCTGAATTTCATCTCTGATCTGATCAGAAATGGTGGCTGCAAGAGCAGAGATCAAGTCATTTTGAATAGTGTGTGACATACCAGAAAACACAGTTGAGGACTCGAATTGTGTGGACAGGACAGAGTCATATTTAGCTAATGTTTCTGTGAACTCTCTGTAATTCCCCTTGTTGGATGATTCACTACTCTCATCATGTCCCCTAAATGACAACTCCTGCCGGCCAAGCAAGGATGTCACATCAAAAAGGCGGTTTAGGAAGGCCCTGTTTTGTTTAACAGGTTCATTATGTTTAGCCACTTGAATGCGAGCACCTTCATTGATTGCATGCTCAACCCTGATCCTGCCCATGCAAGTTAATCTTGCACATGCACTCACATGTTCATTGCTATTTTCATGCCTTTTATATGCCCTGTCAAAGTTTGACAGATCTCCAAACCCCAATTTTGACCAAACAACACATCCATGAGATGGTTTCATCAAGAGACATGGCCAGCAGTACATTTTCTTTTTCACAGCACTTCCAGTCAGCCAGCTAACTTTGTCATACCAGGAGAGCTGAAAAGACCTGTTACTTTTCCCTATCTTTTGCACTAAATCAATCTTAGGTGTTGATCTGCCCTGCTGTTTAATTCTAAGTTTCTCCTCGTAAGGAAGACTTTCTAATGGCTTTGCCAAAATCAGGTCGACAATATTAGCACTGTCTGCCATCGTGTGCAGTTTGCTAGCTGGCTAGTTCAGACTATATGAATTAATGAACAAACAATCTAATATATATATTAAACTCAACGGGAGGAAATGTGGGAAGTATGTTAAACTGAAACAATGAATGTGGTGTGAAATTGTGTGAAATATACGATGAAGGTTGCAGCAGTTTGTCTTTCGACTACACATGCAAAATCCGCGATGGGACTGAGTTGGAAATGGAGACACAGAGTGATACGCGTCATAATCTGAAGACCACGCCAACACCAACCGTTTCTTTGCATTGCGAAAAGCTGCCGCCTCCTTGTCATTTATGATTTATAAAAAAAAATTGTCTAAAAGCTAATATGTGACAATGTGTATAGCAAACAAGCTAAAAAAAAACAAGAAATACGTTTTTATAAGCTGTCGACCCCAAAAAACGAGCGTTTTAGGACATAAAAGTGGACTAAAAAGAGATGACAGACCCTCCAATCATCACGCAGATGCTCGGAGTCCGGGCCAGCCCACTCCTCCATTCATCCCAGAGATGCTGAACGTCTCTGGTAACTGCTTTGGTTAGAAAGCCTACGCATATTTTAAGGATTTTATCTAGTGGAAATACAGTATAAAATTTGGATATGTTTTAATGATACAGTGGTGAGCTGTGTTTTTAAAAGGAAGAGAATGCGCGCAGGTGCCGATATTATCATACAGCTGTAGCGGAGCCCCCCCCCCCCCCCCCAAGTCCCAGCACACGTACACACTCTTACACCAGAAAGCAATTATCTGCAATCTTGAATGCTGTTCTGTGAAACCCCCACCATTACACCCTCTTTACCAAAGACCCACAATCCAAACCCAAGATAACAAAAGAGCCCTCCGGATCTTTCCAGGGCACAATAAAGTACCCCTCTGACACTTGCCGGTTTAACGACTCACACGCGTCAGAACAATTGCAGATTTTAGGGCTGAATTAAAGGGGGTGTGCGAATCCCTCACCAACCCCCTCTTATCAGCGATCGGTGACGAACAAGAAAACAAAGTTCGAGAAAAGCATGGCACGCGACAGCCAAGAAAACACACATAAACTATTTTGTTGCGAGAATAAATGTGCAGTACATTTAGCATTGATGTAAATAATTTTGATCATCCTCACATATACAGCTAAAAATGACATGCTTGATAGTTGCTCAATTATTTATTCACTCATTTATATTGTGGTGCTCATCATATAGTTTATGTATGGACTGAAAAGAAAGGTAATTATTACTGCGATTTTGCTTGGATCATTTGGAAAAGATGCCATAAAATTTTATAATATTTAACAAATGCCTTGAACTGTTGACTAAAATTATATTCAATATTCCCTGTTGTTTATATATTAACCATAGCCTGTTTATATTGTTTGTGTTATTATGTAATTCCTCTTTTACTGTACATCAAGCAAATGATCAAGACATTTGGGGCCACATCAATAGAATCCCCAAGGCATGTTTATGACCGTAATTTGCATACTAAACCACGCCCCAAGATCTTTCCTTTAAAAAGGTTACGCTGGAGCTAGTAATCTGTTTCTCTTTGCTTTTCAGGTTCCAGTACAAACGAATATACGATTTTTTATTGAGCGGATTTCGCAGCTGATATATTCGACTTTTTTCGTATATCGCGGACACCACTACACACATTCATATTTGATATTTTTGGTAGTCTGCTATAGTACAATAGTAGACAAGAAGATACAAAATGGCAAAGTTGTTTTTATCGACGTGTTTTTTATTTTTAATGTCAATGCATCTGGTTAGTATTTCGCGTGTGCATTTGCGTGTAACCCGTTTCTTTTGTATAATATTCGTGTTGTACTGTAAGCACAGTGTGCTGATAGCACATTATGTTTTTATTCCCATAGACGGAATCATCTGGTGGTGTGTTTGAGTTGAAAGTGCACTCTTTCACAACCACTAGCGGTGTATGTAACCCCTCTACAGACTGCCAGATCTTTTTCCGTGTTTGCCTCAAGCACTCGCAAGACAACATATCACCGGAGCCGCCGTGCACTTACGGCACTGGACTGACAGGCATATTCAGCGCGGACCAGAACTCCATTTCCAACAGTGCGCCTATTAGCGTGCCCTTTAATTTCAAGTGGCCGGTAAGTATCCCCTAAGTGAAACTTGAACTATTTCTACTTCTTTGTTTTGTATTTGCAGACATTATTTGTTTGCAAAAATATTTTTGTTTGCAGAGTTTAAATCACCATAACTGTTATTACAGGGAAATGTGTCGTTTATCATAGAAGCGTGGAACGCTGAGTTCTCCTCCGAACAGTCAACAGGTATGTCTCCTTTTGGTTGCCCACCTGTGTTGTTTAGTAGGCAAGAACACGTCTACTTCTTAACTATAAAGCAGCGTTTTAAAAACAATTGATTTAATTCATTTCAGAGAATCTGAACAACATGATCAGTCGTCAGGCCACCAAAAGAAGACTCGCTATTGGGGACGACTGGTCCCAGGACGAGCACGTTGGAGAGCAAAGCCAAATGCGCTTCTCTTACCGCGTAGTGTGCGCTGAATTCTACCACGGTGAGGATTGCTCGGATTTTTGCCGTCCGCGGGACGATACGTTCGGTCACTTCAACTGCGATGCCGCCGGCAAAAGAATTTGCCTGCATGGATGGAACGGCGAATATTGCACAAAACGTAAGTTCTGTATTTTTCATATGGTGTACATTTATGTTTATACTTTTGAACTTAATTTAGTAAAATAATGAAATAACTCTATTTACGTAATCTGTAAACTCAAGTTTACGTTATTAACATGAATATCAGTTTCCATGGCCTGGTTTTGTTCGCCGGAACAATAGACGCAAGCATGGTTTAACAAGGGCACGCGTTGATACCTAATACGCTCTGCCTTGCGTGAAAAAAGACGGCATGTGTTTCTTTTGTGCGCGTCCCAGCTGCTTAGTTTAGTACTTAACAAATACTTGATGTGCCCGAGCCTCCAAAAGAGGGGGGGGGGGGCTGGTTTTATGACGCGCAGTCATTCTAATTTCCCCTTTCTCTCCCTCTCCTTATAACAGCCATCTGCTCGCCTGGTTGCAGTGAGGAGCACGGTTATTGTGATGCCCCTGGTGAGTGCAAGTGCCGTCTCGGGTGGCAAGAGCCCCTCTGTGACCAGTGCCTAAGATACCCGGGGTGTTTACACGGGACCTGTGGCCAGCCCTGGCAGTGCACTTGCATGGAGGGATGGGGCGGCCTGTTCTGCAATCAGGACCTAAATTTCTGCACCTATCACAAGCCCTGCAGGAATGAAGCTACCTGTACCAACACTGGCCAGGGCAGTTACACCTGTACCTGCAAGCCCGGTTTCAGTGGAACAAACTGTGAGATTGAGACCAACGAATGTGACAGCAACCCATGCAAGAACGGAGGCAGTTGTAATGTAAGCAACCATCAAATGTTCTCATCTGTAATGCGATGATGATCGCCGTTGTCCCTGGAGTGTGAAAACGTCTTTTTTTTGGAATCTTCCTCTTAGGATCTGGTAAATGATTATTCCTGCACGTGCCCTCAAGGGTTCTATGGTAAGAACTGTGAGATCAGTGCGATGACCTGTTCTGATAAACCCTGCTTCAACGGAGGAACCTGCCTGGAGAAGGAAACCGGCGGCTACTATTGTGTATAAATTCTGATCATATTCAGTATGCTATGGGACTTTCATTCACCCTGGTTATGAAAGAATGTTTTTAAACATTAACTTGATGTTTTGAAGAAGTATTCATAGGAATGTTTGTAAACATTAACTTAGTGTGTTAGTAAATCAAAAATCACATTACTAGTGGGTCAGAAATCGCATTAACTTAGAGTCACGATAAGATTGTTTGCATGAGAGAATCAATCACTACATATTCTAATCAAAATCCAGGGATGGTTTGAAGGCCAGACCCAAATAAATTGTATCACTGTTCATTTTTAATTAAAAAAATGAGTTAAGGTTGAAATTCCACCATTAGACCAGAAACCTTGTTGCCTAAAAATAATGGTGGCGGACAAGGATAGTTGGATAATAAAAATAAGAGATAACGGGAAGTTACCTGATTGGTTTCGAAAGGAAACACCTTTGGGAAGTTTTACTATAACTAGAGGCTGGAAAACACCAAGTTTTCAGATGTTTTGGAGACTTGGGACATCTCACTTTGTTTGACTTGTACAAATAAAGTTGAAACTTTGACACCTGGACCTTCCTTGTCTGAGCAATTTTTTGAGAGTGAAGATCAACGTTTTTTCCCCATCATATTTGGCGCCCAACGTGGGGCTGGAAAGAGGCTGAAGGCATTCGACGACACCTGAGGACGGACCATCTGGCTGACTGCACAGATCAGGTGAGCATACTTTTGCTTAAAGTGTAAATTTTTGGTATCTGTGTGGTCTGCCGGAGGTGAGTTCTGGGTAGAGTTGATGTCTATAAGAAGCTTCTCCAGTCTAAGAACTAATTGACACTAATATTGCAGGAGGGCCCCAGGTCTCAAAGTAAAGAATGATTGTAGGTGAATGAATGATGTCTAGACAATGTAAATAAGCGATACCCGTTATGAGAGGGTATTGGCCTTTTGTGAGTGGGCCATGTAAATAAGTGATACCCGTTATGAGAGGGTATTGGCCTTTTGTGAGTGGGCCATGTAAATAAGTTTTACCCGTTATGAGAGGGTAATGGCCTTTTGTGAGTGGGCCATGTAAATAAGTCTTACCTGAAAAGGTAACTGCCTGCTCGGAGAAGGCACGTATATATTACATAGAAGAAAACCACGTGGGGATGTAAAATAGTTCTGTTTGTCTGTGTTATTGTCTGTTATTGTCTCTGTCAGTGTCTAAAGAAATTGAGAGAGTAGGAAGGAGGGGCTGCTGGCCACAGTCCCAGAATGAGTAGTGACTATGTGTGTGTGAGCAATGTGTGTGTGAGAAGTCATGTGTGAAGGAGCACGGAGCAAGGGAGAAGATAGAAAACTATAATAAGTAAAGCTCTTTATTTTAAAGAATGAGTTTAGGATATGAATAAGAGTTTTGAATGTATTTTGGAAATGAGTTATTATAAATAATGTGATATTCTGAAAAGGAATAAGAAAATGTCATTGTATGCTGAAATATTGTGACCAAAGTAAAAAAGAATATGAGGTGTATATGAGACGATCAGGGCATTGCTTTGTGAGAACTCATATAGAACAAACACCTAGACAAAAGAAGGTGATATATTAGGGACGATCACGGCTGAAAAGCTGTGTGAGAGCCAACATAGGAAAATCACCCATGGTCACGATACGATGCATGTACTGCATTTTTTTTCCAAGCTTATTTAATAATAAAGGAAACGCTAGTAACAAACCATATAAAAATAGAAGTAGTTTGAGTCTCAATCTGGAAGTATTTGATTTATTAGACTCAACCAAATACATTATTGTTTGAACATTAAGAATATTCCCTCTTGGAAAGATTAAGTCTTGTAATTTTTTAGTATCAAGTTTTATGAATTACCTTTCCCCAACAGCAACTATTTTTATTTTTTATTTTTATTGTAGCATATTAAAAAAGTGAGGTTGAGGTTTTCTGATAAATGCTCCTCTCTATTGATATTGTTGAATGATATGAAACCCTCGTTGCCCATATTGAACATTGATCTTAAATTAATTGTTAAATTTCATGTCTTAAACTTTTTGCCCCATTGGTGATTTTTGCCTTATGTTGTTTTTTATTTCAGTTTACTGCATTACAGTTGCATGGCTGAAGAGGGGCCAGGCCTTGATTATGAGAGAAGAGAGGCCTTTCATACTAAGATACTGACCCTAAGAAAAGTACTGTCTGAAACTAGGGGAATTGGAAATCACTTTTGGCAAGAAGATACATACATTGATGAGAAGGGGGTAGAACAAGTTCTGTTACAAGAAAGAAAAGACTGGTACCTGAATCAACTGACAGAGATTCGAAACTTAGAAATTGTCCAATCGGAGTGGCCTTACATAAATTGGGAAGAAATTGTAAAAACCTGTTGTAAAGTAGATGTGTTGAAACACTACCTGAATGAGGTCTGTGTATATCAGTATAACAGATGTAATTGTCCCTCAGGTCTGACAGCAAGAACATTATTGGTTCAAAGGATCCCCATTGGTGGCCTAACAGGAGATTACTATGAGATAGGAGAGCTGCAGGGGTTTTCCTTAGGGCGGGGACAAACTGGGCGGCTTATTGGTTTCCCCGAGCTGAGAGTCTATGCAGAAACTCGATATGTAAACTGGGCAAGTAAGATCTTATGTACTTGGAATGAATTTGGAGAAGTGGTTCCTCAACAGTTTGTGGCAGTAACTTTGAAAAAATTGGTGATGGAAATAGCCCCAGAGAACCCTAGGTCCTGGTTTGCACCTTAATGCTTAAATAAACCAATGAAACACATCTAAAATCTCTGTACTTTTCTCTTTATAATAATACATTTAGGAATATTACTGATTTGTGCATTCTTTAAGTATGTCGTCCACCCCTGTAGATTTGTTGGGGTCCAGATATCCGGTATGCAAAAATTCAATAGAAAGAATATCTAAGAAATGGGCCGTTAGAACCAAAAACTTGAGAACAATATGGCCAGAAAATGGTACCTTTGATGTAACAGTGTGTGAGGAAATGGAGGGACTAATTAAGAACCATAAACCAAAGGACAGAAGCAAAAAACGAGAAGAAAAGAGAAAATTAGAACAGGAAGTACTCAACCTGTTCAAAAATGAAGGAGTTAATTTCCTGAAAAATATGAGAAAAATAAGAGAAGTGTTAAAAAAGGATGATGAGAAGAAGGAAGAAAACTTTGAGAAAATGACTCAGCCACCTCCCTATGAACCTCCCAGTCAAAAGTTAGAAAAGATACAAACATCAACTCAAATGCCAATGGTGGCAATAAAAGGAGATGTCAAGATAGAAGGACAGGTAGAAATAGGTACAGACACAAATGAGAAGGACAGAGCAGAAAAGAATAAGGACGACAGGGCTAGGCAACAATCCCCAGGTTACAGGAACTTAGAGGATGAGGATGGCAGAGGTGCATGCGGTCCTGATCCTTATGGCGAACTGGTAGAGGCACTGAACAACATAGCAAAGAGACGTGAGGAGACCTACGAAAGTGTGACAGAAGATCTAATACAAATACATACAGATTCTGCACATGCTTTAAGTCAAGGTTCAGGCAACAGCTCAGAAGGAGGAGAGGAAGAAGAAGAGGATGCCCCTAGAGTCAGAAGCCAAGAAAAGACACAGCGTCCGAAAATCGACAAAAGAGCCCCTCCGGGATCAGCCTTAAGGAGCCTTCCAAGAGGAGAGCGAAAGCTGGTCACGGGGAGCCTCTATCTCCAGGATGATCCTGAGGAGTGGCACCAGCACTGGACCCGAGAACCACAGGGGAGACTGACAAGATCTGCAAGTGTCACACTCCTTCCTGAAGTCACAATACCAAAGTCGCGTGACACAAAAAGAGGAACGCAGTGTCCCATATTAATAAAAGGAGCTCAAGCACAATACGTGCCATGGGCATCTCAAGACCTGGATGGACTGGTTGCACGCCTGCCAAACCTAGATGAAGGGGCAGGCAAGTGGATCAGACTGCTGGAGGAGGAGACAACAGGAAAGCTATTGGCATTGGGGGATATCAAAGCACTCCTTGCCAAATGCGTGGGAAGTTCCAAGCTGAATGAACTTTTAAGAGCAGCAGGCATCCAAGCGATAGACATCCCAGATCTAGACGGATACCCATTCGACAGATATAGAAGGCGAATATGGCAAGGGTTAAGAGACGAATTCCCCAACCGCATCGATCCCCGAGCCCTCAAGGGAGAACAGATGGGAGAGGAAGAGAACCCTGCCACCTACATACAGAAACAAATGAGGAAGTGGAAGCAAGAGCTTGAAAGAGATCCTGATGAAGACTTATTGATGACGACATTGTTCAGAAATGCTGTTGCCGATGCAATGCCTCCGCTAGTAAAGGCCAAGCTGGAGGATGTAGTGGGTCTGAACTCCAAGTCACACAAAGAGTTCTGTGATCATGTGACCCATGCAGTCGAACAGTATAGAAGAAATGAACTAAAGCTGAGAAATCAAGAAAAGGATCTTCAAAGAAAACTGGTACAGCTACAGCTCGAAGAACTGGCAAGAAAGAAGAAGACGCAAGCCGTGGTCAAAGACAAAGATGAAGAAAAAGATCATGCAGCGATGATGGCTCCAGTAAATGTCCCAGTTCCTATGGCACCGCAACCGGGTGCAGCCACTGTACAACAAACACCTGGGAGTGGACCTCAGCAGCCAGCGCCTATTGTCATCTATATGAAGCCTGAACAACAAAACAGATTTGGCCCAAGACCTATGCAAGGGGAACAAGGAAGACAGAACAGAGGAAGGAACTCATGTTGGGGATGCGGACAACAGGGGCACAACAGAAGAGAA
>CM017917.1:7691261-7772639 GCA_008369825.1 Triplophysa tibetana | reverse complement strand
ATCATCGTGCTAAACATGATCCGGCTAATTGGTTCTTCGAACACACCTGCCGCTAATGATTCTATCGCTGGATTGAGTTATCTGAGATAATTGCGCGTTCATGCGCTGGTTTAAAAGGGGATATGTATCGATAGTAGAAACATTGATCAGCAGCGCTGCTATTGGCTGCACACGATGGCAAAAGAGCGCGCTGAGTTTTTCAACGCAGCAGAGCAAGAATTATTACCCTTCCAGTAATATTTGAAAAATAATTAAAACCCCAGGGGAGAGGGCTGGCAAAAAGTAGCAGACAAATTAAATGCGTAAATGTTCCATGTTATGGTTATATCACTTATTATTACAGTATATAGTCTTATTTTAATAATTTCATATTTCATATATATTTCAGTTTTCGTAAATAATTTGTTGCTGCGTTAAATTATGTCTATACACCAAATGGCCTGTACAGTCACTTCAACAGATAAATATTGAGTCAATTGCTTTGACTTGTGAAGGTGAAAGCTGCATAACAAATGTAAAATATTTTGCAATATGTTATTGATCATATTTTCTCCTAGTGTATTGTAATGCCATTGAGTTCTCCTCTTTTGTGTAGTTTTACATAATACACCGACACTTTTACCTGTTCCCAGGAAAGTGGTGGCTGAAATATGTGCAGTAAGTGGACATTTGTAGCTTTACATCAAAGGACAGAAAGTGCAACACTTTGTAATACTCATTTTTCTTTTGCACAGGACAGTGAAGAAACCCTCTCAGATGACTGTCCTTTGGAGGAAGTTGTAAGTGCAGAAATAACTTTATTTAATTTAAAGGTGTATACATATTATTTCTGACTGCAATATGAGTTGCAGGAGGAAACGCCTACAGACAGGCAATACAGCACAAAGTGATACAGAGGTGGGCAGTCTACTTTTCCTTTTTCTGTTGCATGAGGCTTGTGTTGAGTTTTTTTTTTTTTTTTTAATGGCACAGGGGGATATCAGTACCCTATATAAACGGAATCTTCAACATAAAATTGAGTATTTGGCTCTTAAAAAAACTAAAATTAAGGGGAGAAATTGAACTTGACACCTTAAAGAAGAAAAAAACTGGCACTAGAGATTGAGTTTCTTCAAAAGGAACTTAAGAGTAAGTGCTAAAACACTATTTTTCACACAGAGCACTATTGCTGCCCTTGGATACTATATATATCTTATTGCAGGCAAAAGATGACCATCACTGGCTTTTCTTGAGAAACAATAATTGAAATAAAACTCCATGAACTAAGCATGTTGTCTTGTCTTCTATTATTCATTTAATGAAAGTGCATGTGTAAAAAAAAGATTCATAAAATGGTGTTCCACAATTCTGTCCCGTGCAGCTCTGCCACTAGGTTGGTCCAAGTGCACTGGCTGGAGGTCATCATCAGGCTGCACCTCCACCACAGGGTCCTCCTCCTTTCTCTTTGATGGTGGCAATATTGTGGAGGATGGCACATCCAACAATAATGTCACAGGCCCTGTCAGGTGCAACCCTCAGACCCTTAAGACACTGAATTCTTCCTTTAGTTGCCAAAGGTCATTTCAATGCGTGCCATTGTCCTGGCTAGAGCTGCATTGTAACTGGTTTGTGGTCCAGGGTTTGGGTCAGGGAATGGCGTCATGAAGTACTGCCTGCAGGCATAGCCCCGTCACCAAGCAGGATCCCATCGTAAGCACTTGGAAAAATGCAGTTTTTGTTAGGCTATAGAATAAAATGATGCAATACAGTGAGTTTTAAATAATTTTTTCCCCACTACATTCAAATATGTGCATAAATGTGACTCTCTGAAAATCCTGGAGTCATGCACAGAACCAGGCCATGTGGCTTCACATTTGTGATGTGGAACATGGAGTCGCACAATATCTAAAATATTTGTAATCATTCAACTGCATACTTTTTGATTACATTACTTTTCTTTATATATTGCTTATCTGGAATATTAATAATTGTAATAGTAATTTACTTGCACATTTACACTGTGAAATCCCTTTCGGTTCACAAAATCCCCTTCATTGGGGCCCCTTGATGGGGACGTGTGTGCAGTTTATGGCACCAATAACGTTAGGGAAGGCTGAGGAACAAATACTGTAAATCCTAGGCTAGTTTTAGGCATATTCATGATTCCATGATCTTCATTAACAATTATAATGTACCTGCAATGGCATAAAAAATCTGCTTCACAGCCTGCGGTCTTAAGTGGCTTGGAAATACCACAAGGCCCCCTAAAAACTGTTTGAGTGACAGATAAACTTTGCGAATGGCACGACATACAGCACTTTTACCCAAGTTTTCTGCATCTCCAATACTGTAAAGGAAAGTGCCACTCGGAAAGAATCGCAAAGCTAAACAAACCGTTTGTGCAGTTGTTAAAGCCTGACTCCGACGAGTCGAACATTTAACGTGTGGGTTCAACAAGTTGATAATGTGATACACCCTCCCGAGAAAAAATCTATCACTCCATCAGTAGACTATCGTGCTAAAGGATCCTGTCGATCTCACAAAACGCGATTAATTCGAAAAGCTCATCGAATTATTCTGGCACCTTAAGCAACGGATTCCTGACGTGAAAACGGACAAGACATGGCTGCGACAGACTTACCTATCTCCTCCTTTTATAAAGCCGCAATCTAATCCTGTTTACATGAAGTAAGCCTGCTCCCGAGCAGGTTCAAGCTTACGGACCTGTTGCTATGACAGCAAGTCCAGGATGAGCGTCCAAGAACCAAACAATCCAAGATTATGCCAAATCGTCAACAATCAAATCCAGCTAACCGAGTTAGCGACGTACGAAGAACGGGCCCCGTGACTCCGTGAGTTATTAAAACACACATCCAATAAACATCACATGGTATCAGAAGAAACCATGGAGCAGTTGAAGCCTCCTAACAGTTTGGATTTCGAGGGAAATCTAGCGGGAAACTGGCGAACATGGATTCAAAAGTTTGATCTGTATCTGATTGCAACTGGCATTGCAGAAAAGAGTGACAAGGTAAAATGTGCGACATTTCTTCACGTGGCGGGAGATGATGCCATAAAGGTATTTAATACCATTGACTTTGATGATGATGTGGATGATTTTGATGTGCTCAAAGAGAAGTTTCGAGAGTACTGTGAGCCAAGAAAGAATATTACGTATCTGAGGCATATGTTTTTCACGAGAGCACAGGGACCGAACGAAACCATTGATGCATACGTGACTGACCTAAAAATAGGGCGAAAGATTGTGAATTTGAAAGATTAAATGATGACTTGATTAAAGATCGCATTGTCTGTGGTGTTAACAATGACACAGTGAGAGCGAGGCTTCTCAGAGAAACAGATTTGAACCTAGCAAAGGCTGTGGATATCTGTCGTGCAAACGAAATAACAAAAGCCATATGAAAGTGCTGCATGAAGAAGCAGAGATGGCTGTGAACAAAATCATGAGGACTAAGTCAACTGACAGACATGCGCATTTCAAACATGCAGGGAAAGAAAAGGGAGAGTGCACAAGATGTGGTTATGTACATGAGCCAAGGAAGTGTCCAGCTTATGGAAAAATATGTTATGAGTGCTCGCGGAAGAACCATTTTAGCTGCATGTGCAAAACACCACAACAAAAGGCAAACCGAGAAGATTAGAGAAAAAAGTCCATGAGATAGAACAGCAAGAAGATGCTGAATTGTTTATAGGTACCATCGAAGTTGAACGAAGTGAGCAAACAGCTAGCAAATGGCTGACACAAATGAATACAGTCTCTACCATGGAAAGAGAAAACAAGAAATGGACTCAAGAATTCAGAATAAACAACTGCATGCTACTTACCTTAAGCTAGATACAGGAGCAGAGTGCAACGTGTTGTCATTTAAAGACTTTGAGAAAACTTCTAAGAAGACATCACCTCTGAAGAAATCAAACTGCACGTTAGTTCCTTATTCTGGCCACACGATGGAGACAAAGGGTAAAGCAAGGCATAAATGTGGTTACAAGGACACTGAGTTTGATCAAGAATTTCAAGTTGTAGATGAAGATTCACCAGAATTCTGGAAGAAAAGCATGCTCAAAACTTGGATTGATTAAAAGAGTGTACAAAGTAGAGAACAAAGACCAAAATGACATTCTGAGTGAATATCAAGATGTGTTTACTGGTTTAGGATGTGTACCAGGACTGCATCGCATACAGCTAAATGCAGATGTTGCTCCAGTCATTCACGCACCACGAAATATACCCATAGCGTTAAAGGACAAAGTCAAATGGAACTGAACCGAATGGAAGATATTTGAGTCATAGTGAAGCAAACAGAGCCCACTGATTGGGTTAATTGTATGGTTAACGTGGTAAAGCCAGAGAAACTCAGGATCTGCATCGATCCACCCTTCCATTGCGAACAATTGAAGAAATAGTAGCGGAGATGCCATATGCTAAAGTATTGTCAGTGCTTGATGCTAATCATGGATTCTGGCAAGTAAGGCAAGGCAAGGCAAGGCAAGGCAAGTTTATTTATATAGCACATTTCATACACAAGTGCAATTCAAAGTGCTTTACATAAAATGATTGACAGAAAGAATAAAACGTATCTTTAAAATGCAAATTATTTAAAACAATAAAACAGCAATAAAATTGATTAAAAATGTGAGTGTATATATAAAAAGAATAAGAGCAAAATAAAAATAAATTAGAAATAGAAGTGCAGTTGATGTAAAGTAGCACAGTGCTCAGGTTGTGAATGCACAGCTAAACAAGTGTGTTTTAATCTGGACTTAAAAGTATCTACTGTTGGTGAACGTCTGATGTCTTCTGGAAGCAGATTCCAGCTACGAGTGGCGTAATGGCTAAACGCTGACTCGCCCTGTTTTGAGTGAACCCTTGTTATCTCTAACTGACTTGATCCTGATGATCTGAGAAGTCTGATTGGTTTATATTCAATGAGCATATCTGAGATGTATTTAGGTCCTAGACCATTGAGTGATTTATAGACAATTAATAATACTTTGAAGTTGATTCTAAAAGTAACTGGTAACCAGTGTAAGGACCTGAGGATTGGAGTGATATGCTCAGATTTTTTGGTTCTGGTCAGAATCCTGGCAGCAGCGTTCTGTATGAGCTGCAGCTGTCTGATGGTCTTTTTGGGAAGACCTGTAAGGAGTCCATTACAGTAATCCACCCTGCTGGTGATGAAAGCATGAACTAGTTTCTCTAAATCTTGGCTTGAGACAAAACATCTGATTCTGGCTATGTTTCTGAGATGGTAGTGGGCTGATTTGCTTATTGCTTTGACATGACTGCTGAAACTAAGATCAGACTCCAAAATGACCCCAAGATTTTTTACCTTGCTTTGTGTCTTTAGACCTCTTAAGTCAAGGTATGTGTTTACCTTGTTAGTTTCATCCTTGTTACCAAAAACAATGACTTCAGTTTTGTTTTTATTTAACTGAAGGAAGTTTTGACACATCCAGCTGTTAATTTCATCAATGCATTGGCAAAGAGAGTCAATAGGCCTGTAGTCATTGGGTGCGAGGGCTAGGTAGATCTGAGTGTCGTCTGCGTAGCTGTGGTAGGCAATTTGGTACTTTTTCATTATTTGGCCAAGTGGGAGCATATACAGGTTGAAGAGGAGCGGAGCTAGAATTGAGCCCTGTGGAACACCACAAGTCATGGGTGTCCAGTCAGATTTATGGTTGCCTATGTTCACATAGTAACCTCTCCCTTTAAGGTATGACCCAAACCATTTAAGTATCAATCCAGAAAGCCCTACCCAGTTTTCCAGCCTATTTAGGAGTATGGTGTGATCCACTGTGTCAAAAGCAGCACTGAGATCTAGTAAAACCAGAACTGATATTTTGCCTGAATCAGAATTCAATCGAATATCATTAATTATTTTTATGAGCACTGTCTCTGTGCTATGATGCTGACGGAAACCAGACTGATAATTGTCCAGGTAGCCATTTGAGTTCAAAAATTTGGTCAGCTGATTGAAGACAACCTTTTCAATGATCTTGCCTATAAAAGGAAGATTTGATATTGGTCTGTAGTTAGACAGTAAGGTTTTGTCTAGATTGGCCTTTTTTAGAAGAGGTTTGACAACTGCATTTTTTAGGGACTCGGGGAAAGTTCCTGAGAGCAGTGAGGTATTAACTATTTTTAGGAGATCTGCTTCCAAACAGTTAAACACTCTTTTGAAAAAGGATGTGGGAAGTGTGTCAAGGCTGCAAGTTGACGCCTTAAGATGCTGGACCGTTTCCTCCAGGGTTTTGAGATCAATTGTCTGAAATTCAGACAAAGTAACTAATTTCTGATGTACTGAAGTCAGACTGACCTGACTGCTGCATGGAGCTTTGCTGATTTCAATTCTGATATTACTGATCTTTTGAAGGAAAAAAGTTGCAAACTCATTGCATTTGTCATCAGACAGCATTTCCCTCGGAACTTGACTAGGGGGATTTGTTAGTCTCTCTACAGTTGCAAAAAGGGTGCGAGTGTTATTTATTTTGCTGTTTATAATGTTAGAGAAAAAATTCTGTCTGGCTTTGCCTAAGTCAACATTGAAGGCATGCAGGCTGTCTTTATAGATGTTATAGTGAACTTCAAGTTTGGTTTTTCGCCACATACGCTCAGCTTTTCTGCATGTTCTTTTCATGCTTTGTACTTCTGGTGAGTTTCTCCAGGGTGCTTTATGCCTGCCAGTTATCGCTTTGACCTTTACTGGAGCAATGTCATCGATAGCATTTTTTACTTTTTCATTAAAGCTATCGAGGAGAACATCAATAGAGTCTGCAGATATACTCGGTGACAAAGACATAGCATTCATAAATAGCTCACTGGTGTTCTCATTTATGAATCTCTTTTTTATAGAGACAGGTCTATCTTCAGTGGCAGGACTAATTGATATATCAAAGAAAATACAGAAATGATCAGACAGTGCCACATCTCTAATAATAGTGGATGAAATATTTAGACCTTTGCTAATGAGCAGATCCAGAGTGTGTCCACGATTGTGTGTGGGACCGTGCACATGCTGGATCAGATCAAAAGTGTTTAAAACATTTAAAAGTTCATTTGCATTATTGTTTTCTGTCTTGTCTACATGAATATTAAAATCTCCAGCAATAACAAAGCAGTCAAATTCTGAGGATATAGCTGATAACAGTTCTGAAAAATCATCAACAAAGACTGGGGAGTATTTGGGAGGTCTGTAAATAATTGTAAACAGAATGCGTGGTGAACCTTTTAAAGCAATACTCAAGTATTCAAACGACAGGTAGTCACCAAGTAAAACTTGCTTGCAGTCAAAGAGATTTTTAAATAGAGCAGCTATTCCTCCACCTCTCCTTACAGCTCTGCAGACATTTATAAAAGTAAAGTTTGGGGGGGCAGATTCATTGAGGATTGTAGCACTACAACTATCATCTAACCAAGTTTCATTTAGAAACATGAAGTCCAGTTTGTTACTGGTGATGAGGTCATTGACCAAAAAGGATTTGTTTTTTAGGGAACGGATGTTTAAAAGTGCTAATTGAATAGTAACTGTTTTTAGATTTTTACCCCTGTCATTCTCAGAGTGACGTCTAAAAGGTATTAGATTAGATAGCTTTGCCATACGACTGGAAAAGGCCTTAGTTTTGCGATCACTTGTCAGGACAGATATAGGGAAAACTAAAGGAACACTGGGTTCCCACTTGTTCTGTAAATATTTGAGATTGCTGGTGTTATCATAGCAGGGACCCAATTCATATCAGTTACCAGTGCTATTTGCAGTCTTGTTTAGTCCATCTCCAGCAGATGGGGGTTAAAGTACAGCTGGATGATGAAAGCTCCAAACTATGCACTTTCAACACTCCTTTTGGGAGATACCGGTTTTTGAGACTTATATTTTGGCATAGCGTCAGCTCCAGAAGTGTTTCAAAAGTGTATTGCACAACGACTAGAAGGCTTAGATGGAGTTGTAAACATAGTGGATGACATTCTGGTGTGGGGTGAAGACATAGAACAACACAACAAGAGACTAAGACAACTATTAGACAGAATCAGAAACATCAATCTAAAGTTGAACAAAAACAAGTGCAAGATCAGGATGACCAAAGTCAGCTATGTTGGACACATTCTGACTGCAGAAGGGTTGAAGCCAGACAAAGAGAAAGTCAGAGCGATACAGAACATGCCAGAGCCAGAGGACAAAGCTGCACTTAGGATGTTCTTAAGACTGCTTCAGTATCTGTCCAAGTTCGTTCCAAACATGTCAGACATCAATGCTCGGTTGAGGAAACTGCTAGAGGGAGATGTAGCATGGCATTGAGAGTTAGAACAACAGAAGAGCTTTGAAAGACTGAAGTCACTTGTGAGCAACACCCCAGTGTTGAAATACTTTGATGTCAACAAAGAGATAATGCTGTCTGTGGACGCAAGCGCTGAAGGTCTGGGAGCAGTGTTGATGCAAGAAGGACATCCGGTGGCATTCGGCTCAAGGTCTCTTACTGAGTGTCAGAAAAGATATAGAAAAAGAATTCTTGGCAATTGTCTACGGCTGCGAGAAGTTCCATCAGTACGTCTATGGAAAAACAGTACAAGTGGAGACGGATCATAAGCCTTTGGAGACCGTGATTAAAAAGTCTCTCCAAAAAGCTCCTCCGAGACTGCAGATGAGATTGCAGCTATATGATTTACGTGTCAGCTACAAGCCAGGAAAGGAATTATACATTGCAGACACCCTGAGTCGAGCTTACCTAAGAGAACAAACGGAACCACTCCTGGAAGATGAGTTACAAGTTCATACATTCTCAGTTTGTCTGCCAATCTCAAAGGAAAAGCAGAATACGTTCAGGACAGCAACAGCAGAAGATGAAGAGTTGCAAAAAGTTGTGGAAGCAGTTCAGTCAGGATGGCCTGCAGACATAAGACAAGTTCCAGCAGACATAAAAAAGTACTGGACTTACAGAGAAGAACTTATCTGTTCCGATGGGTTACTCTTCAAGAACTGGAGAATTGTTGTTCCACAAAGCTTGAGAGCAGACATGCTAAAAAGAGTTCATGAATCACATCTGGGTATTGTCAAATGCAAAGAGAGGGCAAGAGATGTGATGTTTTGGCCCAGCATGGCAAAACAAATTGAGGATGTTGTGTTGAAGTGTGCTATCTGTGATACTTTCAGACGGAGTAACACCAAAGAGCCACTCATCTGCCATGACATTCCAGACAGAGCATGTGCGAAAGTAGGTGTAGACTTGTTCCACTTCGATAGAGGGGAGTATTTGATGTGTGTTGATTACTTTTCAAAGTTTCCAGAGATTGTTAAACTCACACAGACAACAAGCAAGCATGTGGTGAAAGCTCTTAAATCCACACAGAGTACAGAAATGCTCCTTTGGATGGTGTGAAACTATCTCCTGCACAGATGCTTATGGGTCGAAGACTGAAATCAAAATTGCCTACATCAACACAGCTGTTGAGACCACAACTGTACAGAAATGTACATAAAGACATCAAGGCCAGACAGCTGAAACAGAAAAGTTACTTTGACTCTGGAGCAAAACGGTTACCACCTATAGCAGAAGAAGAGAAAGTGAGAGTAAAAGTCAAAAACAACTGGCAACCAGCAATTGTGTTGAGGAGTCATGAACAACCAAGATCATATGCGATTCAAAGGCCTGACGGAAACACCCTCAGAAGAAATCGAAGACACCTGCTTAAAACCAGAGAAATGACTTTTTCACAACCAAGCTTTATAGAGTTGGATGAATGTTCTTCAGCAAACAGTGAGAGTGAAGCGAGTAGTACACGAGTGCAGTCACCTGCACTGTCACCAGTGAAAAGTCCTGTAACACCTACTGTGGACAAGGAAGAACAAGTCAAAAGGTCAAGATGGGGTAGACTGATTAGCAGTGTTGTGCTAGTTACTAAGAAATAGTAACTAGTTACTGTTACTTCATTCAAAAAGTAACTCAATTACTTTGTTGATTACTTATACCAAAAAGTAATGCATTACTGGTTAAAGTATTTTTTTAGTTATTTTTTTAAAGATTGTTCCCATTAATGCTCTTTTATGCGTTATGGTCTATACAAACACAAAACTGACTTGAACACAGTCATTTTTGAACACTATTTTATTTCCGACCATTTTAAGTCAGACCAGCACAAACTGAAAATATCACAAGGACTTCTGTGATAAATAACACAAAACAGGCTGAATAATATATTCAGAATCAAAATAAAAAAACTAAAGTGGCTTCTGCATCAAAAAAACTGTTGTGTTCAGCCCTTTAAATGTTCCTTTCACAGCTTAAGTATGAAAACTATCAACAATGTACAACATAACAAAACATTTTGAAATAACTAAATGAAAGCAATCTGAATTATGATTCAGAATAAATTTGGAGAAACTCAGCACCAAAAAATGCTATTATGCAATTATGCAATTTTCAACCTAACCACAAATTAAGAGTTGCATGTCACCAACTTATGTAAAGTAAGCTGTGTGTATTCAAAGTGCAAAATCTGCAGTTGTATAAAAACAAACAAAAAACAGCATTTTTCCTAGCAATACAACATAATGCATTTAAAATAAAATTAGTGTTCTAAAATATAACAGAAATGTCACTAAACAAACCAATATTTTTAACAAACAAATATTTTTAGTAACAAATGTGTGCTTATTTATTTGAAACAACAAAAAGTGTTTACTAGCAATGAATGTTTGAGTTGAGTTTTACCCTTCAAACCAGTGGTTGTACCGCATGAGAAGAAGTCTCTCAAACCTTTGGTCAGACACCTTGTTCCTCTTTGGAGACAGTACCAGACTGTGCACTGGATGGTGTAGCTGCATTTTTCTTCAAAGAAATTTCCTTTCTTCAAAGAAATTGTTTGAGAATCTCCATCCCTGTTTCAGCTGTTCTCAAGTAGGTCATTACTTCAGTTTCCACGGTGCTGATGGTATCATCAGCCTCCTCAAAACAGAAAAAGTCCTGCAAATTGAAGGAGCTTGAGTCTGGTGTTGTCGGAGACACAGGCATCTTGGCTACTTGCTGAACAGGGCCAGGGCAAGGGATGAGCTTGTGACACTCTGCTGCCAGCATTCCTTTGACCGTCTCTTTCTTCCTCTGGTCTCTCAACCATCGCAATTTGAACATAGGAAGTGTGACAGCTGCCAGTATTGCATCGTTGCTTTCCAAGACAGATGCAAATCGTGTTTTGATTGCCTGCAAAAAAAAACAGTGACACAGATATTAGAGTGAAAGATTCCCTCTATGTACATTCTATGAAAGCTGTACACCACTACGTGATTTTTGACAAATAGATATGAGTTGTAAAATCATTTAAACATCACAAAAACACACACATTAAGAAACTGAAAATATATGTGCAACTGATTGGACACAACTGAAACATTATTTTGCAAAAAGGAATTAAGGTATTATTACTATTTATTTTTCATCCAGTGGGTCGGTGCAGTACAGTGTGTGTGCGTGTGCGTGTGTGAGTAGAATCAAAAATTACTTTTTGCAATTTACATTCTTTCCATTTCTTAGGCTATATTAGTGCTTGCTCAGCTAAAAATATTAATGTTTACAACTATAAACTTTTTTTGAATATTGACAAATGTTTCTTACCTGAACTATGGCATCATGTAGGCCAGTTGCAATAATCAGGCCTTTTATCCCCAGTAGCTTCGACATCATAGTAACAGTTTTCTTCTCCTTGCAGGATATCTAGAGCAACTGTGAGAGGCTTCATGATGGCACAGTATTCCCTCAGAAACTGAATCTCCCTCTCACTAATACATTTTAGCTCTAAACGATTAAAGATCGTACTTAAGTCAGTTATGGGTATTTCAACTATTCTTGCCACAGCATCATAAAATGAATTCCATCTTGTGGAGCATGGCACAAGCAGTGAAATGTACAAATCACCTCTTCTGGGTTTGCGCGCTCTATGGCAGGTCGAAGGCCCGTGTCATCTCAAATCCATATCCAGCTTAACCTTGTGGGAAAACAAAAACTGGAAAGAAATTAAAGAAAAACCCCGCGAAAAGAAATTCATATAACTAATGCAGTATGTTCCAGGAAGCTATGTGTAAAATGTGTAATATGTCAAATTAAGTCAAGTCATGATTAAAGGTACCGTAGTTCCCCCCCTCCAAAACGAAATTTCTGTCATCATTTACCAATGGTCACTATTGACTTCTATTGTATGAAGAAAAGTCAATATGGTCGAACAGTTTTCTGTTACTAACTTTCTTTCAAATACCTTTCTTTGTGTTTATACGATTTACACTGCCAAGACAAAGACCAAGACCAAGACAAAATACTATGATAATACTAGGACTGATAACAGGCTAGACGCGCTAGTCTGTGGCAGTCAGTGCAGGCTATGAACAAAGCAACGGTCTGACACAAGACGAGGGAACAAGAGGGATAAAATAGGAAAACCTAATGGGGAGCAGGTGAGACAACTGGGGGAAAGTGATTAACCCAATGGCCGGTGATGATCTACAGGTGGAAAGTGTGATGAGAAAACGGTGAGGGGAAGCCTGATGGGGAAACACAAGGGTGGGGTTATGAAGTACACACCGAGCGCTATCAAAACAAACATTCGCATGCGCTCGACACAAAACAAACACACCTCCGTGTCAGACAAAGAACCGCCGTTTCCGGGCTCACGACATTACACATTATACAGTCATACAGGTTTGAAAAGTAAAGAGGGTGATAACAGAATTCTTACTAAGGTTATCCGACTTTCAATATAAATCATTGCTTTTCTAGAGGTCAGCTCGGTTGCAATCGGCAAAAAAAATCCCCCATTCCTCCATGACCAGGAAGAACATGTCAGGAAATGGCATTGAACCAAAAAGTTATAGTTTACGACACAATGATAAAAATTGTGACCCAAAAACTTTAATCATTTATCAGATACAAATCTTAAATCTGATACCAACTAACTCTTAGATGAAACAACACATAAACATTAACTCTCTCTAATTAAAGAACTCAACCGTCAGGTTTCAAACTGTAATGTGAGAACATCAGGGTGACATGCCAGCAGGATGAAAATATTATTAGAGGAATAGGCCTACAACAACAAAAGTCATAAAATATAAACTTGTCAAACAAGACTGACAGATCATAAAAAACACAGCTTACTTTGATTAACTGGTTAACTGGTTACTTTGATAAACGATTTGCTTGGGATAGTAGGGGACAGTCACACTTTGAGAAGATTGCAAACCTCGAGCCTCAATTCGCTCATTTGCATGATAAAAGCCATAAAGCAAGTAAATAACACTCTTAGATGATAATCCCACATAAAACATCTATATTATCTCACAAGAGGGGGTGTAGGTATTTAGACCCACTGAAGGAAGGGTTGGGGTAAGGATACCCCAGGTGAGGATACCCCAACAACAGTCATAAAATATAACTGTATTTCCTGTAGCTCAGCGGTAAGAGCTTTGTGTTATCAACACAAGGTTGTGGGTTCGATCCCTGGGGATTGCATATAGTATTGCATATAGAACGTTCTGAGAAGGTTATGATGTGGAGTTCTTTAAAGGTTAGGGGGACGTTATTTGGGGACATTTAAAGAACTTTCTTGAAACGTTTAGGGGACCATACTCTAATAGGAATTTTTACGTGCCCAGAACGTCCCCGCTGATGTTAAGGGTGTAAGGGTAAGGACCTTCACGAGACAATCAGGACATTTTTAGGACTTTCCCTGTAGATTCCTATTACATTTTCAGTTTGTTCTAGGGACCAACCTAAAATGCTAATTCCTGGTTCTATTTAGGTTCCTATTAATATCTGAATGATATAAAACCTTTAACATTACAAGAACCTCAAGGGGATCAAACTTTACTGTTACTGCAGCACTTCTTTTATACTGGTACTGCAGAACCTAATCACAAATAAGGGGAGAATAGACAGAGATATCAAAAAGAATATTATTTATTTCAAATTGGCTTTTTTGCCATGAAAACTTACACTTAACAAAACGTGTGTGTGTGTGTGTCAGTCAGTCAGTGTCTCTATCTTCAAGAGATGTGCCAAGATTTCCTTCTCCTTCCTGTCAAAAAAAAAGTATTTTCAAATCCCTTCACTTATGTTTGAATATCTTTATACATTTCTGGATATGTAAAACAAAAAGTCCTGCATGTTAACAAAGCAAATCCAAACAGAAGATAAAAATATAAACTTATTTGGGTTGTTCATTTAATAGTACATTAAGAAGTGAATCTCTAGGATTAGTAGTTAATTTAAAGGAGAGATTTGAGCGCTGGTCGTATCATGGACAGCTGCCTATCATGGATGGAATGAATACCATTAGCTGCAGTTATTTCTGCAAAAGTGGGTCAGATCAGGTACTGAAAAGAAAGATTCACATACTTTTGCAAGATTTTTAACCATGGATTATTTTGAGAAAGTACATATTTATCTCCTTTGTTTGGTTTGGATTGGAAAATATGATGATGTTTAATATAGGTTTAAGCAAAAACATAGAAAATTCTTCATAGTGAATATATAGCTCAGTGAATATAACAACTTACAGGTGTAATGGCCACCTTGGCACAATGAGGTTCATGTTTAAGGGTTTCCTCATTGCAAACATCAATTTGCTTTTCAGATTTTTCGGGAAACTTAAATGAAACTGGTATATTTAAAACGCACGCACACACAATATCCATAATATCCTTAGTATCCATTCCAGTAGGCTTAAACTTACTTCAACCTGCTACATGACAACACAACACCTGGAGTTTCTGAAAAAATTGAGTTTTCAAAAATGTTCTGTTTCAGTGACTTGCCTGAAAAATCAGTGGTTCTGAAAATACTTGTGATCGTCTAGACAGGGACTAAGTCTACTCTTTCCAAGCATTGGTTCAACAAATGATCCTGTATCTACAGGAGTTACACTGCCATCTCGCAGCTGATCACCGTCTCCACCTTCATGAATGTAACGAGTGTGCTCATCTGTCCCTGTAACAATAAAACAAGATTCAAGTGACCTCTGTGATTTGTGCTCAATATGCATTTAAGTGTGTAAGTAGTTGCACATGCGTTAACTCGCTGTTTATTCTAAAATCTAAAATCCGCATCCTGGATAAAACAATAGGTTTGGATGAGAACAGGAGATAACAAATAAACAAAACTGGGAATTGAAGAGAAAATATATGTATTTTAAAGTTAAAAAATATATATTTCCTTAGTAATGAGTAATGAACCTTGTGGACCTGTTTTTGTGCTAGGGAGTGTGGTTGTTGGCTTTTGGCCAGACCCCATGAGCCTTTCTGTTGGCGCGTTTCCTTCTGCAAATCAAATGAGGGTGATTGATTTCAACTGAGGGAGAGGATATTTAAGAGACCAGATGCGAGGGGTAAGGCTGCCTGGAGGCTTGCCGTGTGCGCTCAGGGGCAGATCTCAGTGTGGACGCTGTGTGTTGATCGAGGCCACTAGTGTCGGGGTTGCTCGAGGCCAAATGTCTGTCAACAAAGCTTTCCTGTTGCTCAGTGGTCACTCAGCACGGGACTAGCAACACCAAGATCATGGGTTTGATCCCAGGGCATTGCATATAGTCATCAACAAATGTATAGTTCAATGCAATATAAGTCGCTTTGAATAAAAGTCTGCCAAATGCGTAAATGTAAATGTAGATAACTAAGCAGTTGGGCTTGTTTGAGTTAAGACAGATAATGGGGGGATGTTTGTAGCGCTGGCAACTTAGTCGTGTGGTTACGAGCATACCAGGCTCTCGGACAGCTCGGACACTGATGGAACCATAGACACGTTATGACGTGCTAAGTAAGTTCAATGAAACATATGGATTAACCCGGACTGTGACTGAACACTGGTATGATTTTGTGGCTATTTAATCCTGTATACCAGTGACTTTCTGATATTATATGCAGTACTTTCATTAATTATTTCTATAATAACTTTCATATATATATATTTATCATATATAGTGGACGTTCCGTCCATTGGCTGTTCCGCTTTTCGACTCCAGCTCTCACAGTATGTGGTCCCAAACTGTCATTTGGGGAAGGGGTTTTATGGTGCGGATCCGTGTTTTTCTGTGTCTTTGGTGTGTAACAAGTTGCCCAAGCATGACTTAGACACATGAAATTGCTAAAATTTAAGTATCGAAAGAAAAGATGCATTTTATCAAAAAGTGAATGCTCACCCTGACTTATTATTGTCTCACTGCAATATCTGAGGCTGCACTCGACTGTACTTCTGGGCCCACACCTCTAGGACCCTATATCTTTTTTGCGCCACCTACCAAATCAGAGTTAGGAGAGAAGCGTAATGAGTAATGAAAAAGTGCAACTAAGACAGTATTTCCACCCAATTCTAATTACTATATTTTATACAATGAAACCTTATTGCTTACAGCTGAATGTAAAGTAATTATTGTGACTATCTAATATAATAAGTAAAAAAATGATAAACAAGAAACATAGCTGTAATACAATTCAAAGTAGGGAAGGAAGGAGACGGGAACCGGAAGACATTTAAAACATTTATTAAAGTAACATAAACATAAATAAACAGCCGGCCGCCCCTCACGGACGACGGCCGGCAAATAAACCATAAATACAAACAGAAACATTTTCGGGCCCGGTCCTCTCTCATCGACGGTCCGGTCGCTCGTTCCTTTTATATGCTCCCAATCTCCTACGTGATGCGAGGCCGGTGCGCGCACCACTGGCGCTAATTAACAATTACTTACCGGCCTCGAACCACGGTCTCGCCTCGCCTACTCCACTACAATAGCCTTTTCAGTCACTAGGTCAACCACATTTCTGGTTGTGGAGGACCACAAGAGTCTTGTGTAAAGTAATAAAGCATATCATTGTTTAATAACTAACTCTACAATAAAAATAGACATTAATTTATTTGTTTTTACTTCATTTTTTAATTCAAATATAAAAAGGCAAAACGATAAAGTCATTTATTATTTATTGTTTTAAAGGGTAATAAAAAGCGTGATTGAAAAAAATATTAATAAATGAAATATTAATCCATCAATAAATACTTCCAATTTAAAAGGGACTTTAAAAAACAACATAAAACACGAAATAAATACATAATTTTAGAGCGCATTAATGAATTCCTTCATAAATAGTGGAATTTCAAAATCTATTTAAAAAAGCGATTAAAAAAGAGGAATAAATAATTGTATTTACAAATTAAACTAGAACTACTCTCGGGCCCTGCATTGCTAAAACGAGGTTAAACAATGCAATTTAGCATTGGAGAGAGAGATGTTACACGCTCTCTGATTGGCTAGTTCCTTGTACGTCATGTTCAGAGGTATGTCAGATGAGCAATGGAGAAGAGAGGATAGTCTGTTATTCACTACACGTGTAACCAGCGCGTTATCAGCGCCTGCTTATTCTCTAACAGAAATCATTGAAAATGAAACTTATTCTAAGAACAGGTCAGAACATTCAGACTGCACGTGGAAGCCGCAGTGCTGTGGTCATTTTGGCGCCGAGTTTATTTATGATGCGATGCTCACGCACAGTTAACGAGACAAAAGTTTTTTTTTAAGTTCATTCAATATAATTAAATAGACTTAAATTAGTCCAAAGCATACTACTTGACCAATTTATTTAATAATCTTTTGTCATACTATTGCCTGCACTGAGCTGTGTCCATGAATTGACTACACAGTACATAACAAAATCTAGCACGTGGTATTTTAACAGGAAATTATTACAATCGTTACAATCAACACAATGTTACAATCAACGTTATAGAAACAGTGTCAAAATGAAGAGACTTGCATCATGGGATTAAACAAGTTGACTTTGAGCACGAGACAATTTACATTACATTTACATTTAGTCATTTAGCAGACGCTTTTATCCAAAGCGATTTACAGGGGTAAGGCAATGGAAGCAATTGGGACATAAGTACTACAAAAGCATAAGTGCCATCTAAAAAGAAGACTTGTCTCATATAACCTAACACAGTATACAGAACCATTCATTCTTTCTTTCTTTCTTTCTTTTTTTTTTTTTTTTTAAATAGAGTCAGAACAGATCAGTCAGATGTTGACGGAAGAGATGTGTTTCCAGACGTTAAACATTAAGATTAATTTAATGACGTAAAATGGAAAAACAATGAGTAATTGACAAGGTTTGACAGGAAGAGTGCTGCAGTTCATTGTGCTGTCTAGGCCTAGAATTAATCATCCCATAGTCACAAAATCATCATAAGCTTGCCAGTCGTGCTAGAGTTTAGTTAAATAAGAAACATTGACTTTCTAATAAAATGTTAAATGTTTTAAATGTTGAACTAATACAAATGAATTCCCATTTTACACTCATACTCTGAAAGTCGTCCATTCTTCCCATTTTTTTCATTGCCAAGGGAAAATACAGAAGAAGTACAAACTTAGAATTCCATTTCGAGAAGAGTTACAATAAATTTCAAGTAAATAAAAACAAAAAAAAGTTAAACAAGGAAACATCAATGTGAGTTTCATTTGTTTGATTCATATCAACCACATAGAATACCAGGAATATTATGCTGTCACTAATGTATTGACATTCGTTTTCTTTCTCAAGTTTTTTACGCTCACTTCAGACAAAAATGACCCTTTTTGTGACCTAAATGATCCTCTCCCTCAGTTGAATTCAATCACCCTCCTTGATCCTCTTCGCAGAAGAAGACGCGCCAACAGAAAGGCTCATGGGGGCTGGCCATAAGCCAACAACCACACTCCCTAGCACAAAAACAGGTCCACAATGCTCCTTACTCATGTTTTGTGTATTATGTTAGTGAGAAACCACAAAAGACAGAGAAAATATATATTTTTTAACTTTAAAATACACAGTTTTGTTTATTTTTTATCTCCTGCTCTCATCTAAACCTATTGTTTTATCCAGGGTGCGGAAAAGGTAAGGGTGAAATAATAGTTTTTATTTTATTATATTACATTTAATATAAATTAAAATAAATTGTATCTTTGATTGTTGTTTCCCTATTTTTTATTGTATGAAGAAAATATATAAAACTTATTTAACTGTTTAACTTGGCCATTGTCGCTTCTTAGTTTCTATTGGTCAAGGGGCAGTGCCCAGTGAAAAGGGGAAGACTTATGAAAAACAGATGAACTGGTTTAAGTCAGGACATAATAAGCTGCGGTTTGGCACTCATTTGGTGTTTTTGTAGTTTCTTAGTCCTGTTTCCACATATGAGCAAACACTGTGATCCAGGAATGAAAGTGAAGCTGTTACTTCATCTTATTTTCCAAGGTACAGTTTTCCCTTTTGATTTAAACATGTTTCTATTTGTTTTTTAAAATGTTTACATGGATGTACTCATACAATATGTAGGCTACTAAAATATATTATAATATAATATTGACTATGAAAAGATACATTTTAACAGGTTTGGCTACTAAGTAAGATTCTTCTTACTATCTCCATTACAATTTAAGGAAGAGTGTGCATGTGTGTGTGTGTGTGTGTGCATGTGTGCATGTATGTGTGTGCATGTTTGCAGCTGTGAAGCCGTATATATGTTTACTGCAGTCACTTGAAAACTTGAACAAATCTAATGACAATGGGGAATTTTTGAGACCTGACTGTATTATGCAAACCGAAAGTAATGTTACATTAAACGTTGGGTTTATGCAATTGGCATGACTAATAAAACCAAAATATAAAAGTGTCAGGTTTAACTAAAATAATATTCTCTTAACTTTTTCTAAAAGGATTTCTCCTATATGAGACTTTGGCATGGGAAGTGACGATGCCAAAGGAAATTCATGGTCTCAAAGGTTCCTGTCTGGTTATACCATGTTCCTTCTCCTACACATCGTATCCACCCAATAGACCAGACAGAGTTGTGTGGTATCAGTGGGTCTCTGAAGGCTACCCTTTAGTTTATGATCCTGAACATCCTTCCAACGTCATTGACAAGTTCAAGGGAAACACGTTTTTATTTGGTGACCCGAAAAATAGAAAGTGCAGTCTTCTTATTATAAACCTGAATCAGTCCCATCATGGAGAGAAATTATATGCGTGGATTGACCCAGACAGTGTTAGAAACAACACCTACAGGTTTTTTGATGTCACCTCAACGATTCTTGTGGACGGTATGTAAACACTCTTTCCTTCTAAACCAAGTTTTCACAAATAAACTTAATACATAATAAAGAGGAATGATTTTCCATAAAAACTAACTTTTCTACCATTGCAGTTTATCCGAAGCCCCCCACCATCAATATTTATGGAGGCGAAAGGACTGGGGATGACATGATAGTGGCATGTCACACCTACCACAGCTGTCCATACAGACAACCACACATCATTCTAAATGGTATAGAAGGATATAATAAAACAATTTATTACCATATTGAAGATGGTCTTTGGAAAATCACTCAGATATACAAAGGTGTTGTGAAAGTTGAGAACTCAGACATTGAGTGTACTGTAAAGCATTATGGAGGCATAAGAGCAAGAGCTACAAAGAACAAAAGTTCGGCGTGTGAGTTAATGCCTACATGTCAAGCCCTACTTATTCTGAAGATTTTAAAGAGGTGTATTTCTCAAAACTCATCTTGATTTCTTTTGCTTATTTTTTCAGACTATGAAACAAGAATGGTGGATCCTGAAATCAAGGACAGTATGTTTATGTTTTTTTTCTTAATATTTCTCCAGGCTTTATCAAATATTTATATGAAGAGTTTGGTTCCAAAATGAGAACTCTGATTAATTATTTTTCCAAAAATCATGTTTTTTATAATGCTTTCATGTTTTTATTGTGTTAGTAAGCTGTATATGTTTGGATATTATGGCTTGAATCAAAACAAACCAACTCAGTTTGATTGATATTAATAAGATCCACAATAAAACAATTTTTGAAAAAAAAAACGTTATCTGTTTGGAACCACACTCCTCATATCCTGTATTCTTGATAGTGTAGATACTGAAATTATTTTTCCAAATGCATAATAATATCAATGGTGTATATTTTTAGCTGATCGTGTGTATGAAGCAGACGTGGTTCCCAGGCTCACTGCATTACCTCATTCATGTGTGGTGATACCCTGCAGTTTTAAGATGCATGAGGAACTTGACGTGAATCTTCGGGTTCGTGAATCTTCGGGTCTCGACGGCGGAAGGTTACATGTTCCACTCTGGACAGAGCGACGTCACGAAAACCTTCAAAGGCCGCACAAAACTCCTTGGAAACTCAATTGATCAGGACTGTACGGTGGAGATTGATAACGTGCAGAACCATGACAATGGACCGTTCTGTTTTCGAGCAGAAACAGAAAATAAGAAATACTTTTTTAACCACAGCTGTGTGTTCATTTTGATGCGAGGTACAAAAATATTCACATTTATGTTTTTGAATATCCCACTTTTTTGGGAGTTTCACTTTTTGATTACAAATGTGTAAAAATATTTGCACTGAACAGTCTTTGTGTCTCTTGTGAAATCAAAGAAGCCCCAGACAAACCCGTGATGTCACCAATCCCTGACAACATCGAGCCCGGGACAAACGTCACCATCGAATGCTCAGTCAAACACACGTGCCCTTCTCACCCCCCCAGCATCACCTGGAGCGTCCCAACTGCTGGAGAAACAGTTAAACATCAGCGCATGGGTGAAGGAGTTTGGGAAACAGTCTCGACCGTGACCTTCCTCCCAACTGCATGCGAAGAGGAAGTTCAAATAATTTGCAATGCAGCGTTTTGGGGGGATAGAACGGTGGTTAATAGTTCAACTGAACTGAGGGTTCAAAGTAAGTTTAGATTCAGACGCAAGATTTTTTCATGATATTTACTTTTGTTTTTATATGTTGGATGACCTGTGATCAGTGAATGTATTATTATTATCATCAGGAATTCAGCGTGTTGGAGTGAAGATTTTTTATCCTTTTATTGTTCCCTCCTCCTTAAATAGAAAAACATTTGCAGTTGAAGAATACAAACTCGAAGCACTCAGCCGGACAAATTTGGTGGTCCATTGGTTAGCTATCTAGGCGCATGGATTAGAGTTGGTTGGTTTGAACCCAACCAGAACCCAACCCATCTTTTTTCCACTGCTGAACATTTGGGAACCACATCTGACATTCTCATGTGCCAGCATTATTTGACCCCTTCTGTGATGGCAAAATGTCAGACTGACATCTCAAAATTCGTATGTCATGGGCTAAAAAGTCAGCAGTGTGAATGTCAGGATCTAGGACTTGTTTCGGTCTCCAGCCACTGGATGTCACTGTCACTGGTGTTTCCCTGGTTTTATTGTTTTCACCTGTTCCTCATTTGTTCCCTGTGTATTTAAGTTGGTCCCTGTTCCCTGTCTCGTTGCTCAGTCTTAAATGTTTTGTAGCCAAGTTCCTCAGTCTCGAGTGGTGTATCTTTGTGTGCTTCGTCTACTGTTGTTTTTTTTAGTTCTATGAGACATTATTATTATTTTTGGATCTACCTCTCCGGAGTTGTTAAAGTTTCCCTTTTCCCTTTGATTAAAGTACATAAATATGTATTTTTATGAATGTACTAATGTGCTTTTTATGGCACTTGCGTCCTGGCATCTGGCAGATGTAATATTTATAATCATATAATATCATCAAAAATAATACCATCTAAGTGTATTTAAATACAATTTTTGTTTAAAGAACTTCATAATAACAACATTTCAACATTTTGTCTCCTGTGTATCTCAGTAAGCGAAAAAAATCTGTAAGTACAGTATATCTGATCACTTCAATTACTTTACAATGAGTAAAAAGAGTGAAGAATGTCACAGATTGATCTGACCTATGTATCTCTGTTCTCTCCTAAAATCTTTTTTAAGATTAAGGATTATGAAAATTACTGCACCAATATGGCAGATCTCAACATATATGGAAACATGTGGAATGTGCTTCAGTAATTTTTACCCAGAAAAAGATTATGTTTGGCATTTGGATCTGTCTTTGGCTTTTTCATTTATGTGTACAAATGACAATTGCAAAAAACAATTTCATGTTTTAACTGACAATCATAAATAAATCATAGTCCCTGACTAAACTGAATGTTTGAGCTAACTGAAAATATCTTGCTCTGATATATCTTAAAATATATAAGAAATTGTCTTCCCAAGATGCATGGCAGACGTGTTTTTAAAGCATTTTTATTAAAGCAACTTCAATTTCCTAATGTATCTAAGATATATGTAGGTATAGCTTAAACTGAGCCTTGTCTGTGTATCCAGACCATTGTATTTAATTCTTTTGTCTTATTTTACGTTGAAATAACAGTATGTCAACTCTTTTGTCTAGCCCTTGTTGTTATCTTGGCATAAAAGGCTTATCTTGATACATGATCACATATAACAAAAATATAAATTAAAAGCTTTTAATGCCTTAATTAATTGCAGTAGTGAAATTGTAACAATACTTTATTAATAAGACAAATTTGATTATTACACCCATACAAACATAACACAATAGAAACCAAGCTTTCCTGCACTAACTATGATAACCGACTTTGAAGAAAACATCTGCTAACATTCAACATGTTTAATTCTGTTCAGTAGTAATGTTTTACAGCTTCACTCAGAAGTAACACAGTTTATTGGTGATATTAAAATATAGCCTATAAGAAACACTTGTAGCAGTCTGTTTAATGCACAAAACATCACACTCATCACACCAAGCCTATAGCACCAAACAATCAACAGGATCTGATTTATCATTCATAAAAATGTGATATTATGTTTTTATAACCCTACTCTGAAAAATGTAAGAAATGTCGAGGAGTTAACAAGCCACAAAATGGTATCACATTTCTGTCAGATATATAGATAGATAGATGTTTATGTTTTTATGTCTGAATATACGGTCCGTTCTTCCTCAGAGCTAGTGCTAGAACAGCTCGAACTCTTCCTCCTAGGTTCTTTGACACCAGGTTTAACAGCACAAGATACAGATGTGTACTTGACTTCATCTTCCTCACTGGTATCAGACTCCCAGCCTGTGTATGTGAGTGGAAGATTTCGAGCACATGCAGAAGAAACGTTCTCATAATCGTTAATCTCCAACTCTGAGGTATTCTGAAAGGAACAAACAGGCTCAAAATGTAGCATTTAGGTTACAGCGTGTTACGTTATTTACAGTTTACTGCTAGAGTTTTACTTTTAAAGAAAGATTTGTGGGAATCAAATGTTAATGAATACCATGAATGCAATGAGTGTTGAATTTGGACACAGAGATCATTTTGATAAATGGTACAGCATTACCTGTGACTTTTTTTTCTTGAACACTTTGCTATAGATGGCTGAGCTAGAATCATCAGAGGTTCTAAAAACAACAATGTGAAATCAAAATGGTCAAAAGCTGCCAAAAATATCTCTACACTGTAAAAAAATCCATCTTGCAAAATGTTCTCCCTACAAAGATAAACCAGTAACTTGAATTTTGTTATAATACTAAGAGTCAAATTATTGATTTGCATATAACAAAATTAGCCTAAACATGTTTCTGTAACACTTTCCTTGAAGAATGTATGTATAATGCATTTTAAAGAGTTATTAAAGGGTTAAATGCATCATAATTCTTCATTCAAAGGTGCATCACAATGCTTTAAAACTACTTTTATAATGCATTATACATACATGCTTCAAGGAAAGTGTTACCCATGTTTCTAATAAAGATTATTTTGTTGACTGGACTCGACTCAAGTTTGTGTTCAAAATGCTTCAGAAAGATTGCCCAACTTACAAAACAGTGTCTTCTGAACAAACAATATTGCAAGAGTTTGAAAGTTCCCAGGATGCATTGCAGCATGTTCAATTCTTTGTTTCTAGTTTGGTTTTCTTTTAAATATTAGTGTTTTAGTTCTTGCTGGTTTCATTTATGCTTTAATATTGTTGTTATCTGTTGTGTTTAGAGTTACTAATACATTTGTTTATTTTTAAATAACCAGTCTATATTTACATATTTATGTTCTGCCAACAAAAAAATATGTTGTTCTGTTGTTCATTGGGTGAACTTGATTATGTTGTGACAACTAATGACAAAAACATATTTTTTTTAAGTTAGGTGAACTTCAGCCTCTGATTTTTTGTTAACTCAAAAACATGATTATGATAGGTTGCCTTATTATTTTAAGTTGACTCAAATGTTTTTTTACAGGGTATGTAAATCTCAAGAAAAAGGATAAAATTTATTACATGTATTACAACGTTGTATGAAGTCATAGAAGAATGACAAACATAAATCATGTTACTTAACTTAATGTAGTTCTATGACCTTCTTATGCCATATGATTTTATCTTGCATTTTCTTGATTTGCTATTTATAGTCATTTTTGTCATCTATAATGCTTTACCATTTTAGTATATGATTGAATTATGTCAAACATTTTCAGTTATGCGCTGGTGTTCTATTAAGAAGATTATTATTCAAATCATGGAAATTTCAAATCTTGTGTGTAAATAGATGTATATGAATACTTGGCTTAAATCTGTTTTTTACCTTTGTGCGAGCTCCTGTTGTCGCTTGAAATCCAAAGTGACGTAGTTTATTGAGCTATTGTCTTCACGTTCCTGTGGTCACGTTCCAGATTATTAAAACATAATCTGAAGATCTTGCTAGCATAAAGCCGTCGCACTTTTTTTAATGAAAATCACACTTACCTGTTTCATGTGTGCCAATGTAATCTCAGAATACACTTGTTGGGTATTTGACGCTGGCCTTAAAAGACAAAGATCTTTTTGAAATTGAAAGATTCACATATTGATCCCTCAAGCATTATGTCAGCAGATAATACCTCGCACTAGAGACCTGTGCCCTCGCAGGACCTGGAGAATGGAGTGTTGTATAGAAGTCATCGGTTCTTCCACGGCTTGGATCAACTGCATCTGCCATTGCCAGATTCTCTCGACTATTGTTTTGAGATTCCTAAGTGCATTTCAATCAAAACAGCTATTTTAATGGGATTTGATTTATTAGACACAAAAATACTTTATTGTCTTCCCTGCTTTTTTATATACAGCATTAGTCAGTTCAACTTGTGTAAGCAATGCAAGCAGGTCTGTGACTATGAAAGAGTGTGACAGGAATATTTGGGGGAAAAGCAGTGGATTATCTACTCCGATTGGTTGATGTAATCTTGCCTTGATGAATTTCCTGCAAAAATAAAACAACAATCTTTAGGAAATGACCGACGGAGCTATATTCTAAAAGCAGCAATAAACGTGCCAACTGATATTAAATTAACAGATGACACAGGTTAGCTATTATGGTTCTGTGCCCGGTTGCATAAAGCACCTTGAGTTTTTCCCTTAAGTGTGACACTTAAGCGGTGATTTCCCTTTACCAAAGACAATAGGAGAATAACTTAAGTAAAACTTAACGTATTTTTAAGGCCACACTTACTGCAAAATTATACTTAAGGTGCTTTATCCAACCGGGTTCATATCACTAAATATATAACATTAGCAACCCACATAATTTCAAAGTTTTAAGGAATGTACCTGCGTAAGAAAAAGATGGCTAGAGCGATGAGAATCAACAGTAGAATGATGGGGAAAATAACCCGATAGAGCACTGAAAGACTGTCGACTGTATATTAAGAGGCATTGAGAATGAGATGGGGAAACACAAATGGACATATCTGTATTTACAATACAAACTGCAAAGTGAAGAATATTTATCAAAATGTATTTGTGTGTAAAATAATTACAGAACTAAAGTCAACACTTACGTTTCACCTTGACATCAAATGGTTGAGATTCTAATTTTCCAACGATATTCTTAACAATGCAGATGTATTCACCAGAGTCGGAGGTCTGGAGGGAATGGAAGTGAAGTTTCTGTGATTTCTCCTCTGTCCTTAAAGGTCCAGTGATTTTCTTCCACTCATATGAGGATGGTGGTTTAGATTGAGTGTTACATGCAAGAGTCAACTTGTGTCCTGTTATCTGCTCCCCTTCAGATCTTACACTGAGATTCTTAGGTGCATCTGCAAGCGCATGCCAAATGACATGGAAACATGACAAGAAATTTCCTTTGTGTCCTACATTTACCAAGTATAATTATGCATGTTCAGAGGTTTAGGCTCACTTGGCCTGTATGACTTTCTTTCATCTGCAGTTTGTAGATTGTTGGTAAACAAAACCCTTTCGTTCACCATTCACCTTCGTTGGTTTTGTGCGCACACAATAGAAGTCAATAGGGACCAATAGTTTTTGTTTACCAATATTCTTAAAAATATCTTCTTTTATTTTCAGCAGAAGAAAGAAAGTCATAGCGGTTTGAAATGACATGAGGTTGAATAAATGGTGACAGAATTTGGGAGAACTATTGTCGAAGTTAAATAAATACAAATAAAATGCTATCAAATTAATACACGTTCCCCCAAAACTAAAAATATTTTGTCAGTCATAACAAATACATCTGAAGTGATGAATACTCACACAACAGCTCTTCTTCAGTGTAATTTGTTCCTTCTGTATTGCCTGCTGTACACTTATACACGCCTGCATCTGACTCGCTTACATTCAGGTATATTGTAACCTTGTTTTCAGATTTACTGATGTTCATTTTATTCTCGCGCATTCTTTTGAAGTCAGAGGGTCCTTTTACTATAAGATTTGATGCAGGAGAGCTTTCAACTGTGCAGGTAATAGAGACCACTCCATATTCTCCTTCACTTTTCATGGTCAATATAGGTTTGGAAGGGGCATCTATAGAGTTTGAGAAGATTGGACGTATATAAATAGTTTCTTTGCAAATCCTTGTATGTTAAATGTTTGTATCGTGTTCTTTTAGCAATAAATTATGATCTCATAACAAACAAAAATGTATAAGATATGCCATTTCTTTAACCATAACACATTGTTCAATGTTTAGGAGGCTGCAGAATTTGCTGTAGTTTGAAGGAATACTGATCAGAATACTGTCTTTTTATTATTGTATGTCTGGATATATTATAATAAATACTTACAAAGAACAGTAACGTTTATTGATTTTTCTCTCCTACCAATATCATTGGCAACCGCACATGTGTACATCCCTGCATGTTGAATGGTCACTGTGTCAATGGTTAAGACTCCAGTTGAATTTGAGAATGAAAGAGGAAGTGATTCAGATGTTGATGTGTGTGTCCAGTTGTATGAGTTTGGTGGAGGGTTTGCATCAGCTGAGCAGTGAAACATTGCTTTGAAGCCTTGTTTTACACAGGTGTTACCGTCTATCTTAATCTGATGTGGTGAATCTATAATAATAAAATGAAAAAACATTTGCAGGCATCATTGTCTATAAACTCAGTATCAGCGTATATATATTTAGATATTAGCACAATGGGTCTCATTAAGTTTCATACAAAATACAAAAACAACTGAAATTTTATGAATTATTTGGAGAAAAGTCTGTCATGTTCTCGCTAAGACTTTAATTGTATTCATTCATGAGATGATGACCAAAGTGATAAATGAACAACATAACACAAGCGATCCATAAATGAGCACTACACATTTGTTAGCTGATATTTCATTACAACCCTTGTAATCCATTGTTACCCTAATAGTGACATGATGGAGGTTCTCTGTAAAATAAATCAATAAAAAAAAACACCATACTTACACTTTACAGATACCTGGTGTCTGTTAGATTGTGCTGTTTTTATTCCGTTGTAGACCTCACAGTGGTAAGAGCCTTTATCTTCTGGTCCAATTTGACTGATAAATAATATCTGACTGGTTTGTTGGTGTAAGAGGGAATCATTCATGTACCAGTTAAACTGATGGACTGTTGGGTTACTGTCCCCTACTGAACAGTTCAGTTTCAGCTCGTCTCCTTCTTTGAGATTACTGATGCTGACAGCAGGAGTCACGCTGACATTTTTTGGACCATCTGAAAATGTACAGTAGTGTACAATCACGAAATCAGAGATGTTATTAGAATAGCTTTTTTTCATTATTTTCCTTATTTATAAATGAGAGTTATCATTAGCATTGGAACCATTATTAGGGTAACAAACATGTTAAGGAATGAAAGGCCTTTAAGTAAAATTACTTGGGGGAAAAAAGCTCTAAAATCAAACTTGCATTTAACATTGATGGGAATTATATTCGATTGAACTGTCCCATGCTTGTTTTCAGCTTCACAAAAGTATTTTCCGCTGTCTTCTGGTCTAACATCATACAGTGTCCACACAGCCTCTTGTGTTTTCTTTGTCCCATTTATGAACCATGACATGGTGACATTAGGGCGTCCTCTAGAGGTACAAGAGAGAGTGACAGAATCTCCTTCCTTGACATCCACAGGGCTAAGTGTTGCTTCTGCCGTCTTTGGTTTATCTAGAAAAATATCAGAAATACAGTTGCAAACTATTTTATAAGAGAGATTTTGAAAATCTGATGACTGAAGCATATACAACATTATTCATGTCATTAAATCACACTATACTGTATCAGATAAACACAGGATTTATGAGTCTATTATACAAACTCACATTCTAAAGACAGAGTGACAGTTCTGAAGAGACAGCTGTCTTGAGTCTCTGCTGAACGGCAAGACAACATCATGTTATCATCCTGCCATGTTGCATTGAACTTCAATTTGGTGATTTTTTTCCCTTCATCTTCCTCTTGTGTGATTTTATATCTTGCTGATGTCAATCTTTCTGGTTCTTGCCCTGGTTTTTGGAGAAACCACTCAGGAGCAGATGGGCATGAATCAGATGTTGAACAGTGAACACTAAATTCATCTTTTTCTTTGACTGAATTCTTCATCTCTGATGGTTCAATGTTCAGTTTGCAAGGATTGTCTGAAATGAGGAGAAACATATATTGAAAGAGGCATGTCTGCAACTGTTATTAAAAACAACCTTGAAGTCAGATTTGTTTTGGAAACCATATAGTATTGCTGTATTAAAGACGTACTCTGCATTGATCCTGAAGTGATGTTGAAATCCTACATAGTTTTACACAATCTGTATAACATATGTACCGAACACAGAAAAAACAGTCTATCTAGTATCATTCCGCTTCATGATGCTGTTTTTAATGTTTTAAATGTATGAAAAAAGCTGCATAAAGATGTATTAGCGTTCATTTAAATGCTCAATTTAATTTAACAAATGTGGATGTTTGTTATTCAGAAAAACATTTAATATATCGGCATCAAATAAAACAGTGCTCACCTGTGACTGTGAGTTTCATAGCTTTGCTCATGTACTTTGTGCCTACGTCTGAACGAATGATTCTAAAGTTGTAGTTTCCACTGTCTGTCTTTTGTAGATCATTGATTTTTAAATCACATTTCTTCTGATAGCCTGTGGCTTTCTCCGTAATGTATTCCACTCTACTGGAGTAACCTGGTGACTGAGAACGATCAGCTGTGTTACTGTATAAGATTGTCCCAGTATATAATGTTTTATCATAAACTGGATCTTTAAACCACAGAAGTTTAATATTTTTATCATTTCCATGTTCGTAGGTACAAGAGATGGTGACACATGACCCTTCTGCTATTGTTTCTTCTGTTACTTTGATTTGTATTAATTCTTCAGTTGAACCAGTGAAGGAACTGAACACAAGAGCTGCAGGAAAACAAAATAACTGACATTTAAAAATAAGTCAAAGACTTATATGTTCAGTATTTAATCCATATAATACGCACCAATCAAAAAGATAGCAGTTGATTCAGGAAACATCATCTGTGTGTAAAGTTTATTCAACATCTATTAAAAAAACACATGTGCATTATTCATTTATAGCATCAGTGTTTTATCTCGAGAGGTTTGATGCTTGTGGTTGCATGTGTGGATGAATGAACGTGTATTTTAAAGATCACAAGCGTGAACGTCTTAATTTTGTTTATTTCTACTTTTTAATTAATCCACCTTGTGACGCCTTGTAGAGCAAATGTTTGACAATAATGTCCTTTTATTATTAATCATCAACTTTTTATAAGCAATTACTTTATTTTGGTTTTAATCTTTGCTACACTACACTACATTACATTTGTTACACTACATTTGTTATGACCCATTTTTCAACATAGCACCACATAAATAAAACAGGCCTCCAACATTCACCCCTAAAACGTCCTTTTGTGTTTGTAGAAATACACTTTAATACACAAGATTTACAGCCAAACAGAATATGAACCACCAGATCCATCATCCTCACTTCATAATTATGAAAAGATCTGTTAAAAAGCCAAATAAAATTTTAGTTTTACCTTCAAAATGAATCCTTTGTTCTCAATGCGGAACTCGGCAAAGTAAAAATGACTTATAAATGACAGCAAGAAACAAAAGGGGAATTCTGATCCCCCTGTGTATATCTAATGCGTTAACTTTGCATACTTCAACATTTAGACATAAAAGAAATAGTCAGAAATGACAGATTCAGGGCAAAGTTCTGTTATTTGAGCGCGAAGTTGACTTCCTGTGTTAGTGGTTACTTCTGTGTCTAAACTGTTCAAAAAATAGAAACTCATCTGATGTGTCTTTCATGTTGTTTTGCAGTGCGTATATGCTGTACAGTGCGATTCAAATCAAGAAGAAATATTTTCTATTATAAAACCTGCTGCTGAGAATAACTTTAATCAGAATATGTTAAGGCCCATCTGTGAAATAGTTTAATTCAAAATGATTTACTGAATGACTGAACAGCATCTCTGTACTGAGATTTTGTTTTTTAGATTCCCTTAGACACAAAAAATTAAAAGCTTTAACCTTCACAATGTAGTGAATTGGACAGGTGCAGAACTTCTATTTATAATTGAGTTCCTTCTAAAGATCAGTTTATGACAACATGTTGAGGGTGTTTTGTGCTTTCACCTTCAACATGCCCACTAGCTCACCAACACATAAGCAGAAATGCCTTCAACTGTCTGTCAGATGTTCTCAGTTTGGTTAAACAGCGGTGCCTTTGTAAACACGCACCCATTTACTGTAACTTATGTGTAAAGATGATGGTTGACCTTATTTGACATGAGCATGAAGAGTTAATTTGCAAAAACAGATGACTCAGTTTTATTTATTTATTTATTTTGCATAAACCATGTATTCAGGAGGCAGCAAACTTTGTAGGATTTCTGTGAACTAAAATGTAAAACCTGAAGCAATAATATCTTAACTTGAAGAGAGACCTCACACGGGTATTTGAACCACCAAATGTTGATAAGGTGCAGTAAGTACAGTAAAACCTTTGATAAAAACTTTTTTCATGGTATTGGTTGACATTTGCAAGGAATTTATTAGTCAGAGAACTTTCCAGTTCATATTAACTCACAGTTATTTTTAAAAAGCTTTAGTTCTTTTGGTTCCAGTACTGCTTAACCTGACATATCCACGGGGCAGTCTTACTGAAGAGGATTCTTTTCCAGGGAGTTTGTAGACAACAGTGTGGTGTGCACTTTTGGAAGTGGATGTCCAGCAGGAGGGTCTCTTAATCAATTTGTTCATCTATAAAGAGAAAAAAGATACAAGAAAAGAGACATTAGCATTACATTAGCATTTACCTAAATAAAGTTTTCCTTTAAGCTTGGTATCAGGACATCCAAGTTCCAGTCTTCTTTCTCCTGAATAGAATGATCCATTATTATTAGCTGATATTCTGCACCCTGTCAGTCGGGGAGTGGCAGAGGCTGTAAGTTCTAGGGCTCCAGTACAGAAAGTGAAATACAGTCTTAAAAAATAATATTATAAACGTTAACACAACTCTTAACTAATTCGACACACTCAGGAATACGTTGAAGAATAAAAAGACCAACAATTGTTTGTTTCATATACGCAAAATTAATTATATCCCACGGTTAACCAACGTTATAAGTGCGGCTACTCCCGAAGCACTGGCCGAGATAGAGCTGCTCTCAGCGGAGCCATGACCACTGACAGCCAGATCCTCACACCTCTGACAGCGTCTTGACGAAATCTCAAAGAGGCGTTATGTTTATATATAAATCACGTATTTGAGGTCTTAACAACTACATTCTTGTCTAAAACACTCTTACAACTACACTGTAAGCCCGAACAGTACTACTAGCTTATAAAGACTGAGGTCACTACAGTTAAAATCTCTTGCTGAGTTCATCCACCTTTAAACTATTAATGTCTATGAACAAATATGTATTTTTATGTTTGTGTGGCTCAGCATTTTTGAGGGAACACCGCTGGTTCCCTCACTATTTTTAAGTGTACCGTTGATCACGTGATATGACGTCATGACGTGCGGCGCTTACTGACGTTACCAGAAAAATCTATCCAAGATGGCTACCCTCTCGAGCGACCTGGTATCAACATGAAGCAACTTGTAAGTAAACCAAAACACTTCAAAACTACTTTGCTTCTTGTAACATTGTAAGAATATCATATTACATGTGATATTTGACTGCTAGACGAGGCTATTTTTAATATATAACTTTCACGCGCATCTTCACGGTGCCGCGCGCATTTTTTAGGCGCCGAAAGCGCAATTACCATCAGTCCGCCTGCTAGTGACAGATAATGTCCCGTGTACTGTTAAGGTCGTGGCAAGACAATAATGTTAACGTTAGTTAATAACTCTTTTCAGCAAGCGATAGTCCTTCTGTTTTTGAGTGTGTTGCTGCTGTTTGTGTTAAGCGCCCTTAGCTGTAACTTTTACTCAAACAAAGTTAAGGTTATGTACATAATAGTTACCGAATGAACTCTGCAAGTTTTTATTAAACCTTTACAAACGTCTTTTCCTTATAGGTTGTGGAAGAAGTGCAGTGAGCATCCCTCAAAACCAAGGTGAGTCAAATGTTAATTTAGGCTTTAACCTATTTTTCACCATTTCTTTTATTTTTTAATTCCATTTCTAATTCATTAGCATATAAATCTAGCCTTACACTATCTCTTGAGCTAATATTTTTGAATAACAAGTTAACGTTAGCCACCCTCTAAAGTGGAACAACATGGTTTCTGTGTTGTCAGACAATTCATTTAAATGTTTATTAAGAGCGGAAGCAGACACATTCTGTGTGATTTCATAATATCAAAGCATAAAGCAGATAATACCCCACCCATTTCGAAATCTGATAATATTGTTATTTGCACTCTTGTTCTAGATCAGTTATTTTAGGCAGTCAGCAGTGAATGCATGGACACTGAAGACTTTGATCGTTTTTTGCAAAGTGATTTGTAATGGTATCTATAAAACCCAGTCCTTGCCAATTATTTTTGCTTTTGCTGTCCTTGAGTAAATCAATTAAAAGTCTTCTGCTATCTTGCTGTCTGTTTTGTGTGCATGTGCAGCAGACCTACATTGTCACCAGAGAGCAACTTTATCTGTAAGTTACATTAACACTTGGAATTTTGTATCATTAATTTGTAAAGAGGTTGATTGCATAATTTGACTGGTTTCATATTGATTGTTTTATCTGTGCCCACAGGACCAACTTGGGTTGATGTATGCATTGCATTTGGACTATCCCAAGAAACTCATTCACACTTTTACATTCATCCAGAAAATCCTAATGGGTCTTGATGATGGTTAAAACCACTTAAGCCCTGCCTACTGAGTCTCAAAAATGACCTGTTAATGAAATAGTAGGATAGCTTAAGAGTTGTGTTTACAAGGAAATACACTACATTTCGTTACACTGTACTTGTATATGTGTAATGACAATAAAGTAAAGTTGAATCTAAACATGTCTGCATGTTGATGTGTTCTTGGGGTTCCCAGTATCGTAACTTTATAGTATGTTGTTGAACACCATGGTAGTCAAAGCATGTGAAACTGTTTACATTTGGCAGATTATGTCTTGCCCACCAAATCTAACGTAGTTGCTGTTGTTTATACTTATTGGTTGTACACCAACTTGGTGCTCTGAATCCTATAATGATGTGAGATGTGCCTTTTTTTATATTTTGTTTTTATAGGTTTTTACAAACAGGATAGATTATATGTCTTGATTTTGTGTTTTGATAAATTTATTTATTTACTTTTTATTTGTATTTTTTTAATTCCATTTGCACTTTGATGGTCATGGCTGTTACTAATGCTGCTTTAAGAAAGTTTTGTATTAAGCACTTTAAGATGCTCAGTTCCTGATTGTCTTGTTGCTGTTTGATATGTAGAGATACATATGTACACACACAAACGCACAACCATACACTAAATGAGTTTAACTTAATGTTAGTTATATTTGTATCAAGAGCAGAGGTGTTTAATTTTGCTGTCTATGTAAGTGTTCATTCCAACTAAATACTTCACCAGGTTATTTCACTGGTTAACACACTTACAGCTATCGGGTAGGTGGTGAAACCAGTAAGTGACTTGAGTCACTTAGCTCATCATGGCACAGACGCCTCTGAGCTAGAACAAAGTTTTACAAAAATGAATGCTGTTGATGTTCTGACATGTTTGTATAAAAAAGTTTAAAGACTGAATAAAAGAAAAAAGAAAATGTACAGCTGAAGTATTTTTTTGTAGTTAACTTTAAATTTCATTAGCTTGTGGGTTATACACAAGTATATTTTTTAAGTTAGTAGATTTCTATTTAAATAAGTACCATTGGATCAAAATAATTAACTTTGTTCACTCAAAAGTTATGTAATCAGTTTCTGCAAAAGTTTTGAGTACTATGAACTTATTGGGGTTTACAGTGCAAGTATATTTTTTGAGTTAGTAGATTTTTATTTAAATAAGTACCATTGGATCAAAATGATTAAGTATGGAGAAACTAAAATTGTGCGAGTGTTAAACAATATTTTTAAGCATGGTGCACTTAAATTTTTTAAAAATAAAATTTTAACATTTAAGTTTGATTAGAGTGTAACTTTTAAAAAAATCAAACTTAAAAAAATTAAGTTAGTTACCTCAAAAGTTATTATGTAATTAGTTTCTGCAAAAGTTTTGAGTACTATGAACTTATCGGGGTTTACAGTGTACGTTCCGTCACCGAACATTAGTGGTATTTATAAAAATTAGCTGGATGTTTGCATTTGACACGATGCTCTTGTGTCGACCTTAAACTAATATTAAGATGCGTAAGTTGCCGAACTAAATGACTCACACAAGTCACAAATTTCATAGGAAATGTTGACCAAAAAGGAAGTTCAGTCAGGACCACTTACGTTTGGGAACAGATTTTATTGAATAGTAATGCATTATTTGGTATTGGGGTTATGGTTCTGTTCTTGGCCGACTCCACGCGCTCGTCTGGCACGATTTCCTGGACGGGGTGGGGAGATCATAGATTCGAAACCCCCCTGGATATGGAACAGACCATGATATACATGTATGTGATACACGAACGCATGATCACTCAACCGCCGATTTTATTTAGTAAATGAGGTGAAGTTGGGGATGGAGGGGGGGATCCGGCGATTTACTGCAGAGACTGTGATGATGAAATGAATGGTAATTTAAATGCTGCGCTGTGGTGTGTGTCGAATTAGGATTGGTGCATGTCAGAACAGCTGACTGTCAGCTGGAGCAATCTAAACTCACGTGACCTGCCTGAACTAACGCGATGCTTGATGTTAAATTATTCAAAAGCTGTAAATTAGAAACAAAGTGGGCATAACGTTACAGACTAGCTATTCAAAGCTAACGAAGCTAGATTTTAACGTTAATTTTCAAACCTAATGCGAACAGCGAATTTTGCATACTTTCGCATTTTTTCGATGTACAGTAATAGTTTTATACATTAAAAACTTGTAAAACATACCTTTTTTTCTCTGAATTACAGCTGTCTGAAATGAGGTGGATCAAAATACCCGAGAAGGTAGAGGGGTCGAGGAGTGGGATGGGTCTACTCTCTCAACTGTCACTCAATTGAACGTTAAACGACACTACACTAAGAAAATAACCCAACAAAATGACCCAACAGGCTCAACCCAGCTGTTGGGTTGAACAAATAACCCGGCATTTTTTAGAGTGTTTTAACTTACCCAAACAAACGGCCAAACTAAACCAAGCTACTAAGAGATTTAAAACCCAAGACTTCAAGATTAAGCGCAGTACTGGTCAACACCTGTTACTGACAGTGGCGCACACTTTGCATTCGCTATTTAAATGCATGAGATGAAGCACGCACATGATATTAAACCATTTTCAACATCCATGAAATGTAATTCCGTTAGTTCTTTCATTTTTAAAGAAAAAATGACAAATCTGACACTTTAAATTTCTTAAGCACAGTTTATCGGTGATAGCAGAAGCAGATCTGGAAGACAAGTAGGGCTAACTTAATGCAGAAAAACAATTTGCAGACATGGTTGAGGCCTAGTCCCAGACTAAATTAAATGTTAAATGTGTCTTAATCGAAATCAACTTGCACTGATTTATGTTCAAATATATCAATGGGATTGTTTTGTCTCAAGATGCTCACCGGTAACGTTTTTTCTAAAGTATGTTTTTTAAAATTAAATAAATATCCTAATTTATCCAAGGCCTTGTGCTGACTTAAGATAAGAACTGCACCGCAAATAATATTCTAGTTACTCCAATAACCAATAACTGTTTATGTCTAAAATTACATAATTCTTGTTGTTCATTCTCTCCCTTTCTTACTACATTTAATCCTCCTAGTATTATGGCCTTGCAAAGTAACCGTACTGTTTAGTGTGTTGACAAAATGTTTATGTGAATGGAGAAGTACAGAAGGCTGCATAGTGTTACAATAGCAGAGCCTTTGAGAGACAGAGCCGCAAGTCGTGACAACGGAAGTTAAAAAAATGCGTTTGACATGATTCATGGAGCCTTCAGATAGTTCCAGGAAGTAATGTTTTCTCTTTAAATGCTTTAAAAATTCATTTTTTATTCATTAAATGACTTAAATCTTTAAATGGTGTTTTACTAACTTCCGGGAACTATCGAGTGGCTCCATTCACAGCTCCAGTGCAGTGAATGAAACTGTTCCTTTAGAGTCAACGGAGTTGAGAGAACTCTTTCTCATTGGCTCTGTACAATAGCAACTTGAAGTAGTCACTAGTCATATGTCCACTTTATTGTAAACAGCCTAAGTCACAGCTATTGACCAATGACCATTCAGAAGAGGAAATTTTCGTTTTATAATAAACTAAAATCAATCTAGTTTCTGTCAACTGGATTAAAGTTTAAAAGTCTGTATGTATTTGTATTAAACATAAGGGAGTTAGTCATTTTCATGTAACAGCTCAGCATATATATAATAAGCTAATCATTTTTGAAGTCTTACTATTGGGACCTAAAAAAACACCAAACTTATAAAGATAGTCATTTGTATGTATTGTCCCAAATCTGACTCCATTTTGTTGGCGATGGCCAACTTTCAACAATCCAATCAGTACTCGATGAACGAAATCAAGTCCTTTCCTATATTTGTTCTCATTTCAGAAGTTGTTTCACTCAAATATACATTACGATACGGAAGAAAAGACAATCGCTACATCCGTTTCATGCCGACTTTAAATTTGTTAGTCCTTGGGTTTTTTTTGGAAGTCAACAGACTGAAGTGGATGAATGCAAAACTGGAGTACTCCCTCAATTGGTTCTGTAGCTGGACAGAAAAAAATGTATATCATATTGTCAAATGTCAAAAGCAAGCAAATCAGCCTCAATGGAACAATCATACTTACACTTTACAGATATCTGGAGTCTGACAGATTGTGCTGTTTTTATTCCGTTGCAGACCTCACAGTGGTAAGAGCCTTTATCTTCTTGTGTTATCTGAAAAATGTACATCGTCTGTGTGTAAAGTTTATTCAACATCTATGAAAAAAACACATGTTCTTTATTCATTTATAGCATCAGTGTTTTATCTCGAGAGGTTTGATGCTTGTTGTTTCATGTGTGGATGAATGAACGTGTATTTTGAAGATCATAAGCGTGAACGTCTTAATTTGTTTATTTCTACGTTTTAATTCATCCACCTTGTGACGCCTTGTAGAGCAAATGTTTGACAATAATGTCTTTTTATTATTAATCATCAACTTTTTATAAGCAATTACTTTATTTTGGTTTTAATCTTTGCTATTATATTACACTACATTTGTTGTGACCCATTTTTCACCAAAGCACCACATAAATAAAACAGGCCTCCCACATTCACCCTTAAAACGTCCTTTTGTGTTTGTAGAAATACACTTTATTACACAAGATTTACAGCCAAACAGAATATGAACCACCAGATCCATCATCCTCACTTCACAACTATGAAAAGATCTGTTAAAAAGCCAAATGAAAATTTAGTTTTACCTTCAAATTGAATCCCTTGTTCTCGCAGAAAAATGACTTATAAATGTCAGCAAGGAACAAAAGGGGAATTCTGATCCCCCTGTGTATATCTAATGCGTTAACTTTGCATACTTCAACATTTAGACATAAAAGAAATTGGCAGAATTGACAGATTCTGAGCTAAATTCTGTTATTTGAGCGTGAAGTTGACTTCCTGTGTTAGTGGTTACTTCTCTGTCTAAACTGTTCAAAAAATAGAAACTCATCTGATGTGTCTTTCATGTTGTTTTGCAGTGCGTATATGCTGTACAGTGCGAATGAAATCAAGAAGAAATCTTTTCTATTATAAAACCTGCTGTTGAGAATAACTTCATTCAGAATATGTTTAGGCCCATCTGTGAAATAGTTTAATTCAGCATCTCTGTACTGAGATTTAGTTTTTAAGATTCACTTAGACATGAGAAAATAAAAAGCTTTTAACCTTCACAATGTAGTGAATTGGACAGGTGCAGAAATTCTATTTATAATTAAGTTCCTTCTAAAGATCAGTTTATGACAACATGTTGAGGGTGTTTTGTGCTTTCACTTTCAACATGCCCACTAGCTCACCAACACATAAGCAGAAATGCCTTCAACTGTCTGTCAGATGTTCTCAGGTTGGTTAAACAGCGGTGCCTTTGTAAACACGCACCCATTTACTGTAACCAATGTGTAAAGATGATGGTTGACCTTATTTGACATGAGCATGAAGAGTTTTATTCATTTGCACTAATCATCTTTTTTTTAATTGCATTCTGTTTTTGAACTATATTGTACATGTCATTGGATTAAACCGTGTACAATTCAAATAAAATGTTGATTAAAAAAGTATCAAATAAAATTTCTAACGCATACTGTGTAAATTCAAGAACTTCTTCAGAACACAATTTATGAGTTAAATTGTTTTACTCTTGGCATTGTTGGATCACTTGTATCGCGTCAAGTCAATGCTGAAATCGCCATCATTGACAGATAGAAAAATATCATTGATGTAAATGACGCATTTGTTTGGTTGTTGTGACAATTTACTTATATAATGTTAATTTTTCAATTGTTAAAGTGTGACTGAAAATGTGATTCTTCTTTAGAAACTGTGAAAACATGCAGGTAATGCAGCAATTGTGACAGATATAATTTACATTTTATTATTCTTATTTTTTCTGGAATGGTCCTATATAGATGTTTAAGGCTTGAGTATTTAGCGACGGGACTGCCAGCCACAAGAACATAAATACAAATGTAAAAGTCGCTCGTCCTCTTATGCTCCCGATTTCGTCCGTGAGATATGCGGGACCGGTTTGCGCACAGCTGATTCCAACTATCACTCACGCCACCGGCCCCGCCTCACAGCTCCCGTCCCGCCTTCCTCACCACACTTACATTTTTAAAGAAATACAAATCTGGCACTTTAAATTTGTTAAGCATAGTTTATTAATGATAGTAGAAGCAGTTCTGGAAGAAAAGTAGGCCTAACTTAATGCAGAAAAACAATTATAAATACCAGCTATGAAGCAACACTTGTGCATTTGACAGACATTTTTCCTCAAAGCAACAGTACATTAAAATTATACATTCATGTGTGTGTATTCACTGGAATGAAACACATAACCTTGTTACCAATAATAGAAACCTTACATGATGCTCTAGTTATGTCGTGACAATGGAAGTTCAAAAACATGACATGATTCGTGGAGCCTTCAGATAGTTCCAGGAGATTATGTTATTTCTTTAAATGAATTAATTCTTTCATTTTATTATTCATTAAATGACTTACATCTTTAAATGGTGTTTTACTAACTATGAGAGAACTCTTTCTCAATGGCTCTCTACAAAAGTAACTTGAAGTAGTCACTAGTCATATGTCCACTTTATTGTAAACAGCCAAAGTCACAGCTATTGACCAATGACCATTCAGAAGTGGAAATTTTCATTTTATAATAAACTCAAATCAATCTAGTTTCTGTCAACTGGATTAAAGTTTAAAAGTCTGTATGTATTTGAATTAAACATAAGGGAGTAATTCATTTTCATGTAACAGCTCAACATATATATAATAAGCTAATCATTTTTGAAGTCTTACTATTGGGACCTAAAAAAAAACACCAAACTTATAAAGATAGTCATTTGTATGTATTGTCCCAAATCTGACTCCATTTTGTTGGCGACGGCCAACTTTCAACAATCCAATCAGTACTCGATGAACGAAATCAAGTCCTTTCCTACATTTGTTCTCATTTCAGAAGTTGTTTCACTCAAATATACGTTACGATACGAAAGAAAAGACAATCGCTACATCCGTTTCATGCCGACTTTAAATTTGTTAGTCCTTGGGTTTTTTTTGGAAGTCAACAGACTGAAGTGGATGAATGCAAAACTGGAGTACTCCCTCAATTGGTTCTGCAGCTGGAAAGAAAAAAATATATATCATATTGTCAAATGTCAAAAGCAAGCAAATCAGCCTCAATGGAACAATCATACTTACACTTTACAGATACCTGGAGTCTGACAGATTGTGCTGTTTTTATTCCGTTGCAGACCTCACAGTGGTAAGAGCCTTTATCTTCTTGTGTTATTTGACTGATAGATAATATCTGACTGGTTTGTTGGTGTAAGAGGGAATCATTCAAGTACAAGTTAAAATGATGGACTGTTGGGTTACTGCCCCCTACTGAACACCTCAGTTTCAGCTCGTCTCCTTCTTTGAGATTACTGATGCTGACAGCAGGAGTCACGCTGACATCTTTTGGACCATCTGAAAAATGTACAATAGTGTAAAGAAACGAAATCAGAGATGTGATTAGAAGAACATTTTTCCATTATTTTCCTTATTTATAAATGACAGCGATAATTAACATTGAAACCATTATTAGGGTACAAACATCTTTAGGAATGAATCGCCTTAAAATTACTTTCTAAGTAAAATTACTTGGAAAAAAAACTCTAAAGACAAACTTGCATTTAACATTGATGGGAATTATATTCGATTGAACTGTCCCATGCTTGTTTTCAGCTTCACAATAGTATTCTCCGCTGTAATCTGGTTTGACATCATCTAGTATCCACACAGCCTGTTGTGTTTTCATTGTCCTGTTTTTGAACCATGACATGGTGACATTAGGGCGTCCTCTAGAGGTACAAGAAAGAGTGACAGAATCTCCTTCCTTGATATTCACACTGCTTACTGTTGCTTCTGCCGTCTTTGGTTTATCTAGAAAAAAGCAGAAACACAGTTGCAAACTATTTTATAAGAGAGATTTTGAAAATCTGATGACTGAAGCATATACAACATTATTCATGTCATTAAATCACACTATACTGTATCAGATAAACACAGGATTTATGAGTCTATTATACACACTCACATTCTACAGACAGAGAGATATTTCTGAAGAGACAGCTGTCTTGAGTCTCTGCTGAACGGCAAGACAACATCATGTTATCATCCTGCCATGTTGGACTGAAGTTCAGTTCGGTGATTTTTTTGCCTTCATTTTCCTCTTGTGTGGTTTTATATCTTGCTGATGTCACTCTTTGTGGTTCTTGTCCTGGTTTTTGGAGAAACCACTCAGGATAAGATGGGCATGAATCAGATGTTGAACAGTGAACACTAAATTCGTCCTTTTCTTTGACTGAATTCTTCATCTCTGTTGGTTCAATGTTCAGTTCGCAAGGATTGTCTGAAATGAGGAGAAAAATATGTTGCAAGATGCATGTCTGCAACTGTTATTAAAAACAACCTTGAAGTCAGATTTGTTTTGGAAATCATACAGTATTGCTGTATTAAGGTCGTACTCTGCATTGATCAGGAAGTTAAATTAAAATCTTACATAGTTCTAAACAATCTGTACAACATTTGTAGAAAACACAGAAAACGCAGTCCTTCCAGTATCATTCAACGTTATGATGCTGTTTTTAATGTATGAAAAAAGCTGCATAAAGATGTATTGGCATTCATTTAAATGCTCAATTTAATTTAACAAATGTGGATGTTTGTTATTCAGAAAAACATTTAATATATCGGCATCAAATAAAACAGTGCTCACCTGTGACTGTGAGTTTCATAGCTTTGCTCATGTACTTTTCATCTGTATAAATGATTCTTAAGTTGTAGTTTCCAGTGTCTGTCTTTTGTAGATCATTGATTTTTAAATCACATTTCCTCCAATAGTCTCTGTCTTTTTCTGCATTATCTGTAATGTATTCCACTCTACTGGAGTAACCTGGTGACTGAGGACGATCAGCTGTGTTACTGTATAAGATTGTCCCAGTAAATAATGTTTTATCATAAATTGGATCTTTAAACCACAGAAGTTTAATGTTTTTATTTTTTTCATGTTTGTAGGTACAAGAGATGGTGACACATGACCCTTCTGCTTTTGTTTCTTCTGTTACTTTGATTTGTATTAATTCTTCAGTTGAACCAGTGAAGGAACTGAACACAAGAGCTGCAGGAAAACAAAATAACTGACATTTAAAACTAAGACAAAGAGTTATATGTTCAGTATTTAATCCATATAATACGCACCAATCAAAAAGAAAGCAGTTGATTCAGGAAACATCATCTGTCTGTAAAGTTTATTCAACATCTATTAAAAAAACACATGTGCATTATTCATTTATAGCATCAGTGTTTTATCTCGAGAGGTTTGATGCTTGTGGTTGCATGTGTGGATCAATGAATGTGTATTTTAAAGATCACAAGCGTGAACGTCTTAATTTTGTTTATTTCTACTTTTTAATTCATCCACCTTGTGATGCCTTGTAGAGCAAATGTTTGACAATAATGTCTTTTTATTATTAATCATCAACTTTTTATAAGCAATTACTTTATTTTGGTTTTAATCTTTGCTATTATATTACACTACATTTGTTATGACCCATTTTTCACCAAAGCACCACATAAATAAAACAGGCCTCCCACATTCACCCTTAAAACGTCCTTTTGTGTTTGTAGAAATACACTTTATTACCCAAGATTTACAGCCAAACAGAATATGAACCACCAGATCCACCATCCTCACTTCATAATTATGAAAAGATCTGTTAAAAAGCCAAATAAAATTATAGTTTTACCTTCAAAATGAATCCTTTGTTCTCAATGCGGAACTCGGCAAAGTAAAAATGACTTATAAATGTCAGCAAGAAACAAAAGGGGAATTCTGATCCCCCTGTGTATATCTAATGCGTTAACTTTGCATACTTCAACATTTAGACATAAAAGAAATAGGCAGAATTGACAGATTCTGAGCTAAATTCTGTTATTTGAGCGTGAAGTTGACTTCCTGTGTTAGTGGTTACATCTGTGTTTAAACTAATAAAAAATAGAAACTCATCTGATGTGTCTTTCATGTTGTTTTGCAGTGCGTATATGCTGTACAGTGCGAATGAAATCAAGAAGAAATATTTTCTATTATAAAACCTGCTGCTGAGAATAACTTCATTCAGAATATGTTAAGGCCCATCTGTGAAATAGTTTAATTCAGCATCTCTGTACTGAGATTTAGTTTTTAAGATTCACTTAGACATGAGAAAATAAAAAGCTTTAACCTTCACAATGTAGTGAATTGGACAGGTGGAGAAATTCTATTTATAATTGAGTTCCTTCTAAAGATTAGTTTATGACAACATGTTGAGGGTGTTTTGTGCTTTCACTTTCAACATGCCCACTAGCTCACCAACACATAAGCAGAAATGCCTTCAACTGTCTGTCAGATGTTCTCAGGTTGGTTAAACAGCGGTGCCTTTGTAAACACGCACCCATTTACTGTAACCAATGTGTAAAGATGATGGTTGACCTTATTTGACATGAGCATGAAGAGTTTTATTCATTTGCACTAATCATCCTTTTTTAATTGCATTCTGTTTTTGAACTATATTGTACATGTCATTGGATTAAACCGTGTACAATTCAAATAAAATGTTGATTAAAAAAGTATCAAATAAAATTTCTAACGCATACTGTGTAAATTCAAGAACTTCTTCAGAACACAATTTATGAGTTAAATTGTTTTACTCTTGGCATTGTTGGATCACTTGTATCGCGTCAAGTCAATGCTGAAATCGCCATTATTGACAAATAGAAAAATATCATTGATGTAAATGACGCATTTGTTTGGTTGTTGTGACAATTTACTTATATAATGTTAATTTTTCAATTGTTAAAGTGTGACTGAAAATGTGATTCTTCTTTAGAAACTGTGAAAACATGCAGGTAATGCAGCAATTGTGACAGATATAATTTACATTTTATTATTCTTATTTTTTCTGGAATGGTCCTATATAGATGTTTAAGGCCTGAGTATTTAGCGACGGGACTGCCAGCCACAAGAACATAAATACAAATGTAAAAGTCGCTCGTCCTCTTATGCTCCCGATTTCGTCCGTGAGATATGCGGGACCGGTTTGCGCACAGCTGATTCCAACTATCACTCACGCCACCGGCCCCGCCTCACAGCTCCCGTCCCGCCTTCCTCACCACACTTACATTTTTAAAGAAATACAAATCTGGCACTTTAAATTTGTTAAGCATAGTTTATTAATGATAGTAGAAGCAGTTCTGGAAGACAAGTAGGCCTAACTTAATGCAGAAAAACAATTATAAATACCAGCTATGAAGCAACACTTATGCATTTGACAGACATTTTTCCTCAAAGCAACAGTACAATAAAATTATACATTCATGTGTGTGTATTCACTGGAATGAAACACATAACCTTGTTACCAATAATAGAAACCTTACATTATGCTCTAGTTATGTCGTGACAATGGAAGTTCAGAAACATGACATGATTCATGGAGCCTTCAGATAGTTCCAGGAGATTATGTTATTTCTTTAAATGAATTAATTATTTCATTTTATTGTTCATTAAATTACTTACATCTTTAAATGGTGTTTTACTAACTATGAGAGAACTCTTTCTCAATGGCTCTCTACAAAAGTAACTTGAAGTAGTCACTAGTCATATGTCCACTTTATTGTAAACAGCCTAAGTCGCAGCTATTGACCAATGACCATTCAGAAGAGGAAATTTTCATTTTATAATAAACTAAAATCAATCTATATTCTGTCAACTGGATTAAAGTTTAAAAGTCTGTATGTATTTGTATTAAACATAAGGGAGTTAGTCATTTTCATGTAACAGCTCAGCATATATATAATAAGCTAATCATTTTTGAAGTCTTACTATTGGGACCTAAAAAAACACCAAACTTATAAAGATAGTCATTTGTATGTATTGTCCCAAATCTGACTCCATTTTGTTGGCGACGGCCAACTTTCAACAATCCAATCAGTACTCGATGAACGAAATCAAGTCCTTTCCTATATTTGTTCTCATTTCAGAAGTTGTTTCACTCAAATATACGTTACGATACGAAAGAAAAGACAATCGCTACATCCGTTTCATGCCGACTTTAAATTTGTTAGTCCTTGGGTTTTTTTTGGAAGTCAACAGACTGAAGTGGATGAATGCAAAACTGGAGTACTCCCTCAATTGGTTCTGCAGCTGGAAAGAAAAAAATATATATCATATTGTCAAATGTCAAAAGCAAGCAAATCAGCCTCAATGGAACAATCATACTTACACTTTACAGATGTCTGGAGTCTGACAGACTCTGCTGTTTTTATTCCGTTGCAGACCTCACAGTGGTAAGAGCCTTTATCTTCTTGTGTTATTTGACTGATAAATAATATCTGACTGGTTTGTTGGTGTAAGAGGGAATCATTCAAGTACCAGTTCAAATGATGGACTGTTGGGTTACTGCCACCTACTGAACACCTCAGTTTCAGCTCGTCTCCTTCTTTGAGATTACTGATGCTGACAGCAGGAGTCACGCTGACATCTTTTGGACCATCTGAAAAATGTACAATAGTGTAAAGAAACGAAATCAGAGATGTTGTTAGATGAACATTTTTTTCCATTATTTTCCTTATTTATAAATGACAGCGATAATTAACATTGAAACCATTATTAGGGTACAAACATGTTTAGGAATGAATCGCCTTAAAATTACTTTTTAAGTACATTTACTTGGATTAAAAAACTCTAAAGACAAACTTGCATTTAACATTGATGGGAATTATATTCGATTGAACTGTCCCATGCTTGTTTTCAGCTTCACAATAGTATTCTCCGCTGTAATCTGGATTAACATCATCTAGTATCCACACAGCCTGTTGTGTTTTCATTGTCCTCTTTTTGAACCATGACATGGTGACATTAGGGCGTCCTCTAGAGGTACAAGAGAGAGTGACAGAATCTCCTTCCTTGATATTCACACTGCTTACTGTTGCTTCTGCCGTCTTTGGTTTATCTAGAAAAAAAAGCAGAAATACAGTTGCAAACTATTTTATAAGAGAGATTTTGAAAATCTGATGACTGAAGCATATACAACATAATTAATGTCATTAAATCACACTATACTGTATCAGATAAACACAGGATTTATGAGTCTATTACACACACTCACATTCTACAGACAGAGAGATATTTCTGAAGAGACAGCTGTCTTGAGTCTCTGCTGAACGGCAAGACAACATCATGTTATCATCCTGCCATGTTGGACTGAAGTTCAGTTTTTATGATTTTTTTGCCTTCATTTTCCTCTCTTGTGATTTTGTATCTTGATGATGTCAATCTTTCTGGTTCTTGTCCTGGTTTTTGGAGAAACCACTCAGGATCACAAGGGACATGAATCAGATGTTGAACAGTGAACACTAAATTCATCCTTTACTTTGACTGAATTCTTCATCTCTGATGGTTCAATGTTCAGTTTGCAAGGATTGTCTGAAATGAGGAGAAACATATATTGAAAGATGCATGTTTTCAAGTGTTATTTAAAAGAACCTTGAAGTCAGATTTGTTTTGGAAACCATACAGTATTGCTGTATTAAGGACGTACTCTGCATTGATCCTGAAGTGATGTTGAAATCCTACATAGTTCTAAACAATCTGTACAACATTTGTAGAAAACACAGAAAACGCAGTCCTTCCAGTATCATTCAACGTTATGATGCTGTTTTTAATGTATGAAAAAAGCTGCATAAAGATGTTTTGGCATTCACTTAAATGCTCAATTTAATTTAACAAATGTGGATGTTGGTTATTCAGAAGAACATTTAATATATCGGCATCAAATAAAACAGTGCTCACCTGTGACTGTGAGTTTCATAGCTCTGCTCATGTACTTGCTTTCATCTGTATAAATGATTCTTAAGCTGTAGTTTCCACTGTCTGTCTTTTGTAGATCATTGATTTTTAAATCACATTTCCTCCAATAGTCTGCGTTTGTGTCTTTTTCTGCTTTACCTGTAATGTATTCAACTCTACGGGAGTAACCTGGTGACAGAGGACGATCACCTGTGTTACTGTATAAAATAGTCCCATTAAATTCTCTAATTTTTTCATCATATTTTGGATCTTTAAACCACAGAAGTTTAATGTTTTTATTTTTTTCATGTTTGTAGGTACAAGAGATGGTGACACATGAACCTTCTGCTTTTGTTTCTTCTGTTACTTTGATTTGTATTAATTCTTCAGTTGAACCAGTGGAGGAACTGAACACAAGAGCTGCAGGAAAACAAAATAACTGACATTTAAAACTAAGACAAAGACTTATATGTTCAGTATTTAATCCATATAATACGCACCAATCAAAAAGATAGCTGTTAATTCAGGAAACATCATCTGTCTGTAAAGTTTATTCAACATCTCTAGAAAAAACACATGTTCTTTATTCATTTTTATTATGAATCATCAAATTTTTGATAAGCAATTACTTATTTTGGTTTTTATGTTTGCTCTCTATCGGATCCACCATCCTCACATCACAACTATGAAAACATCTGTTAAAAGCCAAATGAAAATTTAGTTTTACCTTCAAACTGTTCTCAATGAGGATCTTGGCAAAGTTAAAATGACTTATAAATGACAGCAAGAAACAAAAGGGGAATTCTGATCCCCCTGTGTATATCTAATGCGTTAACTTTGCATACTTCAACATTTAGACATAAAAGAAATAGGCAGAAGTTACAGATTCTGAGCCAAGTTCTGTTATTTGAGTGTGAAGTTGACTTCCTGTGTCAGTGGTTACTTCTGTGTTTAAACTATTCAAAAAATAGAATAGAAACTAATCTGATGCGTTAACGACGCCCATTTACTGTTACTTATGTGTAAAAGTGACGGTTGACTGAATTTGACATGAGCATGAAGAGTTAATTTGCAAAAACAGATAACTCAGTTGAATTATTTTGCATAAACCATGTGCATTATGTTTTTCAACTATACTGTACATGTCATTGGATTAAACCGTGCACAATTCAAATGAAATGTATAACTAGATAGGTCCATTTTCTGAAGAAAATGTGAGTGATGCTCTCGTGGCAAACAGCGGAACTCAGCACTAGGGTGATAGCACATTAAGCCACGAATTAATCTAACCAACCCCCATTTCTCTACAATGTTCTCATGCAGAGATATACATATTGCTAAACAGTTTCTAGGCTAACTTGTTTGGTTGCTATGGGCGTGGCTTGGCATCTGCAATTGATAATACTCTAAGCTATTAGTGAAACGAACCAACTCCCATGTTCCACTAGCAGCCATCCTCCCAAAATGGCGCAACATTCAACACGGCACGACGTAGCTTCACATTCTCTTTAGTGATGTTAATGATGCATTTGTTTGCCTGTTGTAAGAATGTACAGTACTTGCATGGATCGAATCTGCACCAGTTATGTTCCTTGTTAGTGTTTCCGAAAAACAATAGTAAATTGATGGAGAAGAAAAGTTATGAGTGGAACATATTGCTTGTTATTTGTCTGTTTGTGTGGATCCCTGTACACCTATTTTCAACTTTAACAGTTAAGACGGTTTTATTGTATGAATATTGGCTGCTGTACTATACCATTCTGTATTTGTAAAATCTGCTTTAGAGAGGAGGAGGGAGAGACACGCTCTGCAGCCATGCAGACATGACATTTTATGACGTCCTCTTATAACAGAAAACGTCTTTCAGTGAACCAAAGTAAACAGCAAACAACGTCAGGCTGGCTTTGAGATACAAATAACACAAGCTGACAATACATAGTGAGAACACGGTGACGCAACATGTTCAAAATGATTTATTGTAAACAAACAAGTTAATGATCAGAACCCCTAGAGGGCGTCGTTCTCTCTTTTTTTGTCAATTACATTGTGCTTGTCATTTGGGTAGACTGGCACTATTACAATTTGTTCTCTGTGATATTAAAATGTAGTTTGCGTAGATATCTAGAGAGAGCTGTTGTTCAAATGGTACAGAATTACTTTAGTAGTGCAATGGGTGCATTATATCAGTATTTAAATCACAATTGAATGACTTCAGTGCATAACATAGAGAGAATTGTCTGTTCAGACACATTTGGCTTCTTCAAACGCACACGTTTGAGTGTTGAGTCATAAATGGTTTTGTTTCCGTTGTGAGGCTATTTTTCACTGCTGACCTTACAGCTAGAAAACAGTTTTTGTGTTTTTGGCTTGTGGTTAACAGATCTTAAACATTTGGTGGTCATTTACGCACACTCTAGTCATTGCAAACATGTATGACTTGTAACACACAAACATTTATTTTATTAACATACAATGCCTTAAAAGTCACTTCCTTTTTCTGTTGCATTTCAAATGTTTTTTTTATTTCATGTGAAAGGGTTAAGAAATGGTGCTCAGAGATAACATCAGATGTTTGGAAAGTGTGGTGGTAGTTTTTTGGCAGTTTGGGTGTGATACATACTTCCTTTATCTGTGTTTAGATCACATTTGAAACTAGTTTGGCCTGTGTTTTGGCAGCTCCTTCTGCAATGCTTACTTAAGATGAAGCTGGGCATTGCACAAAGCAGGAAAAAATGAGAAGGAAATGAGGCTAAAAGCTTGTAGACAAAATACTCTTTCACTATGTGTTAGACCATAAAGAAAAAGGACGTTGTGATAGAACTGATCTTAAAATGCTTCGAGATAGCAGAAGCATCAAATATGATCATTTGTACCCCGACAATGACAAAATGTGTTCTACTGTCTTTCTGTTATCATGGCAATCACTTTCTCAGCATCAGCACCCATGTCATCAATAGCAGCGTTGAGGGCCTGTAGCATAACGGTAAAAGATCGACTAACGGACCTGGCTTGTCTTGGCATGGCCAGCTCCACAAGTCTTGCTTTAGCGGTATTAGTTTCCTTTTCGGCCTCTGCAAGACGTCTTTTAACCTCACTCTTGCTGACCTCAATAGACAGAGCACATGACCTCAGAGCCTTTAGCTTGGAGGGGTCAAGACCCCGCTGCCTTGCCATTCGCAGCAGAGAATCATCATCCAGGCAAAGCGAGATCTGAGCCTTCGACAAAATCCTCACGGCCACGGTAGCGTCCAACATGGAGGCCACAAAGGGAACGGGAATGGCAGAAACCCCACCGGATAATGATGCCGCTGCCCACACCAGCGCCTTAAACGCATCTTTTTTCTGGTTGACCAAGGAGATGGAGAATGCGGGTAGGGCCAAAATAAGAGCATGTGCCCTGATTTCCGGGAGGTCGCCTCGCAGTGCCTCTAAAAAGGTTTGGAAGTCCAGTTTCTCCAAAGCAGATGGGTTAACAAGGAACACTTTTGGCACTGGAACCCCTTCAGCCTTAAGTCCTTCTAGACTTGCTTTCTTCTTCATTTCCAATGTTTTCTCTGTTTCTTTTATGGAGGCTAATAAGACAAAGTAGACCGTCTCCTTTTGTACAGACCGAAGTTCCCTCAAAAGTGCCACACTGTTCACACTTGGACTCTCTGAGAATGTCAAAACGATGGCATTGTAACGCATGACTTTGTAACGCTGTATATAATCCTCTGCTTCAAAATGAGAATCATTGGGGATGGATGGCACATCCCAGAGCCGAAAATCCGGATGCTTGGGATTGAGAAACACAGCGAGTTCCTCCGGGGCAGCAGAAGATGGAACACGAGCCGCTTCTTCATCTTCTTGGCCGAGTCCTCGAAGAGAGTTGATAAAAGCAGCTTTTTCAGCACTTCTGTCACCAGCGACTGCAATGTTAATTCTGCTGATCAGCATGTCCTCAACGGCATCTTTTATGTCAGAAATATTGTTCTTCTCTATGGATTCCTTAAGAGTTTCTAAAAGGTTAAGACTCCTAAGCACATCAGCCATGTTCGCCAAATGACAAAGAATCTACAAATACACAAGACAGAAAGTATGTTCGATTGTGTTTTGTTTGTTTGACTGTTGTAAGACATGTATTTTCTAAATTTACAACATGTATCAAAGTTATTTATATAAATGTGAACCTTACGTTTCTATTTAATTTTTAAATAGAACGGCATTGCTTAAATAAATGTGTGTACAACAAAAATATAAAAAATACCTACAGATATACTATAGAACTGTACTATGTATTATACAAATATTTATGTACAAAAATAACAGCTAAAGCATTTGTTTGTTTTTACTTATAAGGATAGTAAAACAGGTTTTACTGAATAGAAACACATACCTTTCAGATCATAAATAATGACGGCCGGAGTGGTGAAACACTTAAAATATGAAACCATACCAGTACGGTATATGGTTAGGTGGTGTGAGCTTTACACGCTGACACTCTCACAAGCTATTTAAGGACTCCCTGGAGAGTGTGGAACATTCTAATCCTATTATCCGAGGATTAATCCATAACATGTCATCTAATAGAAGCTGTGTAGGCTACAATGTAAACGACAGCATGGTGTCAATAATGGAGCCCATTTTACCCCGTTGGAAAAAAACACATATGCTGGTTTGGTATGTTTTGCTGCTGTTTTGCGTTGGTTTCAACTAGTCATGTGCTGGTTTAAACTGGTCTTGTGCAGGTCCACCTGGTTTAAGATGGTCAAACCATCAAAACAAACCTAACCCAGCATATACTGTTTTTCTTCCAACAGGGAAGCCCACCTGTTGCTCCCCTTTAACTGTTTAATTGACTTTGAGTATTTAAACTAATGTTTTTCTTCTACCACCTGGGAGTTATACATACTTGATGGTGCAAAAACAAAAACAATAGCTATGTCCCTATCTCCTGTATAGTGCCATATTTTGGGTGTCCGGAATTAGTTGTGGTGTCTGAACAATAATTATTCCACAGGGCTCAATTCTTGCTCCACTCCTCTTCAATTTGTTTATGCTCCCACTTGGCCAAATAATCAAAAAGTACCAAATTGCCTACCACAGCTATGCAGACGATTTAAACTTAAATCACATGTCAGCAGTTTGAGTGCAGCTATGACACGTCAGAGGGGATCTGGCCCTCCCGGCTGAGCCTGGTTCAATCATGGGAGTTTGGGTTCCTCGCCACAGCAGGGCAGTGTTGGCCTACTCACCGGGAGGTTGCATTTACTTATTTATTTAGAAATTAGATATTATTTATTAGAATGATCTTACTCGTTGTATAAACACCATGCACTGTGCTGTGTTTTACCTTTTCTGTTTTTCCTGTTTGCCCCTGTAAAGCTGCTTTGGAACAATACACATTGTGAAAAGCGCTATATAAATGAACTTAAACTTGAATTGACCAGAACCAAAAATCTGAGCATATCACTCCAATCTTCAGGTGCTTACACTGGTTACCAGTTACTTTTAGAATCAACTTCAAAGTATTATTAATTGTCTATAAATCACTTAATGGTCTAGGACCTAAATACATCTCAGATATGCTCATTGAATATAAACCAATCAGACTTCTCAGATCATCAGGATCAAGTCAGTTAGAGATAACAAGGGTTCACTCAAAACAGGGCGAGTCAGCGTTTAGCCATTACGCCACCCATAGCTGGAATCTGCTTCCAGATGACATCAGACATTCACCAACAATAGATACCTTTAAATCCAGATTAAAAACACACTTGTTTAGCTGTGCATTCACAACCTGAGCACTGTGCTGGTTTACGTCAACTGCACTTCTATTTCTGATTTATTTTTATTTTGCTCTTATTCTTTTCATATATACAATCACATTTTTAACCAATTTTATTGCTGTTTTATTGTTTCTTAAAATCTAAAGTTTTTGTGATCTTCAATCATTTGCATTTTAAAGATACGTTTTATTTCTTTCTGTCAATCATTTTATGTAAAGCACTTTGAATTGCCCTTGTGCGTGAAATGTGCTATATAATGTGCTATATCAAGGTCCTTGATTCTGATTGGCTGGGTCGATTTTTATGCCGTTATAAAATACCCCGAATTATAACGACTGACCACAGTACATAGCCTAAATATCACTTTATTTACGTTATTTTATGAAACCTTGCTACTCATATAAAATATCCGTTTTATAAAAGCAATAAGCAAGTGCATTTTATAACAGCTAAGGGTATTTTAGGCACTCCGCTGCTTCGCGGGGCTTATTGCTTTAAGAAAGTCTGAAGTTTTATTATTAATTTCTATAAAATAACCATATTTATCAAATGTAGTAAATAAGCATGCATTCAAAAGTTGTTTGACTTGTACTCTTTATTATCACAGAATACAATAAATGGGACCAAAGTGACAAAAAATTACAAAATTGTTAACTCTTGTATGAAACAATCCATAAAGCAACGCAGACAATAACATAAACAATAAAGCTTAATGTCTAAACATCTATGACAAAATGTCCGGGACACTATGTGCCGTTATGTTAATACACTGAAAATTTATAATAAGCTATTTTTCAATGCACAACTAAGAACAATTCAAGATGACAGAATGACGAATTTGCTAACTTTTTTAAATGCATGCAAGCTTGATTTCAGTGGTTTCTGGTAACTGGTATGCTTAACCCATGCTTAAATGCACTCTTGAAGCTTTTGAGAAAGAGGACTCCTTTCGTGAAATGCTTTTTACAGAACAACCACAAAACCCTTTATGTAGTTCCTCATGCTTGACCTTTCAGTGCATCTGGATCAGAATAAAGCCCCTCTTCCTCATCCTGCTTCTGGTCTTCAGTCTGGTCATGTTCTATCTGAAGTGCTTTCCGTCCCTTCTCATCCCTCTTGATCTCTGCATAATCTGTGTTAATTGACTTGTCTTCTTCCTCCTCAGGTGGTTTCTGCTTTAGAAGCGAGTAATCGATTGCGGCATAGTCGAGGTCTCCTGCTGCTGCCTCGCCTGCTTCACCGTTTTCTGCTCCACCTGCTTCACTCTCTTCTTCTCCACCTTTCAGCTCCACTGGTGTGTATGACATCTCTGCATCAGATTGGTTATGAAGAGGCGTCTGTTCATTGGTAACAGTCAGATCGATGTTCGTCTGCGCCATCTAAAACGAAGAGAACATATCTCATATTTCACAAACCAGACTGAAAAACATGTTGGATGTCCTTGCTTGTTTTAACAACTACATTAAATCGGTGAATAAAACAAGTCCAAATGTTTTATTTGGACTTGTTATTGTCATGCTTTAAACCTGCCTGTAAATTAACTTCAGAGTCTGCCGGTGCAGTCTGCACTTCGGGTCTTTTGGCTCTGCGGAGAAAATTGAAACAAATGGATAAAGTTGAATAAAGATTGTTTGTTGATTCATTTTTGGCTTTTTATAGTCATGTTAGTAAATGTTACCTTTTGCAAGACACCCAACAACACAAAATAACAGAAAAGATGATTGCTGAGGTTCCCATTCCCATCAAAAATATGTGTGTTTTTTCGTCTGCCATTAAGTCTAGAAAAGCTTTGATAGAATTCAAGAACAAAGATCCCATCAATAGAATATACATTCACAAAACATTTCATTCGAAATAGTATTCATTTAGTATATGGCTTTTGTAATTTGACAAACTTAACCGGTGACTTTAGGTTAGATGCTCATACCTTTGATTCCTGTGATTTCATTTTTCGTTTCATTTGTATTTCCTAAGATGTGACAAATGTCTGATTTTAAAATAGGTTTTAGATGGTATTAAGACTATAAATCCACTCTAACCTGTCCCAAGTCACGGACAAATCATTACTTCTTCAAACATGACCTTTACTGACATTTAAAATAAAACTTAAAAAAATATTGACAGAATTTCAAACAGTCTTTTTTGAGACATATTGTAAGAAGATTCAATAATGAAACTTAGTTTTTACTTACGGACCACATTGATGTTGATAGATTTGTTCCAGGGCTTATCTGTATAATTCACCGTACAGACATATTCTCCAGCATGCTGTGTGCTTACATTGGTAATAGTGAGATTTTCTCCTGAAGTGTGGTTCATCAGTTTGTCTGTGCTTCCATTCAAAGTCCATACAGGATCAGAGGAGGCCGGGTGACTGTCAACAGTGCAGCTAAGTCTGAGAGTATCGCCCTCATTCACCGTCTTATGACCCAGAATTTGGAAAGTTGGTCCATCTGAAAAGTAACACCTGATGATTTAATACGAGAACTTTTAGGTTGACCAACATACCAAGAATCCTTTTAGTATTGGTCTTCGGTATAAGACAAACAGACATGATGGAAGTTAGAGGTCTCTTCTCATTTTCAATAAATGACAGTTATGTTTTTTTGTTATGTGATGGTTAAACACAATATATACTGTATAAAATAAAATAAAATGTAAATATAAATGTATAATTAATTAATTATTTTCTAGTAGTTTGCATAAACAAAGACTTGTAACTCACGCATGACTTCAATAGTCTTATTGGTACTGATGTTTTTTTTATCTCCATAGCTCACATTACATCCAACAGTAGCATTGTATAGTTCAGAGGTTGGTGTTAAGGTCAAAGTTGAGTTGTAGAAGCCTTCGGAGGTGGTTGAATAGTTCTCATTCTTAACTTCAGTGATCCCTCCATTTCTTTTCGTGATCCACCATGTGATGTTTGGAGGAGTTTCAGGACATGGAGACGGTGCTGAGCAGCTCAGGTTGGCCTGTTCATGTTCTCTGAGAGGAGGAACCTCTATTACAGGTTTATCTTTGAGGAGAAATCCACAGAGAGGTAAACCATCAATCATACTGTTGTGAATAGAAGAGCTGGAGATCTAAATGTAAATAAGTCTTTAGATTACTCTAGTCGAAATAATTGTGTCATTTACAGAATCGTCTTGTTTAGATGAATCTTGTGTCATGTGGCAAAACATAGGCAAAGTATTAGCAGTGTGAAATAACCCTGAGTTAAAATTCATTATTTGGGAAACCATGAGATTTGTATAATGTGCATTTCCTCTGCTAATGCTTTGAAATCTTGTGCAGAATGACTTATGCATCACTTTGACAGAATAGAACTGAAAGAGAAAAATCAATGAAGTGAAGATTGAACTTTTTGACATGTGAAAACACAAGCAGCATTACCTTGAATGATGATTTTAAGTCTGAATCTGTGTGGGGGTTTTTCCACTCTGAACTCATATTCTCCTTCATCACCTGCTGTTATATTTTTAATAATGAAGCTGCAGTTCTTTGTGTCCTGAACATGTTCAAGCATCTTAATCCATTCTATTTTAGAATTAGCAGTTTTGCAGTTTTCTTTTTCATTATTTTTTATATTACATGTATGGATCTTGATAGAATTTGGATTTTCTGGAGAAGTCAAGGTACATGAAACGAGAGCACATATTCCTTGAACTGCAGTCAAGTTTGCAGAAGAGAGGCTGATGGAATGCTCTTCATTTTCTTGACCGTAAATAAAAATAAATAAAGCATAAAGTTAACTTATTATGATGATGTAATACTGACAATATAAATTCAACTAAAACCATTTAAACACGAAAGAACACTACAACTTAGAAACACACACAGTACCTGTAAAAACAGTTAAGATCAGCATACAGAAGACTGTACAACTTGAGATGATCTGCATTGTGAAAGTGTGTTCCACAGATCTGCACAGAAAGGTGCATTACTTGAACATTTTAAACAAACTATTTATTAAGATTCAATTACATGAAATCAATAAAAACGGACTCTCTTACCCGGTTCTCCTGGGAACTCCTTCACGTTGCTCTGAGAAGTGCAGATGTAGAGAGTTTATAGTTCCTGTATGGTGTCACTTCCTAGTAAATCTACAAGTTCAGCATATATATGGAAGGGCCGTTGTTGCGTATGACAAACATAAAAAACAGAGATGGAGAAATACAGAATCACAGCTGTGATAAAACCAAATGTTTCACCGTAACATTGAAGATTTAAAGTCCACAATATATAGTTTATTTATAAGAGGGGTGTAAGTGTGCGAGCGATATGTGCAGATGTGTTGAGTGTGCGTGATAACACTGCTGCAGAATGTACTGTGTATGAAATGAGGAACTCAAAAACCATGTTCTAAGAATTAAAGATGACTTTCTTTTTGCTCGCTTCATAATCTCAGAAAGGTGAAGAAATGCTGGTTGATGCCAACATCACATTTAGGTGATGCAGGGGATGGACATCTAAATAAATGTGTGAACGAGCTTTGCTAGCATTCAATGTCTGCACTCATGTAACAACTATAACGCTCTCAAAGTACCCCAATAGCATGAAGTCACTCTTCAAATGTAATTTTGATATTTTATTTGATGAAAACAAAAACAGAAGTTTTGCACAGCATCAAGGCTTGCAGAACTTTATTAATAACTCCATGTTTTATTCAAAGACTTCTGCATTTTGATCTAGCAGATATGTGATGTTTCAAAACGTGTGAATGTAGTGTATGCAAGACCTTCGTTCTACAGCTGAAGTTTTAAAAATAGAATCTTCGATGCCTACTGACACGGACATGCTCAGAAAGACATTACATGTATGTTATCCAAAGTTAAACACTGTCCTAGAGCTTTCCCCATTATAAGTAAACTCATGAAGAAAACCATAATGAAGAACAGCCACATGGAGAATTGGTCCAAAACCTTCTCAACTTTCTTCCATTCTCCTGTTCGTTTCGCTGTAGCTCTCTGATCGCGATAACAGTTTGTCACATACTCAATATTCCTCATGACATTTACATTTACATTTAGGCATTTGGCAGACGCTTTTATCCAAAGCGACTTACATTGCTTCATCCTATACATTTTACATGGGTATTTTCAATCCCCTGGGATCGAACCCACAACCTTGCGTTGTTAACGCAATGCTCTTACCACTGAGCAATAGGTTCATGAGAACATGTTGTTCGCACACGCATGGACGTTTGGACTCATCATCACGATCTCCATCACCTCCAGTTCCTGTTACCTTTCATATAAATCCCGCTCCGTCATTGTAATCCATGCTCACAAACGCTCTCTCTCTCCACGCGCTGTATCGACAGGTGGGCTGTTTTACCAGCGAGCATGGGCTCATGATCTGAGATTGGTGTTTTGGAAACCTTGGAGATGTGGCAACTTGTCTTCGGTCAAATTTGAAAACAACGTCATCTTTTCCAGCACAGCCGTTCATGTGACTGGAGTCGGGAGGCTTTGGAGGTTGATGATCTGATGTCCCTTGTTGTGTACAAAGCAAATCCTAGCCAGATACTGCAGGATGAACTTTATGGCCCAGTTTGGGGACGGGTTTGGCCTCCGGCCCACAATAGTGTGTGTTCATGATGAAGATGGTCAGGGCCGTGGATCCAGTTAACATAGTCATGGTGGCGATGTAATACTTTTCTGTGGGACCAATAATAAAGTGAAATTTACTCAATTTAAACCAAAAGTGAAAAAGCATAAAGCAGATTTGACTCACCAATCAAAGGAATGTTCTCTGAGGGCGGCATGATCTCAGCCACCAACAGCTGAAGCACAGTGAGGGCCAACATCACGGGGACGCCCAACGACACCTTCTACCCAGAGTCTGCGGGTAGATAAAAGCCCAGCGGGGCTAGGAACGAGATCATAACGTAAGGTATGAGCAAGTTAAATATATAAAACGAAGCGCCTCTCTTTAATTTCAGCGTGTAAGTGATACGGGTGTACGCAGCAGCCGTACAGAACGATGTTCCTCTTGGCCGGCATTCCCAGAACTTCCTACTCCACATTGTCGACAAGGTCTGCAAGATCTGCGCTCTCCATGGCATTCAGAATATCCATTTGGTTGCTGTTGTAGGTCCATGACCCGTAGATCAGACGGCACTGCTGGGCGTCAATGGGGAAGAAGGACACGTCAACCTTGCAGGAACTTTTCTTGATGGCTTGTGCGTCCCACATGATCTGGCCGTCTTGACAGATTACGGCGTCGGTGTCCATGGTGCTAGTGAAGTGATCATCAGCGCTGGATAAAAACGAACAGCGCACCAAAACATAGTCAGAATGATGTCTGATGTGGTGTTGGGAAAATTTCAGTACCAAAAAATTTAAGAACACCTTAAAGGAATAGATCACCTTTAATATTCAAATGATGTCATCATTTACACGCCCTCTTGTAATTACAAACCTGTATGACTTTCTTTCTTCTGCAGAACATAAAAGAAGATATTTTTGAAAAATGTAACCAATGCAAGTGAATGGGGGGCTGTAAACGACATTCTTCAAAATATCCTCTTTTCTGTTTTGCGGAAGGAAGAAAGTCATACAGGTTTGAATTGTCAAGAGGGTGAGTAAATGACAACAGAATTTTAATTTTGAAACTGAACTACTCCATTAAAATTAATATTACATTGATCTTAATTAGTGGTGGGCCGTTAACGGCGTTAACGCCGTTAACGCAGTGAGACTCTTATCGCGCGATAAAAAAAATGTCGCCGTTAATCTATTCTCAAAGTCAGGTTGGGAGCTGGGTCTATACTACACAAGCTATGATGACTTTCGCTTTGATATTTTAGCGCGGATGTATACATAGCTTAATTGCACTGTAGGGGAAGAGAACGAGATTTTTCAACTCGCGTGATTCGCGTCATTCGCGTGATTTGCGCCGCCTCATCATCTCATAACCAGGGCTTCATTCGCGCGATTCGCGAAGCAAGTAGGTCCATTGCCGCTTTGCATTCACTTAACATGTAAATCACTCACGCTTGACGCGCCATTCGCGTTTGGTCGTAAAACAACATAACGTTACTGTGAAATGACCACATCAAACGTGACGTACTAACATGGATGCAGCTATGAAGCCGCCGGGTTTGCTTCAGGGAACATTTATTTTTAAGACGCTTCCAACTGGAAACCTCGACAAGACTAAGGTTGTTTGCACCTTGTGCAATGTGGAATTGGTTTACTGTACGGAATTGGTTTACATACAGTTAGTTTAAAAAAAAAACTTTCTCTCAACAGGTAGTGGTCTAGCTTTAGTTGAAACCAGTAACTTTGTATTGGCACCTAATGTATTATGGCTCCTGTATGACATATCGCTTGTTGCTCCCTAACTCTCTGTAAGTCGCTTTGGATAAAAGCGTCTGCTAAATGACTAAATGTAAATGTACTGTAGGAGCTCTTCCAGTCTCAAGTACCACCTAAACGCAAAGCATCCCTCGCTAATGCGGAAGTAAACCCAAGTACATCTTATTGAACATAATTTAATTTTCATCACAAATTATCATAGTAGAACAGCTTTCTCAAGCAGTTTGTGATGCATTTTGGAAACAGGAGATGAGCCCCTGGTCTAATGCGCCACCTGGCTTGAGAAACCCGTTCTCAAAGACTCACTTTTAGTCATTATTTGGGTAACACACATATTATGAATGCCTTCGGCAGAATTCAAATGAGCCATTTTAATCTAGATTAATCTAGATTAATTCCAAGATTAATCTAGATTAATCTAGATTAAAAAAATTAATCTATGCCCACCACTAATCTTAATACATTTCTCCTGCTTGTCATAAAATAAGATGAAGGCACAAGATGAACAAATTTGTGTCTGTGTTTAATGTTTTTTCCTCAAAATAATAATTTAGGACCGTTATGAGCATTTTAGCAGCTAAAATGTTCGTTTTCTTTGCTATTGTTGTGAATTGGGGTAATGAGACTGATATTTTCTGTACTCGCCAAAGAACACATTTTTGTTTCTTTTTAAGCAAATCAAAAAGTTATAGATTTAAGCTTATTTTGAAATATTCACCAATAACCAAACAACATCCTTACAACCATAATAAAAATATATGTTTTTTTTTCTGATTGTTTCACAAGTGTTCGGTTTATGCCACCATGTGGAGAAAAGGGAAAGTGCAAAGCAAAAGGACAAACACCAGTCTGATCTACCTGTTATAAAAGACTGTGTCAGGTCTCCATACAGAACTACCAGGAATACGGATGGTATCTAGCCCATCATAGTAATTCTTATTCCAGGTGAGATACGTGACAACCCACACCTGCCGTATCCATAATGCTGTCAGAATCTGGTTCAGCTCATCCTGTAATAGAGACAAAAAAAATCCCAATAAAGGGCCCAAATGTCATGATCCTGTCCTTGTCAGGAGTTTTGTTGTTCTGTGGACAGGGTCTTCTTGACAGTATCCTGTATTTTGCGCTTGTTGTGTTCTGTTTGGTGGCACGTGGCCTTTGTTGTGACTTTGCGCCATGTGCTCTCATGTAGCGTGGCCCCGCCCCCTTGTTTCCTGTAATCTCGCCCTTAGTGTTTCCTTCCCCTCACCTGCCCAGTCATCATTATTCCCCGGTTAGATTTCCCCATTTAAGGCCCGCGTGTTCTCTGTCCCTGACCGGTTCATTATTGTTGTCCTCAGTCTGCGTGTATTCTCTTTATAGATAAACCTTGTTTCTGTTTGGCCTTATCGTGTTTTGTGGACACATTATTTTGTCATTTGGACTTTATTTGTTTTGCTCTCTTCTTGGAAGTGTTCTTTTTGCATTATTTATTACTTGTGGGTGTATTGTATATTAAAGGGCTCATATGGTGCGAATACATGTTTTTCTGTGTCATTGGTGTGTTATAAGTTGTCCATGCATGTATTAGACATGTAAAATTACCAAAATTAAAGTATCGGAACAAAAGATGCATTCTTCTAAAAGCAAATGCTCACCCAGACCAGCCTGAAACGCCTCGTGTAACCAGACCCACACAAAACTACGTCAGTTCGTGGTATAATTTGACTAAGACCGCCCAAATGTTCGTGGTATAATTTGACTAAGACCGCCTAAATGTGTACGCAAGTAAGGTGGGTTGTCAAATCCAATCATGCAAATACATTTAACATCTATTTATGATTCCATGTGATCTTTATTTAAGCTTTGCAGAAAGACAGAAAGCATGTTGTCTGTTCTAACAAATGAGTTTGCATGTTAAAACAGTGTCACTCTGCAAGTAGTGTAGGGATGCTGGGATAAAATTACCAAGTTAAAGTTTGAACTTCGGAATGCTCAGCGACGCCTTTATAACTTCTTTATTATTTAGTGGAGGTGACGTATTTCCTATTCGAGAGTGGAGCTCTACTCGCCCCATCGGCTTTACAGAAAGTTCAGAACCCATGGCAATAAATCAAAATCGTTGATCAGCTATGAATGTTCAGGTATGTGAGAGGCCTCTTGTGACAGATGTCCACAAGACAGATGGTTTATGAGAAGTGGACAGAAGGGATATTTGATAGATTACCCATCTGAAGCATACAACACAGTTATGCCCCATCCTCTCGACACAAATAACTAAGCAAATTGCCAAAAATCACATTCAGTAATGCTTTCTATGTATTGGACATCGGGGCTATTTGTCGCAGTAGCCAATAACTTATGATAATAAACAATTCAAATTCATGAAACAGCAAATATGAAATAAGTTGAAATCTTTCGGTCAAACCACTGAAACAAAGAAATGCTGAATGTGCAAAGGTTTAAATATACTTCTGTCTAGAAAGTCAGACAAAATTAAATCTCTATTGGTTGACTTCAGCATGGCGCATGCAACGCCGAGGTCATGGGTTAAATCCCAGGGATTGCACATACTTCGTTACAACTGTATAGTACAATGCAAAGTAAGTTGCTTTGGATAAACTTCTCTGCCATATGCACAAATGTAAATGTTGAGAAGGAAACAGGTATTATCTGTTCCCTTTAATATCCGGATATCTCAGCTGCAGTTGGCAGATGTTGTAAGAATGTCATGAAGTCAACACGGTGTAATCCTCTACTGCACATGTGTAATCCAGCCTGCTGCATCCTCACACTTTCTCAAATGAGTGAAGAAGATAAAACACACTACTACTGAATCCCAGGCAGGTTTAGTGGAAAAAGTATATAAATAATACAAAAACAGACCTTTAGTGTTAGTAAAACATTTAATAAATTATGACTGGCAAACTTAATATGACTGGCAAATGAATTCATCAGAAAACCTTCAAGCTCATCCAACATCAGATCACTACGTTTAATATAAATATAAATAAAAATACATTTCACCCTTTTCATATGAGGTCGTTACAAACAAAAGCCACATGGTGGCATTATTTTCAAGTGTTGTCGTAGAATGCAAAAATGCCAGTCTATCAATATTCACTGGAGTGACCACTCAAAGTTCTACTATGCGATCTGCTACTTTTTAATTATATTTGCTCATCTTTAGCTTTACAAAATGAAAAATTATATATAATTTGAGCTTAAGACCATTATTTTCATGAGTAAAATATAAATAGCTCACGAATTTACTACAAAGGATGTAACAGTAAAATACTAGAGCAAACGATACACAAAGACACGCACAAAAAGGAAAATCCAAATTGTGTATGAAATATATGAGGCACGCAATGTTAAACTACAATAGAGGCCTCAGTGTTATCTCAAATACAGATCGGTGTGTGGAGTTTCCTGTTTGTTTGCCAGAAGGTGTAACAATGATTTTACTGTCAAATTTACTGGCATGCGGTCAGTTTCCAAGTGAATGAAGAGCAGTGTTTTGGCTGGGAATAAAACTGTCTCAGTTTCATGTTGAGTCTACTGCATTTTACTTTCAAACCAGACTGAAGCAAACGCAACATCCTGCAATGCTGTAAAACCAGATCCGCCCAAACATCTGACACTTTAGCCTTCTTGTTTGACAGACCATATGACGTCTGAAATCTAATTCATGGGAACCTACACATACTGAAGCAATGCTCGTCCCCGATAACCATGTGCGAATCGTGACCAACACAGACGCTCACCAAAACACAAAAGGAGAAGGCCAGACAAACTTTACCCAAGTGTGCGAAACGCTTATTTGCATTATGAATCGCGTTTGGCACATAGTTATCGAAAGCAAAGACACGTCACATACACTTTATGTAGCAAGAATTTAGGAGTTTAGATTCCCTTCCAGAAGGCTACACAGAAGCTTCCAAAAATCCCACAAGGCAGTTTGAAAACAAGATCACGTTCATGGTGACTTTATAAATATGATGGAATTTCCACATTTTCGAGATCTGTACTCGTAATTTCTTGTTGGGTGGTGCAGGCACGGGAAATGATAAAACCATACATCGACCTTGTAAACACGATGTTCTATAATGCTACCTTGAATCAATGATGCTGTTGTTTTTGTGGCCGGAGCTTAGGTGGAGGCAGGAATAAAATCCCCTTGAATCAAATTGGAGACTGTAAGTCGATTGTGGAACTAAACAACACAACAAGATGAAATTTTAAACACCTTGTGTAGCCAAATCTGTGCTGATTTGTAGTGGCCGCCTCCAGTTTTCCCTTTGTTTAGCGTCCAGCTAATGCTGTGACATCGGAGCAAAGGAGGTCTATAGTTAAACCCTGTTGAAAAAAACAGCATATGCTGGTTTTGATCCTGGTGTACTGGTTTGTGCTGATTTAAGCTGGTCTGGTGCTGATTTAAGTAGGTCATGAGCTGGTTTAAGATGTTCCTTAGCTGGTCATGTGCTGGTCCAAAGCTGGTTTAAGCTGGTCATCAAAACATAGGGCTACCTAACCCAGCATATGCTGGTTTTTTCAACAGGGAAAGCACTAAACAAATTCAATTATTTGGCATTATTGCAAAACCCATGCAGATAGAACGTAACTGTTCTGTAAGTTCTCACTCTTTGTTTTCCGGTTTTATCGTGTTTCTGAACAAAGGTAAAAGCTTCAGCAAAACCAAGACCGCAGCTAATTTAGGGGAGGGGAGTGAAGGTTCTCCTTTCAAGTAGCGTACTCTCACTGACAGCACAAAAGATAAATAATAAAAATAAAAATTGCTTCTTAAAAAACAACCACAAACTGAAGCTGAAACTAATGGAGGTTGGGTTTGTAATCATGAGGTAAGTACGCAGATTTTCAGAATGGTTTCTCCTTTTTATTAAGTGTGCATAAAAGTATAAAGTAATCATTTCATGGACACAGCTATTAATATCATGACAATGTATGTGAACATGGTGTACACAATAGTTCAGGAAACCTTTTAGATCTGGCGAGACTTTGTCATTACATGACATTATATACTGTATGTTACATAGTATAGCCATGAAGTCTAATAATTTGTCTTTACATTTCTAGATCTGACCAGTTGTGCACTCTTGATGTTCTCACATATTTTCTTATGTAAGGATTGTTAATCTGAGAGTCTCATTAGTAGATATTTTGCTTAAATTAACAAATTTTAAAGGGATAGTTCACACAAAAACTTCTGTCATCGTTTTTGTTTACTTGACCTTAGTTTGAATGACAAAAAAGCAAAGAAAAAGACAAAGATAACAGGTGACACATTTCATAAAATATCTGAAGATATATACATAGCAACAAAATCCTTTTTTTATTAAATCCACATTACTGTTACAATATGCCCTTCTCCACAATCAAGAAAACAGTATATTTTTTATTAATTTATGTTTTACTATTAACATACATTGGACCCAAAAGATTGCTTTTGAATGCTTGGGACTCCTGTAAAATGTATTCTTGTAAAGTGTGTCTGTGCTGCATTTTTTTAATACATGCTTTTGTTACATCATGCTGAAGTGTTTATACTTTACATGTAAGTGTTAATGTTATGATTGCTATATATGTTATAATTTAGAGTACATGTGAACCCCCCCCAAAACCTTAAATAAAAATAGATCATATTAATGTCCCAGAACATTTACAGTATCACACACTTCGTTTTTTTGGGAGATGATGAAGTTGGGTTGAGGTAAATGCGAACCGCTTCCGTGAACACTTCACTCACCCCGTCTTGGATGAGCGCTGAGCACTCAATGTACTTGCTTGCCAGAATCTGTCGTGCCAGCGCTCCTCCCTGTTGCTGGGTGATAGGTAACTGGTTGTTCTCCTTCAGCTTCTTCAGTACCTCTGGGTCATCTCTCAGATCCTTTTTAGTCCCTACCAGCAGAATTGGCACATTTGGGCAGTGTTGGGACACCTCAGGGTACCATTTAAGCTTGACGTTCTCATAGGATGCAGGGCTGGTGATGCAGAAGCAAATGACAAAGACGTTGGTCTGCGGATAGGAGAGAGTCCGCAGACGGTCGTATTCTTCCTGACCCGCCGTGTCCCACAGGTTCAGACTGATGAGTTTTGTGTCTACTGTAAGCTGTGCGCTGTAGTTGTCGAAGACAGTTGGGACATATTCTTTAGGAAAAGCATTGGCGGTGAAGGAAATCAGAAGGCAGGTTTTCCCAACGGCACCGTCTCCAACTACGACGCACTTGATGTTCTGCATTATTGTCTCTCAGTCAGACCCAAATAACTGAAAAATACAAAAGAAATTGTGAATTTGGTTTACATGTATGTGTGGGGTCCAAAAATCTGAACAGAATTTGAGGGGGAGTTGTCAGAATCTCAAATCATTTTATGTTACAGTAAACGTTTAGAGTCAAGGCCAGTTGAATACATGCTGTCATGTTCATTTCATGCACCTTTTGCATATAAGGGAAAAACAAACAGAAGTATTTTGTCGTGTGCTTTTACATTTACATTTACATTTATTCATTTGGCAGACGCTTTTATCCAAAGCGACTTACAAGTAGGGTGCAGTGGGCAGCTATCACTGCAGAGAAAACAGGGGTAAGGTGCCTTGCTCAAGGGCACTTCAGTCATTTCCTGGTGGTACTGAGGTTTGAACCAGTGACCTTCTTGTTACAAGTCCAACTCTCTAACCACTAGACCACAACTGACCCCAGTTTTAAACTTCGCATCCCCATTTTAAACCAAAATAAAGCAATTGTAGTAGTATGTTGGTTTTAAATAGTAATGAAAACATGTATCTAAATGCTTGTAATCTAAAGAAGCAGCATTAAGTTGTGCACGTCTCATTGAAGTCACATTATCACGTGTGTGCATCAGCTAAAAATGACTGCATTTCCACCCACAAAACATTGCAGTGTTGTCAATGACCTTTATTTATATCCTTTTGAGAAGTAGGGGAGCTGAGCTGGCGGAAATACTGTAGACCACCTTTCTCACATATACAATTCAACATATTCATTCTGTATAATCTGAGGCAATGTCAATGTATCCTGAGAGAAAATGTAATGTTCAGAAGATACTCAAAAGCTATTTTAAAGCTCAGAGAACATTAGTGAGTTCTATTGTGACATTTGTCTTCATTTGCTTTAGAAGAAATAGAAATATAGATTAATGAGACAGTTGTTGACATACAGTGTAGAGCTAAAAAATTTAGAAAAAGATTGAAGAGAATGTTTGAATTCATGTTGACATGTATGTATGTTTGATTGCAGACTATGGACGAATCTGATCACGGTTGGAAACTCTTGAGTTCTCTTTTGAAACTTCATTCAGAGGACACTTGTAAAGTTACCAACATCTGTGTCTCAAGACAACTGTGAAGACTTGAGGCTACACTGCAAGACCTTTGCTCAGATTTTGCCCAGATTTAAAGTCTGGACTCGTTGCAGAAAGTCTGCGCCAGTCTGCAGATTTGGTCGGTTAGTGTGTTTCTATCTGAAACTTTCAAAACGTCTGCAAGTGTGTGATGTATGTCTAGTTTAAAAAAGTTAGTGGTATACTCCAGCCATTAATCAACTTCTATTTACATTTGTAATCTTATTGCTGTCTAGGAATAAACAATTGAGATATGAAAGATCTCTGGGTAGTGGTTGAAGAACAGCTCATGTGTGCTCTCCTCAGCCTGAAAGAAATATATCAGTTTATTTTTATTTTTTATTTTATGTGTAACAGGTTAAATGGTTTTATGAATATAAAACAGTTTGAAAATAGAACTAAAGTTTATTCTTCAAAATGAGTAGAAAAGGAGTTGCTTTTAAAAGGGAAGTAAGAATAGGCCTGCTTGTCAACAGTGTACTGCTTATTGTCAAGGGGACAATCTGTACCTTATGTGGACATTTCACCTGATCACTCATTAGCATCTTTTTCTAAAATCCTCTCGTGTAATATTGTTATAGTAATTCATTTAACATTTCAAATAGTTTTGTTTGTTATCTTTGTGATATGTAAAGCTGATTTTGATTTGCATGTACCTTGAACTACTGTACGAAGTACTATGTAACTTATAACCTAGTAATGTGTGAATTGCATAAAGGTTTTCTTGTGCTTTAATAGTAGAATATTAAGTTTTAACTTGATGAAGTATAAAGTAAGAATATTATATATTTTTTAATACTGTACAAGTAAATGTCTTGATTCCGACAAAATTCCTTGCAGTATACGTAACCAGTCAGACCTCCATTTTACTAACAAATAACAACAATGATCCAAAAAGGATATAATCGCCTCTTTGTGCGTCGCCACTCTTTATCGATTTTTCCATTTTCAAGCTATACAGCAGTGAGATCAAATCATCAAGTCAATCATTCTTATAACAATGAAACCTTACAGGTCAGAGATTTAGGGATAGACCATCAGGCGCCATGTAAGAGCGCCTGAAGGTCTATATATAAAAAATATATATAGATGTAACTTACCATTCATTGATGAAAAGGTCAGTCCAGATAATGTGTCAGTAGTGAACTAACCCTGAACACAGATGCACAGGGCACTGCAGAAGGAAGTGAGTGCCGACTAATTCACTGAGAGGAAGTTAGTGACGCAAAAAGGGAAAGAGCTTGTAGGGAAGTTCAAAGACTATATGAGCCATAAAGCTGAGTATCAGAAATGAAGCCTATTAATAAAACAACACAGTGAATTAGTCACAGCGCGTGTTGAGAGACTGTTCAGTCGAACTCAATGATGTCTTCACAGACATTTTCAACATCTCGCTGAGTCAGGCTGTTGTCCCCGCATGCTTCAAAACTACCCCCATCATTCCAGTCCCAAAGAAGTCATCTCCATCCTGCTTCAATGACTACCGTCCAGTTGCACTTACTCCTATTCTCGTGAAGTGCTTTGAATGGCAAGTTATGCACAACATCACGTCTCGACCGATGATCTTCGTTGCCCTCCACGCTGGACTCACTCAAGACTTGTATAGCAGAATGCTCTTCATAGACTTCAGTTCAGCATTCAACACAATCATCCTTCAACAGCTCACTCACAAATTGCTCAGCAGGGACTTAATACTTGGCTGTTGGAGGGAGACCTCAGGCAGTACAATTCGGCAGTAACACATCCAGTACCATCACACTGAACAAAGGGGCCCCCCAAGGACGTGTGCTTAGCCCCCTCCACTACACCCTGCTGACCCACGACTGCATGCCGTCACACGACGACTCCAGCCTCTTTGTCAAGTTCGAGGACGACACGACTGTGGTGGGTCTCATTAGAAACAAAGATGAGAGAAAATACAGGAGCGAGGTGAGCCACCTGGCCAGGTGGTGGAGTGACAAGAATATCTCTCTGAATGTGGAGGAGATTGTTCTTGACTTCAGGAGAGTACACACTCAGCATGCTCCAAGTTCCTCGGGGTGCACATCACTGAGGATCTCTCCTGGACTAACAAAACCTCAGCACTGGCCAAGAAAGCACAACAGCATCTCTACTTCCTTTGCAAACTAAGAGGAGTAAGAGCCCCAGCACCCATCGCATAATGAGAGCAGCTGAGAAGATCATTGGTGTCTCTCTCCCCTCCCTCCGGGACATTTATGGAACCCGTCTCACCCTAAAAGCCCTCTGCATTGAAGGTAACCCACCAGACATCTTCTTCAGGCTGCCACCATCAAGGAGGAGACTGCGGAGTCTCCAGCCAAGGACCAGCAGTCCACAGGAGAGAATCATCCATTCGGTGGTCAGGTAGCTAAATCCCTCCCCACCGTGCGCCCCCTCCCCTCTCTTGCCCCATGCACCAATGAACTCTGATCACATCCATAGGACCTTCCATCCATCCCCAACCCCCAAACTCCCCCCACCACAACAAACCCTGACCTATACTTGTCACTTTATGCAGCATTTGACTGCTTCTTTTATGAAATATCCCTACTTGTATAGTTGTATTTTACATATACTGTGTATAATAATCTGTATTTATCTGTATCATTTTAAAATATTTTTATTGTGTGTAGTGTTAGTTGCATAGACTACGGGTCTGAGGATAACGCAATTTCTATCCTCTATATGCGTGTACATGTGGCAGAATTGACCAAAAAGCAGACTTTGACTTTATTAGGTCTTGATTTGTACGGATAACACAACGTAAAACACATGTCTATAAAAGCGACAGCTGTTAAAACACAAATGTTTTATAGACTCAAGAAGACTCATATTCATCCAGCCATGCACAATAGTGACATTTAATATACCAATTTATTGATAACACACTTTTTGTTATCTTGATAGGATAACACAATTTGTCCTAATAAACATTTTTTATCTGTTCCAGGTAATCCAGTAAAAATGTGTGTTTCAGAACACAGCTCAAGAGGGCACTGTTGCCTATACTTTCACAAGAAATGAATGCAGGTTCTGTGTATGTGAGCTACAGCGTTGAAGATCCCTGTTGTCACTTTGAATAACGTGGTATCATCGCCAGACCACTAGGCGGCAGTGTAGTCAAAAGACAAATGCTTTATTTGGATTCATGGACATGTCTACGGACAATACTCTGAATCTGCTGTCTCTTCACCAACGGGAGGCGAGGGTGAGAGTGTATACAATGAAACAGAAAAGCATTCAAACAGACTAAACAGATGTAAGTGTCCCACCAAACAGCATATGTGTCTTATTTTACCAATCAATAGGGCACAATAGTGACATGCACAATAGTGACATTTAATATAGCAAATATATGGGACTAAATCCCACATCCTACCACACACTCAAATGATTAAATATATTTACTGATGATGAAATAGTGTGCCGGTAGTTAGAGAGAGTGATGTCAAAACAAGATAAAAATGGTCAATTTTTTACGGGGAAAATGATTTAAACTAACTGTTTCTAGGCAGCTAAAATGTTATCAATATTGCAGAATTAAGTGTTTAATATTGTCTACAAATCCTCATGAATCAAGCTGAGATACAAGCTGATCATGTTGTCATAAAATCAAAAGAGGAACAAACTACTACCGTTGCTAAAATAACCTTTGGTTTCTCTACATCACGCTTTGGCGTTTTATAAGTATTACTAGGCAAGTTCGATTACGTTCGGCGCTTCGCAGACCCATCAAACTATGACATCACAGTAGCGCGAGAGCGCGAGGAATTGTACGGCTCCTTATTCTTCCACATCCCTCTCGCGTTACTTTGATTTCATCGAACATTATGTCTGCGCAGCGCCGCATGAAATTGAACATACTTGCTTGTGTGCGCTGGCGAGTTGGCACAGCGAGTATCTGCGCATGCGTCGCGCCGCAGCCCGCCAGCCCCGGCATGAATCGACAAGGAAGCGTAGCTCACACGGCCCGTCGCTGCTTCAATCGCTGATACTACCGTCCACCTGCCGTTTTCTTTCACTCGGAAGAGTCGCCGGATCGCGGTCGTGTGTTTTCTGGAGTGTTTTAATAAAAAGCCTCCATGGAGTCTCGTGGGAGGAGAGAGCAGCCGCTGAAGACGAACCTTCGAGTTTAAGCTCAACCAGTGAGACGATAATCACAGGTATATCGATAATATTATTTGTAAACAACGTGTTCTTGCTGCTTGGAACCGTTACATAGACGTGTTGTAGTGTCTATAAGAGGGAAAGGTGAGTGCCAGTGGCCTCGTGTTTCTACGAAGCCAGGTGCGCATTTAACTGCATGAAATATGTCAGATATTAGGGTGCGATTTGTTGGATAAAGCTGTTACATGAGTGACATAACTTACTATTACATGGTGTTAATTCATTAGCATATGTGAGGACTTAAACTAAAGAGATCTGCGTTTGAATAATCTAAATGTGTTTTTTTGTTAATGCGTTTTTGCTAAGATTATGAATAAATACCGTTCGAAATATTTATGCATCTGCAAATATCTTGCCCATAAACCTTCATTATAGATTGGTGAGGGTTGTATGATCCACTTTATTTTTCACTTTTATTATGAACATATTTACCACTAGCACAACACTACAAATCTAAATGACATCTTTTGGTACACACAGGCATGTCAATGTATTATAATATAGGATGAAATTACAGACAGTGCAGCTTAATTTTTTGATTATGTAATCCATTTGATAATTTAACATCAATTTAATTCTTATGTTCTGTATTATTTATTTTACTTTAAATGTATGTTTTTTTACGATCTGAACGTTTAAAGCTTCTGCAAAACAATCTATTTCAGAAATAGCGTTATTGTTGTTTTTATTTATTTTTGGGGGTTATTTATAACAAGTGTTAAAGTTTCTTCCAACCAGTTGCCCCGTCATTCATTTTACCTGACCCAAGGGGTTAAGTGCTGTTGATACGTTTCAATTCAAAGAGACCTTTCGACAGCAGAAGAAAAATACCAGTGATTCAAAAATCACTCTTATATCTGTATTGTCTTTGTTAGAAAAAGAGAGAACGTATAAAGCATGTACACAATAACTTTGATCATTAGTTTGTTTGTTAGCAAAGAACTTCATCGCGTCAAAACTGACTTTCCCAGCGGTGGTGTCCGCCAATGTAAATTTGCTTAGTGGCAAATCTGGCAATGACAAGATCTCTTTCTGTCTCATAAACCAGCTCTTCCAGTATGGAGCTCAGCAGACTAGTGACTTTCTGGATTGTGTGTCTATGCTGCTTGTGGAAATCTCGGGCGGACAAATTCATTTCATTGAGCACAGAACCGCCACCTCTGGACAACGGTGTGTCGGGTGAGTATGACCTGGAAATGTTATTTTAAATAAAAAATGTTGCTGTGTCATCACAAACCAAAGGTGACGGTCAGTTTCAGCGAGCAATGTGTGCTCGATGCGCTTTGTACTTTGGAGCGACTGCTGTAGTGTTATTTAGAAGTTGTGTGGGGGTCTAAATGTGGCCCGGCTGAGAATAGGCAGGGAATGCATTCTCTGTTAAGCACTGTCCTGAGATGTGCCGTGTCGTGGCAGTCGGTCAAATAAATGTGCCTAGAGCATCATAGTGTGCACAGTTGATCCTTTAATATGTTTTAAATCTTTCAAGAAAAGAAGTTTGTAGTTCATTCGAGTTGACTGTTAGTTTATTGGAATGTGTTGAGTGTCTTTCCTGGTTTCCAGTTCTTACAATGTTAGAACATGTTAGTTAATTATTGTGTATAGTACAGTTGGTAACATCCCCTTAAACATTTTTGTGTGTCAGGCATGAGACCCACATTCACAAAAACTGGAAATGTCAGTACATTACAAAAATTGGGATTTCTGAGACTACAAAAGTAATGGACAATAATACAATTTGACCAAAAATGATAGTTACTTGTATAGTTTGAATATTATACATGATACTGTTGGTGGTATATCCTACTGTGCAAATCCATTAAGTTTCTCTAACGTAGTTTTTTTTACTCTGTTAAATGTAGTGTTTGCCAGTCTTTTTAAAGCAAATTGAGTTTATATTACTTCTAAGTATAATTGTAGTATTGACATTAAATTTTAGCTAGAAACTGTTTGCATTTTCTTTAAAATTATTTTTAAAATACAGCCCTTGCCACTTGCAGATGACCCTATCAGAAAGCAAAGGAAGTAGGGACGTCACATAATACAAATTCCCATAATCGATCTTCATAAAAATGAACATTCAATTATTCGATAACTTTAATACGCTACTGCACTATTCCTCTACTGCAGTAAGATATAGCCAAGGAATGACAGGGTGTAGATACAGATATCATTCAAAACCCCTGTTTCCTCACCTGAACATAAAATATGTTAATAAGTCATTTAAGGGGATCATGTGCTAAAATTATTTATTTTAATAATCAAATGGCAACTCAGGTGCGCATTCTGGAACAGTTGCTTGGATGCAGCGATTACCAAGGTTCTATTAACCGGGCTTAAAAACCTCATGGTTAATTAATCGTAAAGCATAAAGAAATTTGAGGCAGCCGCCTCTGTCAAATCTCTTGTAGTGACGCTACTGCCCAACACTAATGTTAAGTGATCAGATTTCTCCAATTGTTGTTTCCATAAAATAGTTATTTCATGTGAATGTGGATGGGTAAGGGTTAGATGGATGTACGATTTCTCATAGCCGTTGTTGATGTTATAATCACCGAAACAGACTCACCCCTACACCCATCTTTCGCTTTCGTCAGCGCTCGGCTCGACTTATGTCCGTCCTGTGTACCTTACTGATGATTAGCTACAAGGTTATTTTGGTACTTGGCTCGACTTTGTCTAAACAAGCGAAATGTGGAAATCGGATACCCCGCCTTAAATGTTGGACTAGTTATGCTTGAGTATTACGACTGAAATTTTCCTTCAAGACATGATCGTTGTCCTTTTTGACACAATGGTGTCGCATTTTCGTGTTTTTTACTAAATCAAACCTTCTTATTTTGATCCCTGTATAAAGACTTAATGACCCTTTGGGAAAATTGCCTTCAGGTCCGTAGTGAGCGTTAAAGGTTTTCTTCATTTGGAATGAAGCCCGGTCATAAAGTGATAATGTAGCATTTGCCCTGAATGAACCTTTAAAGAGTTGGATGTCGTGAGTCCAGGTCTCATTGCTCTGCTAGCCTAGGATTCTCCTGGGCTGGGTTTCCCGAAACCTTCGTATCACTTCTTTTTTCTTAAGAATACATCGAATGACATTAAGAATGACGTAGTGTTATGAAGGTTTCGGGAAACCTAGCCCTGGTCTTTCCACAAATTAATGCCTTTAATGTTCTCTGGTTCAGTTCAGGGTCAGTGACATCAAAAGCGTCTGCGGAGTTCACAAACAAAGGCACTTAACTGTGTGTCATCTTGATGATGTTGCGCTCACCTGAAATGACTTGGTGTACATTTTTTATAAGGGTTAGAAGTGAATTGTTGATAAATATGCAGTATATGAATCCCTTCTGGAATATTCTAATACATGTGGTCCTGAATTCTGATTGATGTGCACACCTGGTTTTGCATATTGATGCAAAAAGTTTGTTTGTTACCTAGTAACAGAAACGGGTATATATACCTTCCAGACAGATTGTTTATTTAAGTCAAGTCAAACTTTATTTATAAAGCACTTGTAAGAAACAACAAGCGTTTGCCAAAGTGCTGTACAAGCATAAGCAATGCAATATCAAAGAAGCAGAAAAACAAAAGACGAACTATTTAAAAAAGTAAAATAAATTAAAATAAAATCAAGATTGCAGATCTTACGCGGAGTTAAACGCCAAACTCCAAAAGTAGGTTTTTAAACCGGACTTAAAAAGAGTGAGTGTTTGGGCATTTCTAACATGTAAAGGCAGATTATTCCATAGTTAAGGCCCCGCCACTACAAACGCACGGTCACTCAAATTTTTAATCTTACACAGGGACAATTAACAATGAATGTTCGGCGGACCAAAGTCCCCTCAACGGAGCGTAAGGCTGCATTACCTCAGAGAGATATGACGGACTAATTTGAATTAGCAGTAATAATACATTTCCATAAATAAACTGATATGAATACAGTTACTATACTATTGGTAGGCAGAGATGTTTAGTTCACAGAACTTCCTTGACACAAATTAGTCAACTAAATGTTCAGGCAACCCTAGTTCATTTTGAAAATATTTTTTTGCATGTGCCTAATAAAATGTTTTCTCTTTATAGAGAAATGTACCTTGCATTAGTCCGCAACAGTGTGGTTTATAGTGTTATGAACACATATTGTTTGGTGGGCTTTGTCATACTGTAGATTGGCTCCAGGCCAGGTTTGGCTTACTATTTGAATTAAAATGAATGTTTCAAATAAAACATCATGTTTTGAAGTTCAAAAATCCATCAGTATTTCTAACAAAAAACATAGTGACTCGAGATATTGTTTGAAATTGTTATTTTGACACTTCAGGCGTTTAAATGAGGATTTTGGTGAGGTTGCGAATTGCAACCAATGGCTCACTCCACCCCTCCCTCCTCCCTTTCGAAGCACTGAGGCGGCTCTCACCGGACAATGAGGTCGTTGGGTTTTACATCTTTGTCGAAGGAGAAAACATATTTACAAAACACGCACTGTAGAGCAGTTTGTATTTAGGGCTACTGTAGAAACAACATGGTGACTTCCTTGCAAGGGGACTCGCTGTATTTGTAGATAGAAAGCTCATTTCAATCTAACGCTTGATTACGGAAGGTTTTTATACATCTCTGAACACATAATTATAATTCATTTCCGTCAATAAATCCTCCAAAAAACTACACACTGGACCTTGAACACAATTTTTTTGAAAAATTAAGGCCAAGTCGTTTGACCTTTAAAAAGATGTTAAATGGCTATTATATGGTCGTTTAAACAGATATATTTATGATCCTTTATAACTCTTAATCTGAGATGATGGGTTTTTCCTGATTTTCCCAGCACTTAGTTGAATGCTCACGTGGGAAATGTGGAGACTTTGGTCTCCATTAACTTCAGTGACAAGCCTTAGGTTCGTGAGATTTCCTGTTTTTTCTCTTCCCATTCATAACCACGTTGTCATTTTCTGGAGAAGGTACTTTGGCTTTCAGGAATTGCTGTCATTTGAGTAAGAATGTAGTCATTAGTTTTATTAGTCTGCAATTGTTGAAGCCCTGTGTAAGCAAAGGTTATGATATTAGTGGGATTGAGCGTGTGAAAAGAATTGTTAACCTCAAATTGATCCAAGACTGAGGACCATGTATCGTCTGCATTTGTGATCAATCACCAAGACAGATGAATATCCATCCCTAAATGCAGCTCAATTTTTACAGCTGAAGCAAATGCGACCATCCCGACTTTGGACCACATAAAGACTTTGGAACAAAAGATTTTTCTCTTTCTTACAGATTCAAAGTAATGCCTTCAGGTGATAAAAATGATAATCCAGCGCTTTTTTACAAGCATGTGTGACCTGCCATGTTGGATTTTTTTCTAGTTTTTATATTTCATGTGAAAAGATGAGTAGATCGCGAGGCCACCAGTGTAGGCCTATGTGTGTGAGAAAAGGTGAGTCCGGAGCTGCCGGCTGGGTGACTGAGGTTTGTCGTGATGGTCACGGCTCAGCTCATCATTGACAATTTTACAGACACAATGTGATCCCATTACGAATCGCTGTTTGCTGTGACAGATTATTTGAGCCTGAGTAAGAACGATTTGATATTTCAGACGTTTAAAACGAAACTAACCGCGGATGAGTTCAGAATACGCTATTTATCTGTTGATGACTTGCTTGCGCTCCTAAACATTATCATGGGCTACAGTGCTCTTAGTAAAACAAAGTTAGTCCGGAGCCCCAGCTCAGGGTCTCTTGAGGCTGAAGGTCACGCTCCACCGAGTGCACAACATCGATGGCATTGGCCTGGTTTTCATTTGAACTACACTAGAGAAGAGACCGTGTCGTTAGCAGCTGGTACACTGGTCCCCCACCGGGCCTCAGGAAAGAAAACACTCTCATCTCCTGGGTATTATATAACAGCAGATTGACAGATAAATAGCGTAAACTGTTCTATTTTGAAAAGCAAAATTTGTTATATTTGTTAAATTACATTAGAGACCGAAGTAGATGATGATGTTTGAGATGCATGTTGACTTGTATCTATCAGTTGGGATCATGTATCCGAAACTTATTCAAACAAGTATGCAAATGCATAATCGCAATGATTGTAAATCCTAGACAACAAGGTTGATCTGCAGCATTTGGCATCTGCACTAACTGTTTCGTATAAATGACATTTCTTCATCATTTGAGTTGTATCAGATTTGTACTTTTTGTCTTCGTTTTTTTTAAGGTGAATTCAGATTTGCGTCACTTACACAGCAAGACGACATATCTCAGGTCACTATATAGAGAATTTTACTGGTTATTTACAGAATTTTCACATTTCTTAATGTATCAATATTTTATTCATTGACAAAATTAATTGTAATTGATCGATAATTGTCAAAGCCTTTAAACAGACAATTATCGCAATTATTTAAGAGACACAATTAATCATCAGCCAAATTTCATAATCGTGACAGCCCTACTGAATATAATATGTAGACAGTTTAACTAAACTTTCTTGCTCAGCGTGATTATATTAGAAAGGTTGTGCTTTCAGTGCTTGGGCTAGAAGATTGTCATTAGAGAACAGTTTATGCTATAGACAGTTTCATCGGACGTGTGCACGTGGACTGCAGTTGACTTCAGGTCTGTGTTTGTTTATAAGTCTGGCTAGTGTCCATTAATATAAATTTTTATTTTATTTATGTTAATATTATTACTTTATTTTATTTTATTGTATTAAATATACATATTTTTTATTTTGCTGTGTAAATTTTATTAAAAAATAATTTGTCGACAGGGTCCTATAGTTTTGTTGTATTTAAAACAACCGTTTGTGGCGGTTGAGCTTGGTATCGCAGTCTAAATTCAAAATATTGGAGAGGCAAGTTTAGCCAAGTGACGGGCTCTTCTCCATTTTTGGCTTGTTATCAGAAAAAATGTACAGTCACTCTATTGTTTGCACATGTGTACCGAAAGTCAATAGCCGTCCTCTAATGCGTGCATGCGCAGTTACATTTGTTTATGTTGTTGCTTTGAAACCGTCTATATGGCTCCTTGTGGAAACACTGTTATAATGATTGTTTAAATTTATGCAAAGACTAAAAGCATTAATGAATTAGATCAAGTTTGCAGACATAAGTGTTTTTTTCCTTTTAATGTGGTAGAATGTGCTCAAAGGATGCAGGTTTAGTCTCTTGTAAGGGTGGCCATTGTCATCATATGTCGTTGTGTATATGAAACAAGAAATTGTTATTCAGTATTTGTATTGCTCAGTTTCAACCTGTTTACACTTTGTGTCTTGGGTACGTCAGGCTGCTTTTAGAAAGGGCATATCTTATGTCTCAAAGGTTGGAGTTCATTCTCCTGAAATGTAAGGGATACATTTCAGAAACCAGATATGATTCCCTTCGATTATGATTTCTGTTTGCCAACATCCCAAGATTTCAGGGTGACTTTGGCTGTGTCTGAAACCACTCCCTATCTCCTATATAGTGCATTTCACTATATTGGGGGTCCCCTATTTTGCAGTGGTGTCTGAAACCTGAGAGAAATACTTCATACCCTACATTCATTAACTCTTTTTACCCACAAAGCACTTTGGTTTTGAGGTATATTCAACGTACACTCACTCACTCGCTATTTCCCGTGATATAACACGTGAATCAGCTGGATGAGAGTGACAGTTAATGTCACGAATGCACGTTTAAATACTTGTGTTGGTTCTTGTTGACAGTCATTTTCGTGTTTTTGAGAATAAACTGATTAATTGAATGTTATAGACAGTGGTGCTTTATTTTAAATATATTAAATGATTGTATTAAACGTAAATAAGCGTGGAACATTTTTCTCTTTGTTTTGCTCACGTGACAAATAAGGTGAAAATATTTTTACCATTTTATTAATCAATTATGTAAAACAACCGTTATGGCGAATGTCCGTGCTGACCGTACTGTCAGACGCAGATTAGATTGTCAATGTCCGAATCATTCATTCATTTTCATTCACTTCTTCCCCATATAGTGGACTCAAAAGTCAGTCGCTATATAGGGAATGGTGAAGAAGTGAGCGAGGGAGTGGTTACAGACCAGCATTTGGTTAATACATAATATATAGGTATATATATATATATATAGTATAGTTAAGAAAGACGTCCTTTGAATTTAAAATCAGGGATGCACCGATATGATCATTTTTGTGCTGATAACAATAATGAATAATTATTTAACACTGGAAGCAGATAAACTATATTTTGGCTGATATGCAGTATCCATATATTACTTTTACATTTTCTGAGACTGAAACAAAAGGGAAAAGTGGACGATTGCTTTTTGTTTAAAAACATTAACTACAGAAAACAAGGTAACCATTAGTTCTGAAAATCATGTACCAAGCCTACTTACACTTGTTAAAGATTATTTGACTTAAACATTTCTGGTATGTTTATTTATTAAACAAGTTATAGATGTTCT